>VWPU01001719.1:0-504137 GCA_013398955.1 Callaeas wilsoni | reverse complement strand
ACACCTGTCCAAACCGAGACACGGGGGAATTCCTCGGCGTGCAGTTTGTGTTCAGTTGTCGCAGACTCCCCCAGTTCTCTCTGCTGTGCAGCCAGGAGAGAGTATATGCTTTGCTTTTAGCTAGCTTCTTTTTTTTGTTAGCTGAGGCGAGAAGTTTCCCGAGACTGTGGCTTCTTCTTCTTCTGAAACTGTTCAGCTTAGCTCCGGTCTGGAACACCAGAACATCGCCGGGAGCCCCACGCTGTGGCCCGGTGTGGAGAGGCTGCAGAGAGGCTGCATCCTGGCGCTGGACCTCAGGAGAAGCCAAGGGGACTCTAAAATCCACCAACTTTCTCCATAGCGAGAAGGTTTTAATATCTAGCATCATTCATTCTTTTTCCACTCTAAAATCCACTAGCTTTCTCTGCAGAGAGAAGGTTTTAATAACTAACATTATTCATTCTTTTTCCCGTGCCTGCGTGCACACTGCTTGTTAAATAAACAGTATTTTTCACTTTCCTCCAAGAAATTCCTTTCGGTGAGGCAAGGGCATGCCAAAACTTACCTTCATGAGGAGACGCCCATTTCAGGACGTGTCCTCCTAACTCGTCTCAAACCAAGACACATAGCAAGGCTGGAGTGGGGTAACATAAAAGCTAAAAAGGTCCTTTACATTAGGACCACTTTATTTAAACCTGAAGTAGACAGGTGACTTCTTCAGAACAAGTTCATCAACACAGCTATTTTGCTGCAGAGTGTGTACATGTGTGCATGAGAGTATGTGTCAGTTAACAACTTCCTTTGACATGGCACAAAGATACAGTGCAGTAGAAAAAGAGGTCACAAGGATTCCTTGAAGAACTTAGATTTTATGGCCATTGTTCAGTTGGGAAGCATTTACTAGTATAAAAGACTCATTCATATGATCAGTTGAATTGCATTTCACAAGTAAAACAAAACTAAATTCTACTAGCAAGACTGGGAACACAGGAGTCAGGGTGAAGGGAACAATATATTTTGTAGTCTTATAACTATCTGGGAATTCCAGTTGTTTAAAAATGTTGGCTATTAGTCCTAAATCTGTGAACTAATTCCTCCCCTGTGACCTATTGTGAAGATTATTTAATTCATTAGTGTACTGTCAGGACCTTTTACCGTTTCTCTTATTCTGTAGTGTATAAGATGTCTGTAAAGATAGTGAAATAGTGAAATAGTAATGGTACATTTGATAGCAAGAGAGCCTTGCGTTACTGTGCTTGATTATTGTACGCTCAATATCTGAGCTCTTTTTCTTCCATTTTTTTCAAACAATTTTCCTTTTTCTTTCCCCCACACTTTCTTAGAGACAAAATTCATGCTAGAGTGGGATTAAAGATAGAAATTTGGTTTTGGACTTTGAAGATCCTAAGTCTTTAGATATTATTGCGTGTAATCTAAAATGTTAAATAGGTAGCACAGCATTAAAGTAATCCACATATGCTAAGGTAACAAACCATTATTAGAAATAAATTATATGGTCAAATGCAGTGTCTTGCCAAAATTACGATTGGCTAAAATGGAAATAATTTTGTTGTAAAGCTGTGAAACACTATGATTTTATAAGGCTAGAGCATTGGTTTAGACATACAGACAGATATGACACATCCAATATCAGCCTTACAGGCACTCTTTCACAGAAGTGCAAAACATACTTAAATGATCATTAAAGACCAGAACCAGCATGTCTGTTAACATTTGAGTTAGCATGTGTCTGTGCACTATTTTACTGTTCTTTAAAAAATACCTTATATTAAATATGCAAGAGTCGTTTTATTTTCCATATGGTTCAGGCCTCTTCCTTGTCTTTTGGTAGAAAATCTCTTATTTCTGTTATATTTCTAACTCGTAAGAGTACGTATGGTATATGTATGTCACTTTGTCCAGTTTGGATTTATTTTCTTTTTTTTTTTTTTTCCTTGACACATATTATATTGAATAGAAGTTAAAAATTCTTTTATGGAGGTTAAAAAACAAGGTCCACTTGTTCTGGAACATCTCTCTTCATTCTTGATGATGCACTACTCGTGGACCTCTAAGAACATATGAGACAAGTCTTGCTTACTTTAGAAGTATTAAGATGCAGTGTGCAAAGTCGAAGCTGGCATTCTTGGAGCATGAGTCATTTTCTGTAAGGGGTTGCATCTACCGCCATGACATATGTGTTTAAAGACACTTTTGTGTCAGTGTGATCTAATCCTTTTCAGAGATATAACACTTTCATCTCTTGCGTTCTGGTGGGTGATATAAAGTAGATAAGACAATTAAAAGTGAGTAATGAATGGATGTTTTCTTTTTAAGCAATTTCAGCATTTAGCACTAAGCACCTCTAAAACACTACTAGAAGGAATTATTGTAGGGAGAGATTTCATCGTTTTCTTTTTAATATTGTTTTCCCTTTCGTTGTAAGAACAGCACAATGTCTTACATTTCATTAACTGGAGTTTTCTCATACTGCTTTTATCCACATACATTGACATAAAATTGGCATTCCAGAAAAAAACAAATACTGTAACAAGTCAGTTTAACAGATTTTAACCTACAATTAACAGAATATCTAATGCTTTACTGGATTAATTGCTCTTTCTAAAAGTCTGTGAACAGCTAGTGTACAATTGTCCTACTATGGCCTCTGCACAATTAAGCAATTTATCTGAGAACCCTTGCAAGGTGAGAAACACTAAGTGAAACAATAAAATCCTCTCAAAATCAGCTTGTAGATCTTCATGACTCAGGACCTGCTTGTCCTTTCTACATGTGGAGTCACACTAGGGAAGGAACTTGCTGTTTAATTTATTTAGGCAAAATTGCAATTTAGATAATAGGAAGATAAAATTTAGTGTTGATAAGAACATGTATGCATCCATGCATTGTAGCATTATGCGTGACAATAAGGTTAATGTGAACTGACCTCTGTAAGATGGAAGGCCAAGATAAACTTAATTCAGAGGGAATACTGGAAGAGGTCTCTATAAATATCACTCATTATTTTCCTTCTAGTCTTCACAAAGGCTGTAGGAAAACAAATTACCTTTTATTTACAGTATCAAAATCTGCAGATACATAAGCAGCATCATTGCTCTATTTTCTGCTGCTACAGGAAGTTTAGCCATATATTCTCCACCAAAGCCTCATTATTTCTGATTTTTAAAGGAAAAAATTGTATATTAGCCCCTAATTCACTCCTGAGCAGAGATGAATAACTCAGGACCCTGAGCAAGATTCAGGTGTGGTTCATAAATTGGATATGAAGATGCTGTTGCCTTGGGTTAGGAAGTAAATAATTTATAATAACTAATTTGAGAGATGCTGACAGTCAATTTCAGTATTGTTGGATTAATTTTTCTAAAGTAATTTACAAATCATATTATCTTCTGTTGCCTGTTTGGAAGTGATTGATAAAAGTTTTGCAATATTTGGATTTTGAATTCAGTTCATAATTTATTATTAAATGACAGACAAGATAGTATTTCTGTGGCAAAGAATTTGGAAGCAAATCTGAAGGAAGGCAGTGCTGGAGCTGTGAAGGGTTTAAGATTGTTCAGAAAAACATCACAGAGGTGAGAACTCAGAAAAAGGCTCAGGTGAAAAGTGCTTTTCTACTGCTGCCTTTTCCTTATTAAAATTGCTCTTAGATTCACTGTTTCTGTGATAGACACAAAAATAGATTTTTATATTTATGACATATGACACCTGTGGGATTTTGGGGCATCGTCTGCATTTTCTGCACCTACTAATTATTTTGCAAGCTCTTTGGAAAATATCTTTTTGTGTCTGTTGCAAGATAATCAGAAATAGAGACAAAACTTTTGATATACACAGTATGATAGTCAAGATTTCCTTCCAATTATAATCAACTATATAAAGTGAAAGGTACCAGAGAACTACAGGTTGCTTATATACTGTAGCTCATAGTATTCAACTGTATTTCTTGCCAGCGTAGTTAATGGCAGAATATTAGTGACAAGTTGACATCAAGGAGATAGATAGGTACCTAAAAGAGGATTTCACAACCCCACTGACTGCCTTAGTTAAAGAGTAGAAAATTAAAAGGAGCAGATTAGGCACGTGTTCTAACCCTTTTCATTCCCAAGCATCCAAATCCAGGCCAGCTGCAAATTTCTTCCTCCACGCAGCTGAAAGACATCTCAACTATAAGGCAGATAAAACAAGTATGTAAGCCTAACTTTTTAATGTCCCAGTTTGGTTTTAATTGAAGAGATTTTGACAAGTGCATAAAAATGTAATCAAGTGTGTGGCGATGTACTCAACCGAGTTTGTATGAGGCTCAGTTAAGGCATGGTTTTATAATCTGTAAGACAGTGTACTGAAAGTGAGATATCTGCTAAGGGCACCTTGGACAAGGGCTTTTAATAGATTTACCAGATGAAAAATTGTCAATACCCGGTGAACAAACAAAATGCTTGTTCTTCAAAGCCCACTGGCCCATGGAACTGCACAATGCCTGTTGTGTAAGGAGAACTGGAAGGCAACCAGCCCCAGCTTTCTGCCAGCTTTACCAGGTCACAGTCAGTCAGCTACAACTTTGGAGTCCCCAACCAGTAGGGACCACCAAAGAGACCCCCAGGACAGAAGCATGCATGCATAAAGGGGAGGGAAAATATGTTAATGATTTTGGGGAAATGATTATATATGTATGTTTATTCTGGGACAATCAATGAGTATGTTTGTAAAATACAGTATATAAACAGAAACTTTGCTGTACTCAGCATGCACAATTTTCAGAGGAGGTATCCTCCCCTCACACATCTGGCCAAATACAGAGTGCCTGCTTCTTCATGCTATGTTGGTGTAAAAGTGTTTTTTTATATTTACCAAATTTTTGGTAACAATATTGTAGGGATGGGTGTGACCGGATCCATCTCCCTCACAACTAAAGATAGGAGGGGGAAACACTGCTGCATAGTTTTCATTCTTGTAATCATTTTAAGAAAGACCATTAAACCACATGGGCACCAGTGGTGAGAGGGGAATCAACTGCAAATCAGCACTATCAAAAATTTAGGTAGCTAAAACATTAGAGGAGCTGTGGGGAGAAACTATAAAGTTGCTGCATTTTGGTATTATATATATCTAAGTCCTCCTATCCATTAGCTTTGAAGTATCCTTTTAGTTAGGAAAGTATATAATGGCTCACAACAGCAGTACGTAGTATCTATATAGTTATTCTGTGAAATACCTATATGTTATTTTCCTCTTATTTTCTTCTTCAGCCATTGGAACAGGATTCCCAGAAAAGTGGTTAAGACATCATTACGTATTTAACAGACATGTTAATATGATGCAAAAGGACATGGTTTAGCAGCGGACTTGACAGTGCTGGGTTAATGGCTGGATTCAAAGGTCTTTTTTGACCTGAACAGTTCTATGATTCTGTTCTTCTCTGGATATTTCTTCTTTATACACACTTTAGACTGGCTATCATTGTTTTATGGAAAATGGAAGATACATAGATGGAGCAGTAAGTGGAAGGTACATAGACGAAACACTATGATGTGTTTGCCTGCATTCAGATCGTTATACTTCCTGCAACTGCCATTTTAGGTTTTTACAATCCAGGATCACAGATGTTTATGTGTAGGCACTTCACATGTATCCAATAAACATTTCACCATTCACAACAGAAAGAAATTGTTGCTCAAGGCTGCATTTCCAATGGTCTGAGTCATTTATTTGCAAGCTAGCATACGTTTCACTTCCATGGCTTCTAAAACAAAAGGGAAAATATTTATTATTCCAAATGTGATCTGCATTATTTAGAAACACTATCCTAACGAATCTACATGTATTAAAAATATGAGTACTTTGTACCATAGTTTTGGCCTTACCTCTTCCTTCCTTGCTACTGTTATAACTACTTTTTCCACTATGTTAATTGCAGCTAGTTATCACTTTAAGGCAGATTTTGGATTATCTTCATTGTACTCTATATTTATTTGGTCCTTTTGATGGACAAATTCAGCTGCACTGTACCACTTGAAAGCTACATAGTCCTCCTACGACATAGACAGCAAGCAATTGGGGGTTTATTACATGGCATTTTTGTGAATGAGGGGAAAAATCAAACAAACTTTGCCCTTAACACCCACACAAAAAAAGTATATCTCAAATACAACTGTGACATCTACTTATAGGGGTAGTAATCACTTACTATTTTCTGTAATAATAATGATTGAATTAACTTTTGGTTCTATATTTCTAGTATCACCTTTTGTGCTGTAAAATAGATATTCATATTTTCTCATTTTTCAGTCTGTGTGAAAACGAGACTTCCCATTATAGTTACACATTAATGTATTCTCTTCTTTGTAATCTTCACTGGTGCTGAAGGCAAAAAAATACATTAGGCAGAAGAAAGAGGGATTAAGATCATGTTTTGCAGCAGTAAGGACTTAGATCAGCTTATATTCGGCTTGAAGTGGTATTTCTATAGTCTACCTTTATTCTACCCATGGACTTTATACCACTTGCAGATGTATGTAGTATTATAACCTTTTTCTTCTTTATAATTTGTAGTCCCCCTAAAATTCTGCCATCAGGATATGGAATATATTGTATCCTGAAATAGCTGAAAAAAACATTAATTTGGTCTGAAACTGCTTGTAAATCTTTCAATTTCCAACTTATTCTGATTTACCTGTGAGTGTAGCTGATCAGAGGCCCGGATGTATCTCTCTCATTCATGGGAGGAAATGTAAATAAGTACTTCTGTTGAAGTCATCTGAAAGTATGTTCTAATAACAAGAGCTTATACATGCAAAGAAAGAAGTTGAACATAAATTCAGGTTCAAAACTAGATTGTGTCTGTACAGCTGGCACTGGAGTTCGATAAGAGAGAATAAACTACAATATTTCTCATATTTTTCAGTTGATTAATTTTTAAGAACCTTGGCTTACTGGAGAGGATATTTGTCATCAACCAATTTCTATTTTTACTTTAGTTTGATTGTGAGATATATCTTTTCCCACTCACTTTCTCCAGGACAGTATGATTAAAACCTAGCAAAATGATTTTTTAAGTTATTTTCAGAATTAAATTCTGGTTGCACGAAAATGACTATAAGTTTCAAAGATATCCACAATAGGTAATTATGAAGTCATATGCAATAAAATAATGTCTTTTGCTGTGTTCAGTGTAGGATAAAGCATGTTAAGTTTTATAATTTTTGACAATATTTTGGGGAGTTAATTAAAAAAAAGAATTAGATCTAAGTTTGGGAGTTTGTTTTACTTTTTACTTTAAAAATCAGTTCTGATTTTTAAAATTTTTACTTAGGTGGTCACTATCTTTCATGAACAGGATCTGGAAATATTTCCTGCATCCTCACTGGCTTCCTCTATATTCTATTATTTATTAGTGAATGTCCTTTTTGATTCTTAGGTTGGTCTCTGCTTGTATTAAATTTGACAATGGTGGACAAGGTATGACAACTCATCAATAAAACTTTTTTTTCTCTTTGTGGCCTTCATGCCACCTTGTGTTTTGAGAAATGTCAGAATTTGTTTTCTGTGTCATTTTTCCATTATGTTTGAGTAAGAAGATTGAGCATTCGAGACACTTCTACTCAGCTTACTCCTCCTGCCAATGAATGTTAGACAAAATGTTTCTTGTGTGGTACACTACTGTTTTCAATAGAGATTCTCACATCACCTGTCAAAAGTTAAATGAATGTTTTAAAAATCAAGAAACATTTCAAGACAAAGATTAAAATCAACTTTACACAGCTGTATGTAATACTCTGATTGCTACAGTTATAATATGGCCATTGTAAACACAATCAGAGTATAACACATAATTTTAAACTGCTCAGAATTGCCTCTATCCTTGTATGCTGAAGGAGCTTCTCAAATTCCCTTTGTGCCCTTCCAACACTCCTTTTCATCATGATGCTGTTGATATAACTATTTGATGAAGTGCTTTGAATTCCAAATGAGCAGATGTTAGCTCTATGGAAGTTATGTTATCCTCCTTGGTGGTTGGACACATAACTTCTAAAGCGAGGGATTGTTCAATAAATAATTAATAACAAGAAGCTTTCCTAGGTAGATGAGAGACAGATCCTATTTAAAATGATTTTGTCTCAGTGGTTGATCTGTCTAATTCCAGGGTTATTTTATCTCAATCTTGTATTAGTTCTGCTTCAATTAGCATTTTAGTCCCCAATGGGGCACTTCTGATTAATTAGTTATTGTTCAGCAACTTCATCTTCTGGCCCTGACTCCAGCTACGCAGTCTACTGTGCATTGATCAGCCTCTGGATCTGTGGCATTTTCTTTTTAAGGCTGCTTAAGGACTGACTGGTCTGAGTGAACCAGATATTGACCTTGATTTCAAGTCAGTAACATATTTAAGCACTTACCTATGTCTAAGAAGGAGAATAATGCAACACATTCAACTAAACTATTTCTTTCTGCCTAAAGTTAGGCAGATACTTAAGTACTATATTGTAGTTGGAGCTTTAGATGATTGACTTATTGGTGAAGTATCGCAGCTGGTTTGAACACTGAAACTTAGACAATTTTTATCCATCTTATCTATCTTAAAACTCTGAGTCATATCAGATACCCCTATGTACATAAGAATGTACAAAAATCTTTGCCATGGACGAATCACTCATAGGAGGTTGTTCTTTCTAAAAATTTGACATCTAATACTTAATGAAGGTCTCACCACAAAATGTTTTCAAAAAAAGACTCTTATTCATTTCTCCTTATTGGTGGAAAGGAATTGGTTAAAACTACAAGGGTAGGAAACTCATTTTAGAACATCTACCTTTTAAATTGTCTTAAACCAAGAGAGGAAAAAACAAAGTTTTGATCCCAGGAAGATTAGGCTGCATGTAATTTTTTTTTATGAACTACTTGGGGCCCATCCAATCCAACTATGGAAATGCAACTGAGGATCTCAGTTAGGAATCATTGGTTCTGATTCCTTATATAAACAATGCATTTATACAACAAAATTAATAAGTCCTATGAAAGGGTGGCAGAATTTCAGGGGAACATGTTTTGTCTATTAGTGTATCTTCCTCCATTCATTGTCTTTAATAGTCATAAATATCTTTTATGTGCTTTTGTGTAAGTTGCATTTCCATAGGTTTGGAGAGAGAAATTGTTGCCAAAGCCCGGAAAACCAAAGTGAGGAAAACTGTGCTGAGAAAGCAGGCTCTGAAAGTTTCCATAGGATTTGTTAGCTCAGAAGGACTGCTGATTCTGCAGGAAGGGATAGTCTCAGAAGACCGAGAGGCTTCTTCCACACAATGGTTGCGTGGTTGTGCAACTTAGGCTGCATCTAAGATGTCAGGGACTGCTTGCATGCAGATGACGGCTGCAGGGTTATAAGTACACACGGTGAAACAGACCTCTGAAGGCCTTTACAAACACCTGTAAGAAGACACTGTTGTGCCAGTAACTCTTCGTCCTTGTGTCTACTGTTCAAAATGGAGTCCAAACTGAGACCTGGGCAGATAACCGTGTGAATGTGTGTGTAAGTGAACTTTGTGTGAATGAATAAATGTATGCGTGTTTTTTGAGTGTGTGTTTTTTTAGCAATCGTGTTATTGATAATTCTACTGATAATAATAACTTAGTGTTTAAAAGCTTTCATAAGAAATATTGTGATCTGTGCCTGCCCTTTGACTCAAAGGAGAGAAGATGTACATTATGAAAGTTTTCCCAGCTTCAGCCTCATAGTTATATATTAGTTACCTAATACCTTAGTTACATATAGTTACCTACATTTAGGTAGATTGGGTTTGGGGCAATTTTTCATCCTCATTTTTCTGATCTTTATAGCCCCTATTAATTTAAGAAAATACCTTGCACCTTGAAGTGTTGGTGGAATAATAACAAAAAAAAAAAGGTAATATTTTTGTAATTGGGCTAGTGATGAATACTGGACATCTGGGCCAACTAAAAGTCCAATTTAGCTGAGTATTCCTTAGCATATCTTTATGTGATACCTTTAAAAGAAATCAAATTAAACTGTACTCTTCAAAGAAATGTTGATTATGTGTTTACCAAAATAGCTTTTTCATGTCCAAGAATATTTGGAAATGGAACTTAAAGAGAGTAATTCATGTGTTAAGTTGGTGTTTTTACCCATGAAGTGGAAAATCTAGCAGGTATCATAGAAAATTAGAAAATATATGTCATTTTATTAACCTGTGAAAAATGTCCTAAACATTTGAAGTACTGGTTTTTTTGGAATTACCTTTATAGAATTTTTTAAAAATGTAATGAATTACAGAACGGGAATGGAAACCTTGTTCAGATGCAGTCTAATTCCTGTCTAAATTTTGGTGAGTCCTTCAACACAGTGACTTTCTGAAGATTCAGAGCCCAGTCCCATACTAGTATTTGAGCATTCTCCAAATTTCTCCATCTTACCTTTTTTTTACACATTCCATCTCAATCTTTGCTGCTAAAAACACAAGCAAAAGTCCTCCCCCCCTACTTTCACGTGATGTTCAGAAAGAAAATAGTTATTAAAATTCAAGAAATCTCTCAAATCTTAAAAAAAATTCTTACTTGAAAGCATGCTAAGATCTAGTTAGAAGACTATGTAAGCAGATATAATGTTTATTTTAAGTAAATAAACATTTCCATGTGTAAAGATTTTAGAAGAATAATTTAAATAATTTTATTTTGCAGACATTTGCTTTGATTTTATCATTTTCAATATAGAATAAATTATATCAGAAATACAGACAGCATATTCAAAAAAACCCCTAAGGGTGTGACAGAACATATAGTTTCACAGTTAAAGTTATAATACTGTACTGAGCAGAATAGTTTTCCTTGTTACACAAAATGTAAATGCTGTAAGTCTTTTTCATGTTATTATGTTTGTTTTTTTTTTCTATTAGGTACTCATAGTTGAAAACCTGACTAGCAATAAAGAGTTTCAAGTGAATGTTGCTGTGAGGAAAGCCAAGAAACAGCATGATAAATAAAGACCATGTTGATTTAAATCAGTGACACTTAACCTGGAACTGCTGCAAGGCACTCTGTCATAAAATAGAACCACCCATGAGCCACAATATATGTTTTACTAGTCTACTATACAAAAAAATACTTGTAAAATTTATTATAAAATAAAGGTTAAAACATTCATCCATTGAATTACATATGATTTGCTGTACTAACAGGATTATTTATGATAGGCTCAAAGTGATTTTTTTACACTGTAATTCAGAAGTGAAACTGCAGTGCTGTTAGATGGGGGCAGTTAGTTGTACACCTGGGCAGTTGTCTGATATCTTCAGTCTACAGAGTGCCTGCAGACAGAAATACTAAAATGGGTATTTGGAAACTTCCTTATACTGAGAAGCAAATTTCTGCTATTTGATGGTCAGATTCTTTAATGTTATTAACTATATTTTGGTAGGAATTGTCTAGTGAAAAAGTTAGGGCATGTCTTGTAGGTCTTAGCATTGTGCACACTGCTATGTTTTTTAATAATTGTTACATTGTTCTGTGATGTGATTACTTTCTGGAGAGCAGCAAGCCCCAAAAAATCTCTCTTAAACCACATGGATTCCTGAGACCATGCTGACTTAGAATCTCCCCAAAGTGTTACCAAGGGAATAACATTTCTGACCACTTTTTCTTATCTTAGATAAATAAAAGCCTATTAGGTTAAAAAAAAAAAATCGGAAGAGTTATCCAAGTTTCCTCTTCCATTGTAAAATAGCCATATATGTTCATGAACCTCTCAGCAGCTGTAATCCCTCTGCTAAAACAATGGGCGTAGGTTTTCTAGCTTTAGTTGTTCTCTCATTCATAGAAAAGCTAATTACATCACAATTATACACCAGCACATACTGATGCTGAAGGAAATACTGAAATGTTAAGAATGATAAGAAGGAAGAAAAGTTACCCCTATCATAATCAATATCCTGAATTAATAACAGCATAAATGGCAAGCCAAAAATGACTGCAGGCTGTGCTCTCCCCACATCCTGAATCTTACATACGAAGTGAACTCACTATTTACTTCTGCTCCCATCCCACTGCTGTATCTGCTCCTCACCATAAGGTGAGAACCAATAAAGGACAACCACTCCAGCAGACAGTGTCAATATTTTTTTCATTTCCACAGGTTAATGTCATCCCTGTGTTTATGAAATGTCTTCTAGATTTTTTATTCCAGTTGCAAATCCTGCACTTTGTTCTATCTTAGAAAAGGTGTGTTTTTTTCTGAGATTATGAATGTTCATAGAGAAAATATAAATAATATGTCAAGATAACCACAACAACTGCAAATTAAATTTGTGCTATTTCACTTTCAGATTTTCTTATTTTTAGTACCTACTGTTAAAATACTGAGTCACCCATGCTTCATTTTCTTGCCCTTCAGCAGAGTACTGTTCATATAAGATGAATATGTTTCAAATCTAGGAATAGAGTTGAAAGTTTTGAATGTTAGCATGTTATGAAATGAAGCAGTTTCTGCACATCCAATTTATCACATGTATTATTTGGCGAATTTTCTTGTATTGAACAATGCATATTACGGTGCTGGTAATGCTTTAGGAAATGCACATACCCATGAATATTTTAATGTATTCCTGAAAAGTAATGTTTTTATATCTTCATATTAGAGAATCAGTTTTTAAAATATTCTTAAAATTTGCTGTGAAGCAATAATGTGTATCTGACCTACCAAATACCTTTGTAAATGATCTAATTAAAAAAATCATTATGCATGATAGGAACTAGTGTTAACACCTTTGCTCTTATAAACATTAGCTATGCATTGTTTTTCCATTTGAGTATTAAACTATAGACGTAGTTATTACTTACTTTTTTCTCTCTCTATGCAGCCCTGAATAGGCAAAATAGGTATGTGAAGGATTTAGAAACACTCAAAAATGTAGCTGTTGAAAGTGGACTGGGGTTGGAGTGAGTCACTCCAGCGCAAAACATAAAATTTCAAATTCCTATGAAAGCACTTTCAGTAAAAGGATTTATCACAGTGCAAATATTTCTTCAAGGATACACTGCTGTATTCTCCCTAAGTTTCTTTTATAGTCAAGAATCGGTGCTACTAGATTGAGAACTAAGAAATAAAGGTGCTTCTAGATTGAGAATTGCATGAACTTGGTTAGATACGTACCTGAGGATATATTGAATAATGCTTTAAAACGATTTCCTTTTACTGAATACAGGAGTCTACATACAAATCTGAATCATTCAGGTGTATAAATTTCCACAATAGATTTCTGAAGTCAAGTCAGATAAATATCAATTTTTATGGATGAAATACCAATTTTTGTGGATGTCTTTTGACTTTTATTTGGTGAGGTTTTTTGGGGTTTTTTTTTGTTTTTTTTAATTTAGAGTCGCTTTAGTCCAAATGCACTAAAAGTCCATTAATGGAACACAAAGAGTGTCTCTCTAAAACTTGCTTAACTCGTTTGTAGCAGGACATTTTCAAATTTCAAATCAAATTTATACTTGAGATATTTCTGAACTTAATTTTTGCCATATTTTATGGTCATGTTTTCACGTTTAAATACTACACATATTGCACTTGACACACTTCTCCAAAACATAAATTTAAACAAAAAGAAAGTGATTATTATTTTTTTTTTCCCCAGCAAATGAAATAACTCTGATGAGATCCAAAGCCTGAGAACAGGATTCATTTCCTTTTTCTTGAGGAAGGTAAAAATTTTATAATTATAGACATCACTTGATTATAGCGGAGAGAAAGTGAGGTAATAAAAACTCTAAATATGAGAGAAAACAATGCATGACTTTATGCACAACCTTTATGGCTAAGGCAACCTTTTATGAGGGTGGGTTGAAATATTTATTAATTTTATTCTTGAAGCTTATCGTGTAAAATTCAACTGCAATGCCTGAAGCAATAATAGACACTCAAAATTCTTCCTTCCTAAGTGAACATTCTTACTTCAGTCATATTCAATTGCTTCAACCATGTTCTCTCTCCTTCATGTCATTTTTCTTCTCTTCTAAAGAGAGTACTCATAGTGGGTACATTGAGGATAACGGTGCCCCATTGTATTTTGCAGCATGTAGTCTGCAGTTGTTTTAAGGAAACTGAAGGATTTGCATCAGTGTCAAATACAGTAAGATATGGAATGTGAGTGACTATATTCCAGCTTTAGGTGACCACAAGATGACAAGTCCCTAGAGAATGCAAGCCCTTTCTGATGTCTGGATTTAATTTCACTAATACCCAGAAAACCGTGTTTACTCTCAGTGTGCTAAATATAGGTTACAGTCATGACTAAATTATTTTTTGGTTCACACACTTTTCCAAGCAAGTCCAAGCCCAGTTTTTCTAACTAAACTTGCTAAATTTTTCACTCTGTCTGTGGGGTGAAGTCTAAGAAGCCAAGTTTTTTTGCTTTGCTATTTTGAAGTAATTCAAAATTTAAAAACACTATTTGTAAGGACAATCAAACGTGTATAGGACACAGTGAAACAAATTTTCTAGGTCTTCACTGACTGCATATCATTCTGAGTAAAACAACATGATGTGTCAGTGTTTCAGAACATGACTATCATAAAGATGGCTGCAGATAGAATAGACAAGCATAGATACAATCAGTATTAACATATCTTATTAATGAAGGTTAATGCAGTGCTTTACTGGAGGGTGCACAGCTCTTGATACAAGAGGAAAAGACCCAAGCAAATGCAAATTAAACCTGAGGCTACCTCATTTCTCTCACAGACTTTACAAAACATGGAAATGCATTTTAATGAAAGCAGACAGGTACCGAGTTTCTCTGTCTCCAGGTAAGGGAGTCTGAACTTTTAGTATGTGTATTATTTACAGTTGTACTTGTTTCCTTTCTGATGGATGTAATATTCTGGAGGTTATAAAAATTTCTCTGTTACTGCTAGTATGCTGTGCATAGAAAAAGTAAAATCTATTAACAGTTCAACTACTTAATAGTACACTGTGGTGTATATGTGACTTCAAATGTTGCTGATTGAATTCAGTGGGTGTTGGTTCAATGATTTCATTTCACAGCCTAAGTGACTTAAATGCATTTTCTGACACTTTCTTTGTTAAGTTCTCTTTAAAATTATAACGTCTCTTAAAGAAAAATACGTAGTTCACAGAGGTGGTGTGAGGGAGAGAATTATTTCTCCAGAACAGAAACTTAAGTAAAAAATCTCTAATAAATAATTTTTATTTCTAGCTGAATTGTTCAAAGAAGCAGTGCTCAAAGACATTACAAATAAACTTCTGCACTAAATCCAGTAAGATTCTTTATCTAAGCCAGAAAGGATGTGTGTGTATCAATACCTGTACAAACAGATAAGGGAGATAACAAACAAAAATTTCTAGAAGGTAAAAAAGGAATTAAAATTTTATTGAACTATATTGTTCTTAAAAAAACCAAAAAACCTGAAAATAACAACACAACCTTTTGTCTGTATGTCACCAAGCTGGCAGAAAATTCCTTCTGTCTCTTTAGTAATGCCAGTCAGTAACTGTACATCAATATAAGAGAATTTGTTGCTCTGAACTGATATTGATTAAAATTGAATGTACATTGTGTTGGTGAAATCAGATGACAATTCCTGGTTTTGAACAATGTGTTTAGATGAGATGTTTCCATAAAATCAGGTATCCTGAAAAAATATACCAGAGATGCAATTAAGCTGCACTGTTGGACAATACAGAGGAAAGTGGACTTGTGTTTGCTTGGAGAACCTTGGTGTTTGTGAAATACATCTGTCTCCTTCAATAATGTTTTGTTCTATTTTCTTCCTGTATCGCTGATGATGTGAGTTACTCCTACCCATTTTATAAATGGCATCTAAAACATTTTAAGCACCATTTTAAAACATTTTAAGCACCAGAAAGCATAAGGTACCAAGGTCAGAGCTCAGCTGAATTCTTTCTTAACCACTTTGAGACAAATGATTGCACGAGTTACTGCACCCAAATGTACCATGTGTAGCAAAGCAAATATGTCCTCAGATAGCCTTTTTTCAAGCAAGTTCCATTGCATTTCAGTACACACTATCCGATGATAACCTATCCACATGTTCCAGACTGCTGGTGTTCTCTAATGGATGTTGTGATTTATCCATTTCTAATCCATGTACATCTAAATGAGAATGACCTATAGAGTCATTTTAATTAAAAGTCTCATTGCCCACTTGTTGGCCTCTATGATTCATGCATCTTTACTAGCCATTTGACAAGTTAGATACATGTGTGATTGCAGTTTTTACAATTTAAATGTCGCTGAGAGAAGACTTGAAAACAAAAATGTCTTTAATAAATTCACATTATTTCCAGTCCTAGAAAATCTCTTGATTTACTCAAAATTTGAGATTTTCAGCCTTGATTATTTTACCGTTCCTTTGAAGATATGTATCTTCCTTTGCTTTTGTTTTAAATTTTCATAAATAGAGTACCTTAATCAATCCTTTCATCTTGACTGATAAAAAAAATCAGTCCATTTTAATTATCAGCTTCCTTATTCCAAAATTTTTCAAAGGGGTAAGATTGAAGTAAAATTAGTACCACCTGGTTCAAAAGTATTTCTACATATAGGAACAAGCAGCAGATAATAAGCCCATTCACAAACTCTTTCAGAAGAGAAACTCTTTTAGAAAAATTATGTATCTTTATCTGAGTAAACAAAATTCTGAGTATATGAAGAAAATAAAAAAAATTTCAACTAGAAGCTGAGCTACAGATAAAAAGGAGACTTCTAACAGTTATTGAGGAAGTAGTTTTTATAATAGCTGAAGTGCTGTTCTAGCAAAATATCATCTGCAATGTAAAGCTGTTGCGCATAACTCTTGTTGATGCTTAAAAATAGAATATGAAGATAAATTAGAGGAGAATTATAATTTAGTAACCACAAACAGACAGTTGATGTTCTGCCTTATTGAGAAAAAAGTTATGTAATTAATCTTGTTTAGAACTGTAGAATAGATCTCTCAGTGCATGTGTTAATAAGCCAAAACCTCTGATTAAGACTATGCTTAAAAATAATAGTGCATGTAAAGAAGGTCAAAGATGACATTATGGATCACACACAGACGAGCACCAGTGGAGCAGGAGGACTGGGCAAGTTGACCTCCAGAAAGTCCCTTGCTATCTCACCTTTCTGTAATTCTGAGATTCTGTATGAGTTGAGGGATTTGACTTTTATGATTATAGGGGAAAAAAAAAACGAACAGTAAAATCTGGGAGGTCTTTCTCAAAATCGGCTTTTGTGTGATATTGAAGGAAATCAAAATCTTGATGGTTCTATTTGCTTCCAAAATTAACCATAGTTAAATCAAAGGGCTGGACCCAGTGGAAAAATCTCTCATGATGATGGCCAAACTCAACAAGAGTTAGGCCTCTTGTATCCTACTTCAAGCATCAAGAAAAGAAATTGTACGGAGCACCAAGAAGGTAATCTTGTGCTGGGCAAAATTACCAAGAGTATCCAATCATTTGATTTTTCTACATGTAATCATGTTTATATTGACATAGAGTGAGGCTTTTCTTCTACCAAAACTCATTAAAGAATGCAAATTAATACTAAAAGTCTACAAAATTTTGATAGTAATCTTTCATAGGCAGTATATATGACTTTAGTGGCACTCCTAGTTTATATAATGAAAATCCAGATTCTTTTTTTCTTGTACTGAAATTAAACTGGTTTATACACTTTAGGTCAGTATTAAAGAAGAATTCACGTTCAAACAACAGCTTACTCTTTGAATGCTACACAACACTGTCTTACTAATAGCTACTCATTTGGTAATTAGTTGGAGAGGTTTTAATATTACTGAAAATGTTTCCATTACTTGCAAGGAATGGCAAGCACTATTCTATAACAGAATGGAAAGGATTTTCATGTCACTTTCTGATAATAAGATCTCTCAAATGGGTCTCTACATTGATTCTTAATGTAAGGCATTGATAGCTGTGGTTCAGTATTGCCAGTGAAGAGGAAGAAGCTTTAAAGATTTAATCTGATTCACTTTTCACAGGTGAAGTATCTCACTGAAGACATGTATGGAATTGCATAGATGGGAATTGTCTGTGTGGGAAAGCAAGAGCCTTAGCGTAACCATTTTCAAGAAAATCTATTAATGTTATGCTACACTGAGAAGATTTTTCTAGGAACACAGCTTCTGGATAGGATTACAGACTAAACCATTTTAAAATTTTGCTTTTAATGGAGATGACAAGGAACAAATTGCAGATCAACCTGAGTTACTGGATATTTGGATCTTTACAATCTTGTTTTTTTGTTCTCTGAAAATCCTTATATTTTAAGTGTCTTCACTTTCATGCCACACTGTCTTGTGTGTCCCTTCACTTCAGTCTTTCTCATGGTAATATCACAATATAATTTTATTTTGTGAATGTTCCCTCAGTTGCCTCCCATTTTCTAGCTAAATTTCAAATTTGTTGCATATAGATAGTAAGCAAAAAACCCCTTCTCCCTTTGCATGTAAAAGTTAGTATTATCCAAAAAGAAGTAATGATGACAAACATTTCTTTCGATTTCTCTTCAATTAGAAGTTTGATCAACCTAGAGCTCTAAAAGAGATTTTCTGTACAGAGGATTTCCATGCATTTTTCCATAATATTGATTGTCACACAGAGATTTAACAATAGTTCAGAAGTTCAAAGATTGTTCTTGCAATTGTGAACTACTATTTCTGCTGAATCATGTTTTTGGGTTTGAGTTGTTTCTTGTTGATTTTTTTTTCTTTTTGCTATAATGCTTAAGAATGTATTAAGAATAAAACCTGATTTAGGCAATTAGTGAAGCATTTACATTTAAATAGTCTCATCTGAAATGAAAAGTATGTTCCATTCTCTTCCTGTCATGTAAAAGGTAAGTAGTGAAATAAAATTTTAATATTAAATATATTTTTTGGCCATAAATTTTCTTCTCAGTATGCTTGACTGGATATAGACACCCAACACAACTAAGTAACAAATCAAACCTCCAATAATTTTGCCTTTCACCTGTCCAAGCCCCAACAAGTATATGGACACTGGTGTACAGATACAATTCTTAAATAATTTTTTAAATTATTCTGTATAATATAAGCCAGGATTTTCTTTTCCTGAACTTTTTTTTTCATTCCTACCCAAGCTATACTCTTCAGATCATTGTAGACATTCCTTTAGCAAGGATAAGTGTGTAGAACCACAGAAATATTTTGCTTAATTATTAATCAAAGTAGGAATTTTACAAGCTCTTCTCAAGAGATAGATTCTTCTAAGTTGAGAGAGTGATAGGAAATTGGTACGAGAAAATATCAGAAAAAAATGAAAAGAAAGGGAGAAGTACAGGCTTACCGAGTGGTAAGTATGGTAATGTAAATGATGGAGTAGAAACACTTAAATGAAGAGGCTAATGTAAAATGATATGCTTTTGTTTTGATCAGTCGGTAAAGGGATAGTAATTCCTTCCCTGTTAGATCTTGAATGTGTTAGTGCCGTAAGTGGCACACAATAAAATTGTCCTTGTCAGAGCCTGCAGTCATTCCTTGTGAAAAAACTGGGATCTTCGGACAGCAAATTTACTGGGCCAGAAGCAATCTGTGATACAACACTGACAGAAGGAACAGCAAAACCCCAGGGAAACAATGGACATTAACAGAGTACACAAGACAAGTCCAGGGACTACAAGTCACAAATAAGCATTACAGCTGCTGTTCTTAAAACAAACAAACAAACAGACAAACAACAAAATCCATCAGATCCCAGTACCCTAGTGTTGCAGTAAAACAATTCCTTTTAGTATAAGGAAGCTACTCTTAAGTATAGCAAAGAAATACATATCTATATTTCTGCATGCATTTTTACTATGTCTTTTCTCCACAGAATGTTTCTATTTTTATCCCTGAGGATAAATGTAATGTTTACTTTGTCAGAAACAGAATTACTAAGAAGTAGGTTTTTTATAATAAACAAAGATGAAAAAACTTCACCAAATTTTTTCTAAACTTTTTAGATCTGCTTCTCTATTGGTCCATACTTTGTATAGTTCACGTCTGAAAAAAGACAGTGAAAAGTGAATAAATAAACCACCAAAATTAGACTTTTCATATTCCTTTGCCAAAATGACAGAGTAAAGCAAACCTGGATGCAAAATATAATTTTTAATATTCTAGCTCTGGTTCTAATGACTTATAAATGTGTGAATCTAAGTCTCTGTTCGAGTTTTCAAGAATTGTAGTCTTTTTTTTTCTTTCTTTCTTTTTTTTTAACCTATAAAATAACCTAGGAAAAGAAACAGAACCTTTTTTTTCCCCTTCAGTTTTATGATCATCTCTGCTTTCTGACAATGCTTTGAGTAGAGTACTAACTGACTCAGGCTAGAGTCCAATATTTCAACAGTGTTTGCAGCAAAATCTATTTAAGCAGCTGCCCTGTTCCTCTTGCAGATGAATGCCTCTTCAGTTGAGCCTGTGAAACTTACTGGAAGACTCACATTGGCCTGTGACTCTAATCCGGATCAGTGGAATAATAACTTAAAAAAACACTTCCCCATACAGGGTTTCCTTCTCTTCCCCACCCCTCCTATAAAAATATTCTAAATATACTTTCTGCAGAGGCAAAGCTATTCAAAGAGATACACTTCCTCATTTAATCTCACACTTCACAACTGTGGATCACCTTACCAGCTCAGAATCTATGTTGTAATGAAGGCTTTTTTTGTTGTAGATTTTATTTTATTTTAATTTTACACAAATTGCTGGTTTATAATTCATTATTATAAATCAGCTTTGTCTGTGTATGAGAATGAGTGGTGAAGAGTACAAGGGAAAGAGTCAGTTTTTAAGCTTCTTCCAACAGAAAAAAAAAATATATAAAGTCAAACCTTGAGGCTACTAGCTTAGTCTCAGAAATATAGCATACAAGTATAGGACTTCAGTAAGAGAATTCAGTTTGGGGTCTTTTAAGCATTCCAGGTCTCGCCGCTTCTGTCATTAATTTTATGTGCCTTCCTCTAATTGTTAGTCTGAAGAAGTTATAAAGAATTTGACTGGATGGTGTGCTAAATTATCTGAACTACAAACATTATGTCAGTAATAAATAACTTACGTTGAAATCTTCAGTTAAAACTCCTCATCATTTCCTTGAAAGAGCTGCTCAGATGTTGCCTGAGAACAACTTGTTTTGGGTACTTGTGTTTTACTACTGCTGTCTCCCATGAACTTGAAGCTTGTACTCATTTTGTGCTACCTGGAAATTTAATATTCCTTCTTGTTCAAGTCATTAGTTCAAGTCATTTGGCTAACTATTGAGTCAAACCTGTAAGGGGAATATTTCCTTCAATCTTGACTGCTCATGTTCATATGTGAGGCAAGATTCTTAACTCCTAACAATGTAGCTTCAATTTGTTTGTTGTGTTAAATTGTCCTAAATCAAAAGGTCAAGAATTCTGGAGTCTCAAGTAAGTGTCTTAACAGAATAGTAATTCTTTCATAGAATACTGACTTGTTTTTTGAACATTGCTTCCATAAGATAATTTTGTATTCTTGTGCTTTGAATAACTTAAAATGTAACAGTTAAACTATTTTCTGGGGAAACGGAAGTTTTAATAGTACAAAGTGAAGAAGACCTTAAATTTGATGATTTATCTTCTAAATAACTTGCTTCAATTTTTTAAATTCATTTTTGACTTCTACCCCAAAGAATATACTGTTTCAAAAGAAAGTGGTGGCTTAAGGTTGCGAAAATCTTACAATAAGGAGCAAACAGAGAGGAAAAGAGTCACAGAATCCAAAACCATGGAAATGTTGAGATAAGAGATGCTCGGATGGGATGGGTTATAGATTCGATGTTATGTGATCAAGTAGCTCTCACAGTACTAAATATAAGAATTGCAGTTTGGGTTTGTGCCTTTATGCTTTATTATTCCTCAAAATAACACCCAATCCTCATTGATTTAATTGTTTGACCTATATTTTATAGATTAAAAAATTTGAATGAAGACTACACATGTGTGTTAAAATGCTTTTCCTCAGTACTGAAGTAATATTTAAATGGAAAGTGAATCTGTACTGCTAACAGCAGTCTTAGATTACAGTTGGAAGGTTTAAAGGAAAACATCTTCAAAAAAATTTAAACTCTACCAATTCAAAGAACACGACTTATTCACATGAGTTTTGGAAGAAAATACTATCTGAAGAAAACGTGCATCATTGATTAACTTGTAAGTACATGATAAAAACAGTGTCCTTGTAAGGAGAACAGTTTTAGTATGGATACTGAGAAACAGAACAGCTGAAGAAAGTGTCAAAAGTTATACATAGGCTGTTACCACAAAGCATAGAGTGATTGAAATGGGTACATAAAGTGAAAGGTAAGTGCTGACTACCCCGAGTCCACGTTATTACACCCATTTCAGAAGTTTCTTTGGACCAATTCTGGCTTGGTTCCTTACACTGAATACTGATCTGTAATCAGAGTTCACAAGTTACACTCATGGGGACTTTCTTACGGTTTATTTTTATATGCAAGAGAAGTGGTTCAGTGTAACAGGACACTAGGATGTATGGAGTTGGAGGTGTAAGGAAGTGCGTATGATTGGAAATTTTTATTCAAACTCACTAGGGTTTCATCTGAAATGCTAATGTAATAGCATTCACAAAGAGTGTGCAGTGCAAGTAAGAGCTTAAGTAGGGTTTAACTCCCAGGAATTGATTCTTCTCTTTTCTTGAGAGAAAAGTTCTTCCAATTAAGAATGTTAATGCTTATTTCATGAAACTTTCTTTCTGCCTTAGTGTCAGTGTTCATAGTTTGAAGATTCACTATTTGCTTCCTATTAAACTCCATTTCATTGACTCACTGCAAGGAATATCTGCACTTCCTTTCTGGGGAAGCTACAAGAGAGGGAGAGGGACTTTTTACAAGAGCAGGTAGTGATAGAACAAAGGGGTAAGGGCTTTAAACTGAAAGAGAGTTGGTTTGGACATTAAGATGAAGTTCTTTACTGTGAGCATGGAGAGGCACTGGAACAGGTTCCCAGGGAAGTTGTGGATGCCCTGATGGTTCGTTGGAGCCCTAAGCAATCTGGAAGGTATCCCTGTCCAGGGCAGGGGGTTTGGAACTAGACGATCTTTGAGGTCCCTCCCACTCAAACTTTTCCATTATTCTCTGATTACTAACGATACAGCATTTTATATCTTTAAAGTATTCTTCAGATAATTGCTAGTTAAGTCTCATAAGACTTTAGTGAATTTTTTTCTGCATTTTTAATACTATTATACAAGTTTTCTTGCTAAAACCTAATGAGTGGAATTGTAATCGGGATTTAGGCACCAAAAATCTCTTCAGGCACTAAAATTAGTTGGTATTACTATTCACACTTCACCTTATCCTTTGAAGTTTAATAGTTGATCTTAATTACCAACACTCTCAATTTAATTCTTTTTTAACTTAACACAGGAACAAATAAAGTTTATACAAGTTTAATCAGCCTGAGAATAAGTGCTTAATAAACTTTTGTATTTGGGCATTAACTGCCTCGATCCTGAAGAGTGACAAAACTATATTTTTGCTATAAGGACCTAGCTTCACTCTTTTAGCTGCTAGATATACATTCTGACAATCAGAATAGAGCAACAACTAAGATCTTAGATTTAAATTGTTTATTTTCTGTGTCACAGTTAAGGGATAAATTAATGAAGAGCAAGAACAGTCTTGTCTCTCAATGCCCTAACTACTGGAGGAGATGATCGTTTTAGCAATCAACACACTTCTCCATTGGATACTTATTTATTTCAGGACTTCCTTATCTTCTACTTTCTTAAGTCTTCTGAAAATTTGGTGTCGCAACATATGAGTCTTGCAAAATCTACAGTTGTCTCTGTAGAGACAATGTAGAGATATTATTTCTTACTAAAATTAATTTTCTTCACATAAACACTACCTAAGATTTTCTGCATAGTTCTACATTAAATTTTCATGAGAGAAATTTTATTTTACATGCATTTAAGCTTGAAGGACAATAGCTTTACATAATGGAGGTTTTTGGCCTGCAGCATACGTCTGAGGAACCTGAAACAAACCCTTCTCACAGCTTTGACTCATCCTGTCAAAACACTCCTGGATCCAGAATGTGCAAGTGAGCGCCGTATGTTGTTTGATCTAATTGGGTACAAAACTAACCTTGGCATTGGATTTCATAAAGACAGATTTGATACTTCTCTAAGCCTTTTACTGACTGATTGTTGAACGCCATTATCTAATAGGTGATAATGACTTTTAAATATAATTTTAAAACAAAATCCAACTAGAATGTCTGAAGATACAGATCTTCACTCTTGCTTCAATCAAGAATAGACATTTCTTTTCAGATCCATTGTGTCCTTATCCACTTCAATTCAACCTGAATTATCCCTACAGTTATAATTTTTTTTTCTCATTTGTTATAAAACTTCTAATTAATATAGTTTCTATTTAATACTATTGGATAATATAGTATTGGGAAAATTATTGGATATTGTGTAACAAATGATCGAAAGCTTAATCTATAGCTGCTCAAAAATGAATCTATTACAGTTTTTCTGTAGTATGCACCCTAACAGTTTTTAGGGGCTTCACAAACACTTTAAAAAGAGAAGGTCCTTACTTTAGGTTGCATTTGAGTTGGGCACTGGGATAGCAAATTGTTTTGGAAAAATAAGGCAAATGTATAAGTTGTGTGGTCAAGCATTTTAGGTCTGCATGCCTTGTCATGTTTCTCTCAATCCATCAGTTAATGATAGACAGGTCAGTGACTGTGTCTGGCTTGTCAGTTTATTTTTTATGGTCTGTAATTCTTCCTCCTCCCATATAGAAAGAGATGATGAGTATTTTTTGTCATATTCAGACTGATATTTGGCCATTCAACCCCCCTAAAGTTAACAGTTCAATCTGTTTTATTATCTAAAATAGTAAAAAATAACCTAGTATTTTTTTTCTATAATAGAGTAAAATTTTAAATAAACTAACAGATACAAGTAGTTGAGCAAATAATGAGTATTTAACATAGACTTTTGACAAGAAATAAATGTGCAGTATATATCAAATATTTCTTAGAGCATTTATTTTGCTGATTTTCCCCTTTAAACCTTCATTCGTGGTTAGGGGAGAAATAATAAAGATAATAAATCAGTAGAGTGATAAATTATCCATGACATTTTTCACTAAACTATTTAAAATCTGAAGACTATAGTGAAGAAATTCTGTTCATATCCTTTTTTCAAACACACATAAATAATTATGTTTAGATTTTTATTTCACAATATCAATCTCATGCAAATTATCTCATGTAAATTATCCAAAATGAAAATGGCAGTTACATACAATGTATTACTCCGATTTACACACAATCTTCTATAATTTTTCAATTAGCTTTTTGATTACATATTGATTTCTGTCAACTATTCTTTGTATCTATCTCATATTCTTCAATAGCTTTGTAGTCCTGTTACTGTCATGAAATCTAACAATTATTTTCCCTAAAATATTGATCCAATCTCTGTTATAATCTTATTTATTTACTCATCTCTTTGTGAAGCAGGTCTCGGACAGTACAGCGTCATCTTTGTTTTCACTAGTAGCTTCCTGTCTGGATTTACTTATAGTGTTTCTGCCTCTGTAGCTTTTCAGAACTTTTTCAGCTGTTATTTTCTCCACTTGACCTCTCTGATTTCTTTCCTTATGTCACCATTCAAAAACCTGTATCTTGAAGAAGATCTGGTGCTCCCTTCTCTATGTTTCAGAAAATTCTCAGAGCCTCAGAAAATTTTGGAAATAAACACTATGGACTTTTTTCCACCCACTCTGTTTTTGGGATGTTTTTGTGTTTGTTTGTTTTTGTTTTTTTTTTTTCCTTAGGTTGATTGGGGTTTTTTGGTTTCGTTTTTGTTACTATCCAGTGTACTATTTGAGACATAGCACATCCAAAAAGTGAGAGAAATTCTGGATAAAAATATATTGATATGGTAGAACTCCAATATTCCTTCTGTTGGAAAAATCTCATTTCTCTTTTGGAATAGAAAGCTACACCTAATTTCCTTTGGTGTTTATGTGGATAAGAACCCAAGAAGATGAGTTTCTGATCCAGAAGATAAGCTGGGCAGTTAAATGCCTAACTTTCTAGCACCTCTTATTTGACAAAAATGGCAACAGTGAGGAAAAGGGATTTGTATCTTTAGCTTAATATAAACCTGAAGATTATGATTTAATAAAAAGTTATTTTGAAAAATAGGAAAAAAATTTAAGCCAATCAATGCATATGCCTTTCCTATTTTTTAATTAAATAAAATGCAATTGAAATAAATGGCTGAAAGTTTCTTGGCATAGGTCTTGGTACTTGTTTATATTCTGGAGTCTATTTTTCCTTTCCAGTACTTATATCTTACTCATCGTCTTTAGTTCAACTGAAGATCAAATTATTTTTTTTATCCCATATGCACGTCAATTATTTACTTCAGAAAACTCTTTTAATATTATCCAGCAACAGATCAATTATACAATCTACCAATGTTTTGCTTTTACAGAAAAAAAATATGAAAATCAGTTATTGGCAGGTTTAAATTGTTAATGCCTTTTGGGTTATGTTCCTGAATAATTCACAGATCAAACTAAATTTTGAAATACAAAGTTGTATCTGAGCACCACAGACATGAAAACACAGCATAAGAACAAAGATGTAAACATGGATCTGAGATGAGCTGCAAAGAAAGCAGCCCTTTTGCCATTCCTGAAGGAGTTCAGGATTCACTAGAGGAATGTTCTTTTTTTCTATACTTTGTTGTAATGTCTTGTAGTCAAGGATAGATGGGTGACTGTGAAAGCTGCCATAAGCAGACTAATGGCAGTGGTGGTGGGGCTGCATCTGGGGTTACTCTGCTTCTGTGTTACACTGAGCCCCCACTGTGAAAAGCTTTGACTGATGTCAGGCATGTCCCAAAAACAACAACAACAAAATAAAATTCTCTAGAGCTGGGTTACTAAAGACTATTGTTATGTCGTATAGAGAGAATAACTACACATATCTAAAGCCAAAAAACTTATAGAAAGACCATTGACAGTACTATGAATTAAAAAATCTGCCTTCATTGCTAACTTCCTTTGGAAAAATAAAAAGAAACTGTAAAGATTTCCGACGATTAACATTTCAGAATTTTAATAAATGATGTCTCCAAAAGTGCCTACCATCTTTATGTTTGACATCTCTATCGCTATTTGCATCCCCATTACTCCTTTTTTCTTATTCTTTTACTTCTGGTGGTTGTTTGGTTTGGGGTTTTTTTGTTGCTGTGTGTTTATTGGATTTTTTTTTGTTAATTTGTCACTAATTGTGAATGTTCTGAGTTTAAGTGTGAGTCAAATTCATACCCTTAGAGTTCTTAAAACCTGTAACACTCAATATGCTTTCAGACTGTAATATACTAAGAGTAAAAAAGGTCACATGTTCTTTTCTGCAATTGTTATAAGATAGGTGCCCAATACCAGAAAAGGCAACACTTGGTACTGCAAAGTTGCCTTTAAATTTCTCTTTGGTTGCCCTTTCATCTTTCTAATTTCAAAACAAACTGCACAGTGGTGCATGAAGAACTTCTGTTTACACAACCTGCGAGGATATCATACCCATAGTTTGTGTCTCTTTCCTACTTCATAGATAATCAGTTGTATCATTGGTAATCAGTTGCTCCTCATACTCCCTTATTCCAGCAGTATCCTTCACATGATTAGTGTGTTTTTTAACTAAGGCTGCTTTTGCCTAATGAATTCCATGAATTCTTAGTCTGAGGAGTATGAAATTCATGGGTGCCTTATTCTATTTTCAACACTACAGAACTGCAAATAAGATGTTCATAACTACTGAGATATTACTTGTATTCTAAGTGCAGTAGCATGCTAGCAAGTAGAGATTGTACTGTCTACATAATCAAAGGAGGTTTTAATTAGCAATTTCATATTTTAAAGATAAACATCTTCAAGAGGATCCTAGTGAAAGGCACAGTCATTGTGCTTTATATCCAGTAGAGAAGAATTATTCTGCTGGTAGTATTCTGCTGACTACACAGTGGAGTGGGGAGGACTATGCAATATAAACTAAAGCACATAAATGTGCTGTGACATCTCTTCTTCAAACAAGATTGCTTTTCAACATTTTCTGAATTTATCTTTGCAATTTATTTGGAATATCTGACTAGGAAATAGATAATGCAAAGTGACTGTACTATTAAAATTATATCATGAAACCATGCTATCCCAGCAGCTTAAATAACCCATTTGGGGGGGGGGGGAGGAATCCAAACCAAAACCAAAAAAACTGCTAATCTTGTTCACATGCATTAAAATTGTTTGAAAAAAAACCAAACCCACCACTTTAGCAGTATGATAGAATTTTTCTTTTATTTTTTTTTTCTTCTGAATTGGAAGATGTAATGCAAATGCTGAAGAGATTAAATTGTTGAACTTGCCAGTTCTGAAACACACTGCCAAGAGGAAAATTCTGCTCTAGGCAGAGAAATGTATCTCATGGGAAGGAGGTACTGTATGCCTTGCCTCAATTTCTAAAACATGCCTTTTTAATATGCTGCGGAAGGGTAAAATATGTCTCCCAGTAGAACATGACATGATTCTGCTCACTTTATTTTATGCCTCCAATCTACTTCTTCATAGACTGTTAAGAATGAAGCCATGTTGAAATGTATGGTTTCGCTCACCTGTAATTTTAATAAAGTAGCTGGGTGAAGAGATTCTTCCAAGCATGAATAAATAGGAAATACAGAAAAATCTTTGTAAGAAATAAATTATGTAAACATATACTTGTTGCATTTACAATAATATGGGAATATATGTGTAATATATGTATTGAGCATTCTATAAAGGCACCATAATATTATTTCTTTTGTTACCATAATTTCGTATGTCTTGGGATTTTTTCTTAGAATAAAAATGCTCATAGCACACTGCTATATTTTTATCTCCAAGTTAAGAGGTCATTAATAAAGCATCTAGTGTAAATTAATATTTCTCTAGGGAATAACTAACAAGGATAAATGCTAAGAATAAAACACTTTGATATTTCTAGACTTCTGATTAGTGAAATGTAATCATACCAGTGAGCTTCACAGAATCCTGATTAAAACAAAGCATTATGTGAAAACAGGCTATTTAATTGAAAGTATTCTTAGTGTCTTTGGTGACTCTTGTTTTAATACGACAGAAAATGCACACAGTTAAAATTGAATTGCACATAAACAGCTTGATAAACCAATAAGATTTTAAGGCTGACATTTCATAATAGTGCAGCATATTAAAAACACAAGGAAACATGAGACTTAGAAAATTACTATATCCAATATTGTGTCAAGGTAAAGGCAGCACATGAATAATGCTTACTTCCAAAATAGCAGTATCTTGGTGAATATTATTGAATCATCTTGGTCAGATGACATTTATTTATCATACGATACCTATTAACAGCTAAATCAAGTAAGGTTCCTGAGACCAGATCTGCGGGCATACTTGATTGTGGTGATATTCACTGTTCATTTTGTCTATATTTATATATTTTCTATGGAAAACATTGGTAGAAATAAGGGTTGTGTTCTGGTAACCAGTTCTTCATGTTGAAGTAATAATTTTTATTACACTGGATAATATAGTTGCAAAACTGGAGCGGTTTCTCTTTAAATAATCCCTTGGTGCTATAGATTTGAAAGAGAAATGGCCAACTTCAAAACGAACCATAAGTTAAGAGCAATTGTTCTAAATTTAACCAGATGAAATTTTCTATCTGCCGAATGAGAGAAGAAAACTTAGTCCAAATGGCAGGAGCAAACATGGATTCATAGCATCACTATTATTAACGTTGTCTGTAAAGTTAATGTACCCAGCTTGGATCCTGCTTTAGTCTATGAAGAGACCAAACACGTGGTTACACTTTTTCCAGGATTCAAACTTTGTTAGAGATAGCTCTCCGAGTACTGTGTTAAGATATTCCACATCTTAATAATACTTCTGGCATCAGTTCATCTATTTTGGGTTTTCCTTAGGACTAAAATATTTTCTCACATTAAAGACTTCCCTTCAAGGTGGTTCCCATGAGACAAAGTTTTGGCTTTAGTGCCCTGATTTATACTCACTATTATGTTTGATGCTTGAAATGTCAAATATGATTGGAGGTAAGATATCTGTGTTGAATAAAGAAAGCAAAGATCATGTCAACGAAGCCTTTTCCTGGTACACTGCAACAGCAAGAATTTCAAAGTCATAGATTGTTGCTTTTACTGGTAGAGAAGGCTTCCATAAAATACTCTAGTCACTTCTGTTCTTATAATGCTTTGAAGTGACTTCTCAATGATAAGGTTTAGGAAAAGATGAATTAATCTTATTTTATGTATGACAAAAATATATCTATTTTGTTTCTTAATAATTTTTTTTATTTCTTAATAATATTTCTTTATTTTTAAATAAAATATTTAAAGGAGTTCTTTTCTGAAATGTCACATATTAATCAATGATCTGGAAAGAATCAGCAGACTACATGACCATTTTATGTTCATTACATTTCTCAAGAAGAAGGAGAGATTGTTGGTGATTCAGATTAATGAAGAATAGCTAGTAGTCATAAGTAAACAGATAAAGTGCTAAGATGTTCAGTTATTCTACAGTTTCTCAGTCACTTTCTCAGTTAAAACTATCTTGGTAGTGGGGAAGTAACCTGTTTCCTAAAAAAGTATCTCTGATATAACTAGAATAAACATAAAAATCATGCTGGAGCATCTTCAGAATATTTATATTGAAAGTGTTTATGAAATAAGTATTTAGAGGCTCTATTAAACTTAAATCTTACCCAATCCTTAGAAAAAGGAACAAATCACTTCAGTATTGAAATAGACAAGAAATACAGCTGTAAACTGATATTTTTGTTGGTTTGAAAGCAATAAACATATTAGCTTAAGAAAAAGAAAACACAAAAACCCTAACATGGTTAATATAAAAAGCATGTGGTTGTATCTGTAAAATGCAATAGATGGCTCAAGATTTGTTCTCTTGGTGAAAATACAGCTCTTTTATTGTTGTTGTAGGCATTGTTAATGTGAAAAAGCAGTTCCATAGAGGTTGGTTGAGTAGATTGAGCCTTTCCTCTGCTAATACAAGTTTTGTATTGGACTTTCAAAGAAATGTTTGTTGTATATAAAAATTGCACTGTGAACAATCTGAGTCCTGTGTGTATGACCATTAAATCTGGTTTTGTTGCTGCCATCTGAGTCAGTAATTGTGGTAGGAAACAAAATGTCAGGTAACTTGGCTAAGAGGCATCGGTCTATGAATCTTTAGAAACACAAAACTGAAATCTACTGTGAAGTTAATGTTTTCATACTGAAGCTACAGTGTACTGTAAAGAGAAGCAGGTTTTCAGTTCATGAGGTCAATATTAGCTTGTATTCAATCTTTATTGGACCACGCTGCCTACAAAAGTTATGAAGATTTGCCTCATTTTATATAGTTGCTGAACAATAAGATTTATATATCACATTGGATTAATTAACCTGTTAGAAGGGATAAATTACACCTTGCTCTTGAATGAGTTCATGGGGAATATGAATGCAAAAGAACATCTCCTCTAAACAGCCTCCATCAGTGCAACAATCAAGTCCAAGCAGCACAAAGACAGGGATTAGTTCAGCAATTCTTAGATGACTGTTCTATCTGTTCACTTGTGTACCCCTATTTATTGAGCTAAGGATCCGATCCTAATTTTTTTTATACAGACTAGTGTTTTTGTGACTTTTTACTAAGCCTGGAAGAAGCTATAAGAAGTAATCAATAATTTATTCCAGTACCTAGTAATGTATATTTTTAAGACACAGATTTTACCCACTCTAGTAAACAAAAGGCTTCAGGCACTAAATATGAGACCACCTGGCACATATTGTCTTGTGTTTGCACAGCTAAACTCTCCTCCCAACCAAAAGATGGTGACTGTATCCAAAATTTGGGAATTAAATTTGTCCTGTCCTGAGCCCTCTCTGGACATTGGATGAGACACTGCTAAAGAGCCTGGGCCAAAATACTGCATAGAACATGCTCACAGTTTGCCAGTTTTCGTGACAGGAATCTGGATCTGTAGTTATATCAAGAAATTATCCTAACTCTGAAATCCCAGCTCTGTTTCCTGTAGTTCTGCCTCAGTCTGTGAGTCTGGTCCTAGCACAAAGAATTAAGGTAATCCTTAATCCTTAACTCGTTAATATGAGTTACTTCTGTCATGAAAGAAAGAAGAGAAAATTCTTCTTCTTAAAGAACAGTTTTATAAAAGAGCAGGTCTGAAAATAGAAACATTATTAGATATTTGCATGGAGCAGAGCAAGATTCTGGAATGTGGTAGAGGAGTCTGTGAGAATTTGCTGTTAAAACTTTGTTACTGATTCAAGGATTCTCTGTAGTAAGGTAATTACCTATTTGAGAACTGTACGGATGTTAAGTGTACCTTTTCAAACTCTAATTCGACAGAACTTTGGTTCCTTCACTGGCAATTAAACCTACCGAGAGAAAGGGTTGGCACTAATTTTTCATATGAACGCTATAATTAAATTAGTGAGGCATTAGGAGAAGTGACATGTAGAAAGCAAGGTTTATATTAATTTATACATTTATACATTTGTACATTTGTATAAATTCTGAAATGCATACTCTTTATCATGAGTAACTGTGAAAAAGAGCTATATATGATTAATTTTAGACTCAGAGCTGAAGGGGAAACTGCCTGTCACAATGGAGTTGCCCTGCTTGCAGCATGAGTGTACGAACACTGTTTACACAGAAGTGAACAGTGATCACAGAAATTGGGCAAAGGCAGAGAAAAGTGCTTAAGTCAACAGACAGAGAGTGAACAGCCATGTGACTTGAAAATATGTGACATCCTTTAAAAATATGTTCTGAATCCTGAGATTTAGAAATCTGCAGATCAGAACTGTTGCTAGGTGATCACATTTCCTTCTGAAACAATTTATGCCACTAGTGTACATCCATAAGGAAATGATAAGGTCATTCTCACTATAAATCTTTTTGCATACAAGAAGAAGGATTTTATGCAGATTTATAGAGTTGATGCTCATTCATGAGCACCCAACATGCCATCTGTGGGGCTTTATCTTCCTTTTCACAATGGCACAAGTCTTTCATCCATTGTCAGCAGTATGTGGATGTCTTGAATACCTTTACTGTTTGAGAAAATCAACTGAGCTTGGATAGCTAATGCACATGGTTGAATTTTGTTCACAGTGGATGATGAAGCAAGAACAATTTATGTTTTTTATAACCTAGGGAAGTGTCTTCCAATTTTACAGATTATCCATGCTCTTTGGTATGCTACCTTCAGGAGCCATTTGAATAGCTAGCTAGAGATGTAACCTATCCTTCATGGCTAGGTGTGCCAAGATTTAGAACCAGCACCTATGATCCATAGACTTTTACTGGAGAATGTCTCATGAAGTACTGCACCGAGTCTGACAGAGAAGAAATTTATGATGATGCAGATTATTCTTTTTTTTTTCAAATAGTAACTGAAAATATTGCTATTGGACTGTCATATCTTTTAGGACAGGTGAATCATGTTAATTCCTTTGGTATTTTCCAATGGGCACTTTCAGCCAGCTATGACTCAATGGAAAATATTCTTGTGTTTTCAGAGAATATTAAACGTGCAGTACCCCATTCATGGTAGAGCTTCTGTTGTTGTTTCATATGCCAGCTTTTCTGATCATTGTTAAGTGATCGTTCTCCGTCTGACCAACATGCCCAAAAGCTGCATAAATGCCAAAAGGAGCAGTTAGAAATGTAAGGATATTAATTTCACAAGAAAAAGACAGAGAAATGCCTTTCAATAGGCAGTAGTCTGGTGAACTTTTCCTCCTGGCAAGCTGCTGTATTCAAAGTCTGTATTTAATATTGTGTCTGCCTGAATAAGCAATGCTTTCTAGTCTGCAGAGTACCTTTCACTATAATACAGAGGGACATGGCCTACTTTGCATAGCAGATATCCTGTGATCAGAAAAGATAAAATAACATTTTTAAACTGAAAATCCATAAGAACCTAGGTTTGGGAAACATCTCTGTTCAATGATTTTAAAGCAAATTGTTTATCTAAAATTACCTGTATATACAATAACCAACATGCCACACACATAAGAGTTGCTGCTGATAATTTTAGTCTGAATTTTTCTTCACATTAATTTTTTTCAGGCCCTAATCTGAAAATTAAGACTCAAAAAAAAGAAAAAAAGAAATTTTGGAATTAAATACAGGGACTTAAGAGACCTTTAGAGAAAAGGGAAAAAAATCTTAGAATATTAATTTCCAGATGAGAAAAATATGCTGAAATTTATAAATAATGAGTCAAAATTTCTGGTGAGCATAGTAGAATTGTCCAAAGAAAGTGTGACTTGTTGGACAACTAAATTTGAAAATATATTATGGGACTTTAAACTAACCTTCTTAAACTGAATTATTTTTAACATTTTGTTAAATATACAATACCTTACAACTTCACCTTTAGTGTTATTATAACAGTAAATTTTTTCCCTTATTGTCTCTCTATAGTGGAATGCAATTAAGTAGCATTCACCGAGGCAGAACCTTTTCCTATTTCATCCAGAACCTTTTTCCATTTGCCTGCAGTAATACTGCTGCCTTTGGATGATGCTTAAGTTTACCTAAAATAGGGAGTCATCATGCACAATTTATAAATGCATTGTGCTGAACTGAATAATGGTTTATTTATGATTCTGAGGCTACATTCATACATAGAAAACTTTTATGTCTCTACTTTTAAAAGTGAAAATATTGCTAAAATGCAAGACTATTTTCTATAATGACCTGTGGGAGCATCAAGGAAATAATGTACAAACAGACTCACGTGTATTGAGTCTCCAGTAGTATGAAAATCAGAAAAATAATCTAAGTCATATTGTTTTGCTATTTAGTATCTGTTTGAGTAAGGGATTGGTTCTAGAGTTTCTTCCTGTCTTCAGGAAATTAAGTTCTAACATATTTCTTAAGCATTTATGTAAAAATTTTAAGATGTTCCATGGAAACCTTTTGAAAATATTACCTTCCCTAGAACTTCAGTACATATTGAGAAGTTGTATTGAGAACTAATGCTTAAAATATTCAATGCGCTTCTAGCTTCTCATATGCTCTTCACTGAATATGATCAGCAAGTGTCTAATAATTTATAGGAGCAGAACCTTGCTAAGTATTCTGTCAACTTTATTTATTGTCTGAGTGATTAGCAAGTTGACCAGCGATTAGAAAGTTGACCATCGGAATTCTATGTTAAAAATTTGTGGGGAAAATCCCAATTTTTTTCTTATGTAGAAGGCTTCCATAAAAACATTAATGGAAGCTCTATCTACTAATTCGACTTACTGCCCTTCAGGGAGTATCGCATCACTTTTTTTTCTTTCTTTATCCCCCATTTCTTCCATTTAGCTATTAGAGTTTCACCTCCTTAGCAGTTTTCCCAGAATTTTCAACAACTCATTACTTGTCAGGGTCTAGAGAGAGTCATATCCTGGCAGCCTGTGCATTTAAGACAGACTGCAGAAACTTCTGCAAATTTTTGTGATCACTGCTTACTTTATTTTAAATTTAACTAAAAAGTAATGTCAATGCAATGTATCTGGTTTAAGACGACTCTGGCTGCTTGCTGATCATGTTGCATAAAGGGGAAGTGAATTGATTTTGAGACAGCTACAGATGGACAAATATTGCTTGACTGATAAAACTAAGAATATTTTGAGGTACAGAGCTCACATTTTTTTACTTGCTTTCTAAGATAATATTTATGAGAAGAGAGGTGAGACTTTTTGCTCTGGGAAGGAGTAACCATGCATGAAAATAGAAATATTTGAATGATTGCCCAGTACTTAGAAATATTAGACTAGCTTTTCCATAGAATTTATTCTTTACTTCAGCATTTATTAAATATTCATAGCTGTATTGTGTATTAGGAGTTTTATAGCAGAATGTTACTTCTTTTATGATTGTGTAAAGACCCCTGGGGGACTACTTCTGTGGAAGGCCGTTTTTAACATATAATGAGCAACACATCAGCAAAAACTGATTGAGAATTAATTTTATTCCTCTCTTTTTTTAGAAAGCTCTTTTCCTTTGTATGGTCTTGCAAATTCATCATATGCATCAGTAAAATGGTCTTGTGCTGATCACATCAAACCGAGCTTTCTAATGCTTTTATATTTTACTATCCAATCATAAGATATTTTTTATATTTTTTGCTAATATTTTCCAGGGTTTTTTTTCCTTCTAGCAGTTGCTTTTCTCTAGTTCATGCATTAGAACACTTGCAGTGGCATCAGTCAGACTGTCTCCCATTCTCTATTTTGAACACTTTAGCCTATTGCATCCTAATTATAGTGTCTTTCAGAATTCCGTGGCTGGGGCATTAGTTCAGTACTAACTTACATAGAAGAGTGTCTCCCACTGAGTCAGTAGCAGTAAAAAACTTGCTACAAAACTGAAGTGTTCCTTAGAGGTCTCCCACTCTTCTATTAATTCAACCTGAATGTGCTTAGCTTGTTAGATCTGACAGGATTACAGTCCATGGTGGCACAACTGCCTGGGTTCATAGAAGACTGTAGGAGATTTGACAGTGGTTTATCAAGAGAATAATTTTCCAGTGTAAGAATGGTCATTCCAACACGGATTGACTAAAAAACCCAAATACAAATAAAGTACTTTATAAAAAAATTCACAGTAATAATTTACTTTTAAGATGTGGAATTATATTAAAAATCTTCATTACAATATATTTAATTTGCAAATATCAATGTAATTGAAACTTCGTAATAAAAAGGATTTTTGAATTTCTTATACATTGCATACCTAAATATATAGATTTTAGATGAAAAGGAGTGAAGAAAGTGTCTTGCAAAACAGAGGATTCATATTACATCTTAAACTTCAGAAGGCCTCTACATTCTTTAAAATATGTCTTAATATTTACTGATACATATGAATTAAGTAGTCACTCTGAAGAATATTAAGAATTGCTACAGATTAAGTCTGAATAATCCTGATAATCTAGCTCTAAGTAATCTAGTCTAAAAGGTATTTTGCTGTCATTTTACTGAATTGAGTCATTAACACACTTTTTAAGAGCATGGATAGTCTTAGTGATTTCTATACATCTAAAGACCATTGACAAAATGTTCTAGAAAACTTTAATGGTTTTTGAGGAAACCTTAAAGATCATTGAACATAGTAATGTATGAAGCAAAATGAAAAATAATAGAAGCAGTAGTAGTCTTGACTGTGTTAGGTGTTGCTGGAACAAGAAAGGTAAACAGCATCCTATGATCTAAGGTGTGCTGATTGTATTTGTTAATCATTATAACAGATCCATAATTACACAAACAGCAAGGACCCACACTTTGGGAGAAGGACTCATTCTCTGTTAAATCTGCTAAGCATGATAGAAGCAGAATTCATCATTACTTTGCAGAACTCATTCCCCGAACTGAAGCTTCTTGGGTATTTTGAGGTTTATAACTTTTCTCAAGTACATGAAAAAAATACTTGAACTATCTTCAGAGCTTCAGTTGTCATTTATAACTTGACATATGAGTTCATGTACCTTACAAAACCTTGAAATCCAGTCATTCTTCTCATCTGTAGTGGTAAAGTTAGAATGCTTGTATCTTATAACAGCAGTTTTTATCAGAAAGTCTCAAGGTGTATAACAGAGGAAGTCAGCATTAGTTCTTTAAATAATTGTAAAAAATATATTCTTGAATTTATGAGCAAATGAAAGCTGCCTTTTTCTCCCACAGAAGTAGTACTTGTTACTGCTCTATGAAATTGACATATTGGTTATAAATATATATAATATATATAATATATATTGGTTATATCTTGGTTATATTGTAGAGTAAGACAGTAGAGTCTTTTTCTGTTGATTTTTCTTTTCATGAGTTTGAATAACCATCAAGAAACTCCAGTTAATGCCACTCATTTAACAAAGACACACTTTTACTAGCTGCTCTGACTGCAGCTGCTTTCCAGAAATGGCATACTGTAAACTTTTATTTATGTGACATTATGGCAGACTCGCACTTCTTGATTTCACTGTAATGAGTAAAGGTACTATCCCTCCAGCGTCATCAAGCCATTATTTCTGATGTAGAAAAGAATATGTATTATCCCACTCCATTTATATTTTCTGCTTAGTTAATATGTTAAAAATTTGAGAACCAAAAGTGCTCTGTAGAACAAACAATCATTATAAAGTGGCCTTTCTTCTATATAGCTATAAACCCTAACTTTTAATAGTTTATGCTCAATTTTATTGTTCTCATGATAAATTCCAATTCTCTAAAGAAAAAGAAAAATTGCTATGCATGTCTAAAAAAATGTACTGGTCAGAAGATTTTTGCTCCGTGTTTGCTCAAGTTTCAGATTGCATATTTTTCTTTAGGTAAATTTTTAAAATATTTTTGGAGGTGTTATAGTCTGACCCCATCCAGAAACCAAATACTATGCAGCTGCGTCACTCACTCCCTTGCCAGTGGGATGGGGGACAGAATCACAAGGGTTAAAGCTGGAAATCCTATGGATTGACATAAAGACAGTTTAATAAGGAAAGCAAAACCTCATATGCATGAAAATTAATTCACTGCTTCCCATGGGCAGACAGGTGTTCAGCCATCTCCAGGAGAGCAGGGCCCCATCACAGGTAACAGTGACTTGGGAAGACAAATGCCATCACTCCAAACATTTCCCCTTCCTCTTTCTTCTCCCTCTTTTAATACTGAGCATGATGTCATATAGTACGGAATATCCCTTTGGTCATTTTGGGTCACCTGTCTGGGCTCTGTCTCCTCCCCAGCTTCCCATGTACTCCCAGCCTCCCTGACAACGTGGCAGTAGGAAAAGCAGAAAAGGCCTTGCCTCTGTGTAAGTCCTGCTCAGCAATAAAAAAATCCTCTATATAATCAACCCTGTGCTCAGCAGAAATCCAAAGCATAACCCCATACCAGCCTCTGTGAGGAAACTTAACTCTACCCCAGCCAAAACCAGCATAAATGGTTTGACCTTCTTCTTACTTCGGCATTTTAAAATGTTTGGTGGTGTAACAGCATAAACAAAGTTTGTAGTACTAAAGGAAGACAAGAGCAATGAGATTGTTTTTGAAGTCTTGTACATATATGCATGTCTGTTCTCCTTTAGGAAGGTTGTTATTGCTTTGGCAATATTCCAGCAGGGTGCCTGAAATAAAAAGGAGTTAAACATTTTTTTCTGTATCTGTATATCACTGTTCAGTTGGAGAGAGAACTGACAAAAAATTCATGTTTTAGAAAGAGATATAAAAATAAAGTTGTCAAAACATGCACAATAATACATTTAGAAGAACCTCGTGGGTTTAGGAAGATAATGTCTGTATAGCAATTATCACGTTAAATTATGAACACATGGATTATGCAAAGAAAAGGATTACCTTTGTATTATATAAAAATGTTTGCATTAAAGCCAACTTCCAATATATCACTGTCTGTGATAAATTTTCATTGCAAACCAAATGATCAGCCTACACCCATATTTTTCCCAATAGCCCTCAGCAAAAGGTCAGCTCTCTTGTGTTGTATAATGCTGAGCTCCTCTTTCTCTAGCATAAATGTATGGAGCGTGCATCAGGGAGAATAATTTTTCTCTGGTACTACAGGTCTGAATAATTGTATGAACTACATATATTAGAATCAGATATGCTAGAGGATAAACTATTATTTCATTTACATTAAGCTAAAGTGAAGCAGCAGATGATAGAAGTAAGATGTGTTTTTCTAAGCCTGAACATTCAGAGTGAAGTTTCATGTTTGCATTAATCTGACATCCATTCTTGAGGGTGGATCTAAGGTCATTTTCATGTTAATTAACTGATTGTGGGTGTTGCTAAAGATTTGCACATCTACATTCAGCAGCAAATAGCTGCCAGCCATTTGGAACTGCATTGCAAGAAACTGGTGGGACCACTGCTTGAAAAAATCTAGTGCTTTGAGCAACGGCCAACAATACAAGTAAAAATAAACTCATAAAAATATTAGAAGTTCATAACTAAACACTGTTTATCTAACACTAATAAGGTCTTAGAATATAGTAGAATAGGAACCAGTATCCTTACAGGCCTACTATTCTGTATATCCACATGAGTCCTTAATAGGTCTTAAGAGATCCAGTCTGACCTCAAGCTCCAAAGCAAGGGCAAAAATCAATATTGATCTTACTGATTGCCTTCTTTTTTTTTTTAAAGTTAGCATCTCTACCATTAATACTACAGATCACACAAGGTTGCTGGGAGCTTTCTAGGGTACCAGCTCATTGGAAAAGAAGCTGTAGCCTGAAATGATCACTTCCACATAATGTAGCTTTCCAGAACAGGACAATAATGTGTAAAGCTGCTCATTTACCAGACGAGTAGTGTTGACTTAAGAACTTAGGCTATCTGTTGTTTTGGAAAGTAACTCTAAGTAACAGGATGCCACAATTTAAGACTCATATCTTCCACAGTTGTTTTGAATTAAGCTTTGTTGCCAACAGCTAGTGAAATTAGTTGTAAATTTTAAAACATTATTCTTATAAGAGCATTTTTTTCTTCTCTTTTTATAGAATTACACAATTGTAATAGAGCTGGGACAAAGGAAAAGTCTTAGAAACAAAAATTCTTATATGCTTATGAATTTCTAAGGGTCTTTTGCTCATTAAGAAATGTTCCATGGAAAACTCCATTCTGTTTGGAGTTCAGTTCCAACCTCTAGCCCTGGAAGCACATACTAGTGCAGTCCCAGTAGGTGGATTTTAATGAAAAAAAAATGTGTTAGAACAGTATGCAAACACATTTTTATCCTTAGTCCTTTTTCCTTTGACCCTAAGTTTTGCTGAGAGACTAGGTCTTTGTTTCCTAAAAATGTTCATTTAGTATTAACAGAAAATTCTTCAGAAAAAATATTTTCTTTAAATACGAGTCTGTGTCCACAATTAATGAAAGCTGAATCTAGTGATATGTTTTTGAATGTGCATATTGGATTTCTTTGCATGTGTTTTTCCTTTTCCTATTTTTATTTTCTTGTACAATATGCTCTTTTAGGTTTTTTACACTATTGTTAGATACTTCCTTCAACATACTTTTTTTCTCTTTTTCTCCTCCTTACAGAAGATTTTTTAAGTCTTGAGATTTTTAACATTTTTATAACAATTAAGATATTTTGTAGTGACTAAACAGTGCAAAAAAAAAGTAAAATGAAGCACTAAGTATAAGATAGGAACATGCATTAGCTGCATGGTTGTGTGACAGGATGCAAAAAATGGTGGGAGGTTGTCTACATAGATATTGATAATGATGGTTTATGATGACAATCTGTCTGACAGCCACAGTATGGTGGAGCTGAAATTTACCGGTGCTCACAGGCGCAAACTGTCAGTCACAGCAAACAGGTGTCAAAGGAGGAGAGAACACTGGACACCAAGACAAGATGGTCTCTCTGTGGCATGTCAATGGAAATGCAGGCATGGTTTCCATGGAGTGCTGTGAGGATGCAAGAAATACTGCCATGAGATAAAATTGCAAGTGTGTTCAGGACTGATGAACAGTACTGCTGCAGCAAAATTGGAGGAAGGCCAATAAAAACTGGATTAAAATATGTGGTGGGTATTGGTACATACCATAACACACTGTAGAGGATGTGGCTTCCCACCTTCTACTAGGTTAACTCCATACACTGTTGCCTGCCTGTTGTTTTTTTTTTTATTTTTACATTTTATGAACTTCCCCACTGTAGAGCTTAGGCAACATTTTCTATTAAAAACATTAAGAATATATTCATGTTTTGTTAGTTATAACATAATTTCAGTGACAATCCCAGTCAGTGTATACCTGTGACTCTTCAAGAACTGTTCTTTCATCTTTGATGCTGCCAAAGCGGTTTAGGATATTTACCAGAGCATGACCTCTGCAGCACAGGTTCTTAAGCTATATCAGAACCCAAGTGTAGCCATATCCATGGCATTGCAAATTTGTTATGCTGTGGTTTACTATAGATGTCGTTTAAAGCAGGAGATACACCCTGAGCTATTGCAATGGTCATCATGATATTAACTCTTTATTAGAACTAGTTTGACAGTCAAAACCAAATCCTAGGTCCTGATTTCACTTTTGGTGTTCAAAATCTTAGAAGATAATACTGAAGTTTTGAAAAAAATGGATGTCCTACAATGTCTATTTCTGCTATAAGAGAATAATTTTCTACAGAAGGTCTTTGCCACCTTCCACATAATATTGAAGGTACTGAAGAAAAAGTAAATATTTGTCATGGAGCCTGAAGAAGCCAAGTTCAGCTTTGTATTCACATTTCTCACTGTCAAAAGACAGTCTACACAAGGAGGTTTTGTTCTAATATCAAATGTATTTACTGGGATTTTGATTTAGCAATACACATGAACAAAAAAACAAAGCAGAACACAGTCATTTCAATACATGATTGGATTACAATACAGACTTGATTCTCATTACTGGTCTCTATATATTTGTGGTCATGATGCTGTGTGGGCTTCTAAGCAGGGGTTCAGAAATGCAGCGAGGCAGGAGTCCAGAGCAAGGAATGAATTATTTATTAAATTTACAATACCATTTATATATTCTAGTTCCATGAAGCAATTGAACAGTGTTCACACTTCTTCTAGGTTGATTGGTCAAAATCTCAGACACTTACTTAGAAATATTATTTCGTAATATAATGTACACAAGGTCAGAAGATACCAGATATGAATGTTATTTACAAAAACCCTATCTATTGCTTACATAGCTTACATAGCAAAGGAAAAGTTCTCACAGAATGAATGCAAGAAGAGAAAATTTCCCTGCTAACAGCATTTCAGCATCCACAATGCTGGGTGACCCAGTCACTGGGAAAGAATACATGGTCTGAAGCTAGCTCAAACCCACTGTCCTCTTCAAAATTCATTCTGCTGGTTGTTCAGTTTTAAACTCTATGTTTGACTGAGCCAGTTCCCCCATGCTGGTCTGGCTCACTCAGGAACTTTCACACTCTGATTAAGTCAGGGAAGGCTATGTACACAGCCACCTCATCCCAGTCAACTCATTCAGCCCTTTATCTAAAGCAGAGATGACGCTCTGGTCCCCTGGTCAATTTTAAGCACATTAATAATAAGGTTTTCATGTATTATCCTGACAAGCTGGACTAGGTTGTTAAAATCCTAAGCAGAATAAAACCAATTTTGTAGATCAGTATATGCATTTTTTTTCCCTTTTTGTCCATAAGATTTTGGTGTAAGACATAACTGTACATGTTTATCATTTGACATATAGGTCATTATTGTGTTAACAGGTAGAACAGTACATTTAATATTATAGTAGTCATAAAATTTAAAATTCTACACTTTTTTAATACTAAAAATTAAATGAAGCAAAGCCATCTGAATACTGAATTTTCACCCAGCCTTTCGATCTAAAAGGTATGTCTGAGGAAATGAAACATATATTTTTTTCTAAATGAAATCTTATCTGAAACAAATCCAGAGTAGTTCTAAAAACAATTTCCTTGTCATCTAGTGAAGAAGTGCATTATTAACCATTGATCAGATAAAATATATATGAATCTTGATTATTTTGCATCGAGACAAGGATCTGAGCTCCATTTTAGTAATTTGTCTCTGCACATTCATAGTACATGCTTCTATCATGTATCAGTGACAGAAATGAATTAGTTAGAAAAGTAACAGAAGAGATTAGAAAAATGAAGATTAAAGCCATTTAACCTCAAAGGATACTCTAAGAGTGTATTTTCTAACTCACAAACTTAAGCATATGTAGACTAATATAAAACAATTATAAAATTGTTAAGAACAGGCAATTATGTTTAGATGATAGAAATAAGGATACAGTCTTCACCAATGATCAGTATTAATATTTCTAAATTGTGTTAGGTGAAATTAAAAGAAATTCCCCACACAACATGTATTTAGGCTTTATTTCTGTTTACAAATAAGCTTATATAAGGTAAACACTGACACTGATGGAAATAATTTGGAAGTATTTTGTATATCAGCATGGTATGGTACTGTGTGCAGCTTACTTCATCACAGCTCTCCTGAAACCAAAGAAGCTAAGATATTTTGTGCTATATCCTATTATATGATTTATTAGCTATGTTTTGCTTGATTGGAAGAAAAAGAATTTAATGTATGTTCCTGAAGTCAACCTTTAGCATGATGCCATAAGAAGGTAGTGCAGTCAGCAAGAATCCTGAACTTCTAACCCATCCTTTTGCTTTTTTCCATCAACTTAACTGTATCCAATAATTCAATCTGTCCGAAACTGCAGAACAGCATATATCTGTGTCCTGTGTGACTAGTAAGTTAAGTTGTCATCTTTCTCTGTAATAATTTATTAATTAGTTGGAAAAACAAGTAGATGAAAATAAATGTACTCAGATTTTCTGCAACCAAAAGCAGATGGTAATTTATCTCTGCTTCCCTCATTTTAGAATCATTTTTTTAGAAAAGTGAAGAGAAAAATAAGGGAAAATCTTCATATTCCGTGTAGCTATTCTACAGCAACCAACAAAGACTTTACTAGCCTCTGAAGCAAGAGAGTGTCAGGATTTCTGGAAAAGTATCAGCAATGACAGATTTGACAATTACTGCCTGTGCTACCTTGGACTTGATGATTTATTTATACACTGACAAGCTTCACTTTTTGAAACTTCAAATTAATATAGGGAAGGAAGATAACAAAAGGACACTTCTAATAAGTTTTAATGTAAATGTACAGTAATATTTGGAATCCTAAAAAAGCACCAAGGACTTTTCAGATACTTTTGAGAGTTAGATAAATAAAGATTATATTAGTTTTTCATTACAAGAGTATATGGGTAATGAAAGAAAAAGCCTTAAAAATTTTTACTCTATTAATCTGATTCAAGTCAACAAGGTTAACAGAAGTAAAGCTTTTACTGCCGATTTCAATATGTTTTTGAACATATTTGGTATCTATTTCAAATGATGATGTTATTTAAGGAGCAGCTCTATCAGTCCACAGAACGCTCACACTGTTTTCATTAAATCAAATTTAATTTGACCAGTCCTGTGTAGAAGTAACAATTTACTATTCAGAATCTGCTTAAGAAGACTAACTACTGAGTACAAGCGTCATGTTTTAAAGAATGAATAACTTCTTCAAAAGCCAGCAGAAATCTGTAATCAGAATAAAATTATCTTTTTATTATTTTTGAAAAATCAAATGTTGTGATTGCATGTAATCTTAAACAAAAGACATTGATTGCTATGGCTTATATAATGGAAAAACTACTGGTGTAAGAGAAAGAGTTAAAGTAGTTGATATTCAGGAACAAGGACCTTGTCAATGCTAATCGGTTGCTATGACATTTACTTAGTGCAGAAATAAGACAAAGAAGTATTTGCTTTTCTCAGTAGCCCAGCTACCAAGTAGGACACAAAGTGAGAACAGCTGTGATGCTGATAGTGATATGCTTTCCTGATTTATTCTACTTTCTTCACGCTGAATAGTTGGCTCTGGCTCAGTAAGCCTTCATGGATACATGTCACTGTGAGCAAGGGTAAGAAAATAACCCCTTACACTGAAATAAATATTAGCGTGCTATTAATGACTACTCCAATAAAATGATAATTGTTCTTACACCATCATGTGTTTGCTTCCACATCCACAGTAAAATAGATATCACAGGCCATAACTTCCTAATTTTATTGATTTACAGGTCTTGGACAATGAAAATGAAAAAAAAAAATCAAGAAACTATTAAGTATTAGGAAGAATGAGAAATATGTTTTTGAATCAGAAGAATGAGAGAATACTATAAGGAGGGAGAAGGCACTGTGTGCATTGGGACCCAAACCCTCCTTCAAAGTTTGAATTAGAGATACACTCCTTCTCAAACCTATCAGTTTTGCTGTCATGAGGATGTTCATTTTCATTAGCTAAAATGTGTTCCAGAATGTAGAAGGCAAAGGAGCAAATCTGACCGCTGGCATTTGATCTTGCACCTTCTCACTTTCTACTTTTAACAAAGAAAAATACAGTAAGGAAATCAAATCACTCTTCTGAAAACAAGCAGAGATTTACTCCACCTTCCTGAAGCTGGACAAGGTAGCAGTAGTTTCTTTCCGATTCCATGGACCTGGACTGCAGAATAAGAAACTGGAATTAAAAATGGTAGTAATAATACAAAAGTTCTGCTTGAACAACTTCTGACCCATATATGTTTGTAGACACTTGGAGAAAATATGTGATGTATATATTCCATCAAGAAACCAATGAGAAAGAAAAATACACAGAAATAATTTAAGAATCCACGGGAAAATAACCTTGTGATACACATAGAAGCTGAATTTCATAAGCAAATAAATTTTCAGGATATCCAGAAAAAAAACCCAAAAAAACATGGCTCAGAAATACCTTCACATAGTGGTGAATTTATTAAAAATTACATTTATTGATGGAACAAGGAATTTTTTAGTCTGACACTCTCTGACCAGGTTCTTTTATATATTCCACATATGGAAGGCTTAATATTTATTATCAAATTTGCTTATATGAATATAGCTGGTATTGCATGAGATTTCTGATTTATCAATGTGATTAAAAATATACTGCAAAAATTAATACAAATATAAGTTAAATTTACCAAAATAAAGCAATATCAATAGACAGTTGGATCACAGAACCAACGTGTTCCCTATTATCTATAATACTCTCACTGTCAGGATGCTGGGAGTCCCCAGGTGCTGGGAAGGAAAATGTGGGTTGAAGCCATCTCAAACTTATTGCTGTCTTTTAAATTCTTTTGACACTTGTCTTGTTTTATACTCTATGTTTAGCTAAGCCACATATTCACTACTCCCATGCTGATCTGGCTAGCTCAGGGAAACAGTCAAACTTTTAGTGAACTTGGGAGAAACATTTATACCACCAGCAGATCCGCTTAACTGTTGACAGGTGCTCATCTAAAATAAAAGCCGTCCTTTGGTCCCCTTTGTGATGAGATAAAGTCAGCTTCTTTGCAAAATCTGTGGTCAGTCCCACCCTGCATAACTTTCTGATCTTCGTGGCCACATCGCCCTTGCTTATCTCCTCTGAGTCTTTTTCCATTTTAGGGTTTTTTTTCTCAGTGACACAAATAGAATGCCACAAGCCTTCAAAAGAGAATGAATATGCCATGTCAACGACGTCTAGAATCTGCAAAATAGTTAAGATCCAACATAATAGTCATCATGAAAATAACAAAGACTAAATTGCAAAATATTTCTTTCAGTTTTTGTAATGTAAATTGGCAATGTTATTAATCTTTAACATCTTTTTTAGGAAATTAATAATCCTAGAATTTTCAGCTGGAGGTGACTGAACCTTCTCCATGTGAGCAGAGTAGAAATATCTTAAAGGGAACACTCTGCATTATAAGTAGTTGATGGCTATGTAGCACTTCTTATAACTTGGTTACCATAGTCAGTAGATTTTTTTTTTTGTCTTTTTACCGCGTGATATCAAGCAAAAATTCCAGGAGTTCCTTTTAAACATGAGACTGCATGTTCAGACATAGTGTTCGTGAGATGTTTACAATGTAATATTCATAGAAGGCAGTGGAAAGTCCAGCAGTTAGTAAGGGTCTCATGTCAGCTGGTTAAGGTATTCACTTGGATGAGAAAGGTCTATGTTGCTTCAAGAGATACTTATACGTGTTATCCAGTGTCTGTCTCATGTAAAATGTATGGTCTTTGGAATACAGAACAGAATCCTGGTCTCTTTTCTCAAGTGAGATTTTGAACCAGTAGGCTACTGAGTTGTCGTTATTCTTGCTCTCTTTCTGATCCTATAAATTTTAATTATTTTCTGCACAGTAAAACAGCTTCAAAAAGGAAAAGGAAAAAATATTCTTAACCCCAGTATAGCCTACAGCCCAGTGCAGAGGCTTGGATGTGATGTTGAGCCTTCTCCTTACTGATTATTATATCTCTGTCAGTATGTGTAAATGAGAAGATATTTTGGGTAAGTACAGGTGACTTCTTCTCCCAGTTGTGCTCCAGAAGGGGAATAGATGATGATTTTTTGAGCTGTATGTACTTCACAGTATATTGAACAATTATGGAAACTATTTGAAGAAATTACCAGGTCTTCTATTATCATTGTATTTATGTATTTCATGAGTTCTGAAACTTTCTCAAGATCAGGGTATGTGTGTATATACAAAAAACATAAGGTGAAAATACATGGGAACATAATTATCAAAACTTGAAGCATATGTTCAGTTTCACATTATGACTAATGGGCTGGATTATATCTACAGTTTACATGAATCCCTTGTACATCTCAGGTGAAAGCCTTAACTTTCTGAGTGATTAGCTTGGAGTTGAGCTTTCTCGGTTTTTGTTTGTTTTTTTTTTTTTTAAAGGGAAAAATAGGCTTAGCTTCTTTTCAACCAATAGATTTTGATTTTTGAATAGCCCTACTGCTAACCTATAGGAGATGCATACTAACCTGAGCACTTTAAATTTTTCATGATACCACTTTCAGATATAGTGAGAGTGAGTATAATGCATTAAATTTTATTCATGCCATTTTACCAAATTTCTTCTTATTTATATGGACATGTGTGTATATGTTCTTATGAACTAGACATTCTATGATCATATCCACTGTCATAAAGAAATATACAATTAAAAATATAAAAACTACCCTTTAAAATAATCAGGGTATTTTGCAAATTGAAACTGACTGGAAATAAAATATTAGTTATTAATTGAATTGTTGAGAAAAAATACTCAGAATTTAAAGTCATGAAGTTCCATAGAATTACCTGCTCACAGGGATCTTTTAACTTTATAACTACAATTTTAATCTTCATATTCTAAAGTCTAATGAAGGTAAAACTCCATTTAGTAATTTTCTTGCCTCATGTATTATCTTTATGTTTGTCTTATGACTATGTATTTTTAATTTGTCTCCTTAGCACAATATTTGTTTAATATTGTGGGCAAAGATGAAAATAAAGTCAGAACCCACTGAAAAGAAAGAGGATAAGTGTGCCCGCTTTAGGATTCCTTGACTACCCACTGCCAACCTTACACAAAGCCACTTCTTGTTGTCATTCATTAGATCAAGGAGCACAGGAAATTTAATTTCTCAGACTGAAGGCGCTCAGTCCCACTTTACTGATTACAACTGTGCAGTGGACTCAATGGAATACTGGGTAAATGAACAGCTTTTACATAATACGAGTCTGTTGCAAAAGTTGGCACTGAAAAAGTAGGGCCACTTTTTCAGGTGAGGCTGAAACTAAAAAATTGATCAGTGGACCTGTTATACACTACAAATCATAGAATAATTTGGGTTAGAAGGGACGTCAGGGTGTCCCTAAACCAATCTCCTGCTCAAAACAGTGTCCACTACAGGTTCAGATCAGGTTGCTCAGAGTTTTCTCCAGATGCATTTTGAAAATCCTCATAGACAACCTCTCTGGGAAACCTGCTCTGCTGCTAGAAAAATCGGTTTTTACTTATATCGAGTTTGATATTGGATCAAATCATTGGCCATTTCAGCAAACAACCAAACAAATAAAAGTCCAAAAGGTAATTCTATCTGTATTAAAATTACGGGATAGAATCATAGAATAATTGAGGTTGAGAGGGACCTCAAAATGGGGTCAGTCATGTAATCTGACTAGGTTTATCAATGCCTTTGCTTAGTTGGGCCATTTTCTCATTTGGCAGGCATTTACTTTCAGTAAATATCACAGAATTGTCAAGAAAACACACAATGCTTTCTGAATGCTATGCTTTGTGTATTTTATTCTGGGAAATTATCCCTGTGATATTGTACCCTTTATGTTAAGCTACTCAGTTTGTGATTAAGTTAAAAAGGCAGTGTGTGTTATTCAGTTAATCATCATTTTTCGTCTCTTCATTTGGATATCTGCTTGCAGCTGATGTCCCTAATGTCATTTAGTTTTTGGTTTTCGCTTATTCTTCCGTGATTCTATTTGTTAAATGGAAGTGACAAGTATTAGGTATAAAAGTAAGGGTGACAATAGAGAATGAACTTGTGGAGTGGGACAGATTTGCAGAAGCAGTAGCAGTGTAATTGTCACTTCTTTCTGCTTGTTGTTTCATGCGGTTACTAAGGAGATCAAACTGTAGTAGTTGAGATGATCTTATGATGCAGAAATTTGAATTTGAAATTTGAAAATTTCCTTGATTTGAAAAACTCCTTGATACCCATTTTAATATATCTTGCATATGGTATATCTTTAATTCATTTTCTTTTCCACCAAAAGAAATAAGCTACATCTCTGTAAGCCACTCTGTCCTTGCGATTTTAAAGACTGGAAATTTTGAGCTCTTTTCAAATATTTATGTCCTATATGGAAAAGCAGAATACTGCTAACATGTCAGCCAGCAAGTTCACATCTGTTTTCAACAGAAAGGATGCATAACTCCCCTGCTGATTCTGCCTCAAGCTTTTTTCATTCTTTTGACTTTTTACCTGTGTAAGCTGCTAATTAGAAAAGAAGATAGCAACTTTGTTAAACTACAAAAAGGCTTAAAATAATTAGACAAATAAAAATAAACTGTTGTCTGTTTCTTTTCTGCCTTAATACATATGATTTCAGATATTCTATGATTTTGTAATTATTCCTGTGAGGTGCAGTGTACAAGCTGTTTATATGAGATGAATGGAAGCATGAAAGGTACATGCTCCATTACACTCATAGTGTATTGCTTCTTAATTTATATCTTGCTTTGGGCAATGCAGAGGATTATTTTGGCAATTTCTGTATGGCTGTTTCAAATTCTGTAGATTTATCTCCCAAGGCTGCTTTTATTTCTGATTTGAAAAGCATTTGGTAGACAGAAATTTCACCATGCGTTTGTCAGATAAATTTCCTACTTATCTTATTTTGCTTATGGCAACACAGTGGTTTAAGGGGGGAGAGAAGCATAATGACCATGACTTTCTTTAATGGGACGGGAAAATGTAGGGCTTGAAGACAATGAATATAATTACATTTTTATGAGCAATCATATAAATATATTGTTACATTTTTTCTCTTAAGCAACATACTCAAAATGAGAGTAAAAGTTACTAAAATCAGCCTGAATAGATCTTCTGTATATTTCCCAGAGTATTCCTTCTGCCTAATCTAAATCCAGTACTATTGGAAACCATTAGTTAAATGAACCTTAATCGCAATAGGCAAATACTTTTGTATACAAAGCTGTTTTCTCAGCATGAGTCACTGTTAGATGTGAAAAACCATTTTGACAAGAAATAGCAGCTCACAGAAAAGTGAGCTATTCTTAAGATTCACTTTCTCCATTTGAAGCAGAATATGTTGTATACCTCTAGCATTCATATAAGTAGTTTTTGTCCAGAGGAATTATTCTTTCCTTAACCCATTGAAAGATCTGGTTGAGATAGAAAGGACCGCCACTCCATGCCAAGCATAACAATACAATAGGTGCTTGTGTTGGCTTTGGGTGGGATAGAGTAAAATTTCTTCATAGTAGTTAGTATGGGTTTATTTTTTGTATTTGTGATGAAAACAGTGTTAATAACAGACCAATGTTTTATTTTTTGCCAACCAGTACTCAACTTTAAGGAATTCTCTGCTTTTCACACCATCCTGTCAGTGAGAAGGCTGGAGGTAAACAAGAAGCTGTGAGGGAACACAGACAGGAAAGCTGATCCCAAGTGACCACAGGAATATTCCATACTATATGTCATCATGCTCATTTATAAAAGCTACAGGAAGGAGGGAAGAAGGAGGGACATTTGGAGATAGAGCATTTGTCTTCCGAAGTCACCATTTTGTGTGAGGAAGCCCTTTTCTCCTGAAGATGCCTAAGTGTCTGCCTGGTGAAGAGAAGCAGTAAATTAATTCCTTGGTTTCCTTTGCTTTTGCTTTACCTTTTAAACTGTCTTTGTCTCAAACCATGAGTTTTCTCACTTTTACCCTTACAGTTCTCTTCCCCACACCAATGGGGGCTTGTCAACAAGAGGCTGTGTGTGGTTTAATAAGCGCTGTCTGGGGTTAAATCAAGACTTCTCTATTACTATGAAAACAACCAAATGCTAGAAAGCCACAATTACATTACGAAGACAAGTCTTTCAATTTGGCTACCATGCAAGCACAATTCTCTTTTTGAATAGTGTGCATAAGCCAAGGTAATGGACACAGATCTTCAAGTTACAAACACGGTGTTTTGATGCTGATCTATTTGAGCTGACTTAAGATCTCCAAATAAAATGACTATGTTAGAAGCTCAACTAAACATGAATTAATTTCTGAAAAAGCCTGTCATATTCCATCACCCACTGAGTAAGACAATGACAAGTGTCTAAACTACATAGTTATTTATATAATGTCAGATGGGATGGAAACTGGTCTTTCTTTAAACTCCACAGCATTAATGTTAAATCTGAATAAAAATTTTAATGAGTACGAATTTCTAACATTATAGATGAATGCTTCAGCTACCATGCATTTTGATGTAAATCTTTCCAGCACTAGATGTAACGCTATATATAACAGAGAGAAAAGCCATTTTTAAAGGCCAAACCCGAGAGAACTAGATGCTATGATGTTTCAAAATGAATGCTGTCTGCATCCCTGTGCCTTCATGCTTGACATAACTGAGATACCTTGGACATGACAGCAGCAAAGACACATAAGTTATGTATATTTGCATGAGTAGATATAGCCTGGTAATTCAAATTATAAATAAGGTCAAATTTTATCCCAAAACAAAAGGAGTATGATGACCTTACATATGGTGTTGTGCTGTAATAGCTGGACATTTGAACTGTACAACATCATTGGAAAGACACATACATATAAATAAATACATATAAATGTCAGACATATATTGCTTAATATAAATTTTTAATTACACAGTTTTGCTACATCTTTGTTATTATAAGGCATTTGGACTGATTAGCTTGAAAGACCTAGATTGAATTTTTCTAATTTTTTTTTTATTTCTTGCTATAAGAAAATAAAGCAATGAGGTGTCATTTTAAACAGCAGTGTTCTGTATTTTCCTAAAACATTTAAGTATTAAGTTACAACACACTCAAACCACTCAGGAAAAAACATTGCTACTGAAACTGAAAATGCCTATGTCTATTTCTAAGCAAGTAAGGCTTCTCATTCCTTTTTCTTAGGAGGAAGACAGAAATTCAGCTGCAAAGAAAATATAAGTTGAAGATGGGATTATTCTTTCATTTAAGTTTTGTATTACTTAAGTACTTAAGGAGCATTTTTTAATTTAAGCTTTAATATATCAGCTATTATTTTTCTTTCAACTTTAACTTTTTTTCTGAAGCCAGAGAAATTAGACATCAGTCTTACATTTTGGCTTAGAAGATGCCTGGAAGATGCTTAGAAGATTTGCTAAGTATGGCATAAAAGTAACACTCAACTTTGCTCCTCATTTATAATTTAACCCTGAAAGGGCTATTTTTTGTTTGAATATATTTCTAACATTTCTGTAAAGTTTATAGTAGGATATAACATTCAGAAAAAGAAAAAAGGAATAAGTGTTTGAAATTCCTATTGTAAGATCAAGAGAAAATTAATTTTATGAAATCCAGTCTTGAATTTTGTTTTTAGTGATTATTACACATGTCAATGTCAAATGAAGCTGTGTCAATGGCACATGTAGTTGATTCAATTTGGAAAGAGGAGGACAGTCTTCCATTTAACTTCCAGAACACTGTGTATATTCAGCAGCACTGAACACATTGAGAAAACATAATATATCTGGGCCTCTGGAGGACCACACAACAGAAGCAGAAAGATCTAGAGACCTCAGGACTGGATGAGATACCAGGTTGGGTCTCATGAGAGCATAGTAAAGGAGGAGAATCCTCTCCCTTGACCAGCTGGCCACACTTCTTTTTATGCAGTCCAGGATACTAAGATGTAAACAGATTTTGCTTGCTCATTCTCTGTTTTTTCATCCACCAGTACCACAGGTAAAGAATTTGAAGAATTTGCAGCCTATTTGTAGTTTCCAGTGTTCAAAGAGTAATACAAAATTTCTGATCAAATTAATGTGTACTCCTAACTTCTTCAGTGATAGTGATCTCCTCTAGTAGCAAAAAAAAAAAAAAAAAAAAAAAAAAAAAAAAAATAAAAAAAAAAAAACAAAAATTTAAAAAAAAAAAAGTATTCCTAGCATTTCCATCTGGCTAGAAGATTCTGGCATATGATGAGCTGGCCTCGGCCTTTGTTACTCACATTTTCGTCAATCTCTTGGCCAGATTACAGAAATGTGATATACCTGGGCAAGAAGCCTGGAGTGCTTAGGAAACTCCAACTAAATACAGAACTACAGACCACCAAAACCACATCAAAGCTGTGCTGTACTTTCTATAGTAGCTACCATGAAATTATGTTCATGACACATCGTGGATTCATTCCAAGGTATCTGAAAGACTCCAGAAGTTCCAAGATAAAGATTGACAGTTTGGCTCTTCTAACACAACAGACAACATTTTTTCAGAGGTAGATTTTTCTTAGGAACTTCTAGTCTACAGAAATAAGAGATTATCACTGAATATTAGTTGAGCACTACAGCTACCACATTTTGAGATGTTTTATAGATTACTGATAGCATTTTTATCCAGGGCAATGTTTAACTATTGGTAGTGATAGAAAAATTTTCTATAAAAATGCTGAAATTCTCCTATCTGCTGTTTCAACCATTAATCTTCCAACACCACTGTCTCCATCTTTGTAGGTATATCTGTATATTAGAAGTCTTTTGTGTTACTCTTTTTCCTCTTCTCTACTCTCTTCCCTTCCATCCCTTTTCCTTACCTCACTTTCAACTTTTTCCAGAAGACCATATACTTCTGATCATTCTTGTTATTTGCATCTTTCTTAAGTTGTGATGTCTAAAGCCAAACAGTGTAACCCTTTTCACTGTGGTCCCTGCTGTAATTTCTCCCCTAAAAGATGTAGCTGTCATTTTACAGAGGACCAGCTTTGATACATTCCAGCTGTGGAACCTTGACTCAGACTGCTGAGACAGGGCCATGATACCATCTCTATAGTGATAAGAAAAGTCAAAATTACAGAGTAAGAGGACTGCTGAGCTGCAATCATTATTAGATCAAGAAGTCAACACAGAAAACATTGACAGGAAAAGATAAAATCTTAAAAAAAACAATGCAGAGAGGGTAGTTGGAGGGTGACTAGTCCAGGATAGTCAGGCTCTGCCATGCTGGGTTCAAGCCATCAGGGCTGTCGCTGCTGATGGAGCTGGAGGAAGGTGACAGCCCTTGATGATGGCGCCCAGGAGCCAGGACCACTGACCCTTCCCTCCTCACCAACCTGGCTGGTGAAGACTCTCCACCTTCTATACCATCACACTTCTTAACTTCATCATTTGCTAAATAGTATCTGAATTTTACATTGTCTACTACATTTTGCATTGTCTACTACATAATTGATTTAGACTTTATTCGGCATGTATTCTGCATCTATTCTGCATGAAACCTCTTCGTGCCCAGCTAATGGTGCCTGAACAAAGCAATCTTAAATTACTTTAACGGCAGTGTCCACAGAGATCTTGCAGGTCTTGACTGGGGGTGGCTAATTGCAAAACACTGCATCTTTCAACTGCCTCTGTCTTTGTCTCCATAAATCTAAATATTTTAAAACAAAGATAAATTGAACTACATATAAAATATTCACAATATAATCTACACACTCTATTTTAGAAACTTAGGCCCTAATAACAGCAAAAAGACTGTGATAAATGTTAATCATGCTGTTCAATGAACTCTTGGTAAAAGGAAAGCTTGTTACAAACATTAAACATTAGACAAAATAAATTTTAATTATTTTAAAGGAAGAGATAGATTTGGCTGTATAAGTAAGTAAATAGTAAGAATGGACACAAACAATACTGCATGGGTTTTGAAATGAATAGCCAGCTTTGGATCCTCATCTACAGTTACTATTAAAACAGGCAGCTTTTTGGGTCTCAGAATTAAGTTCTACTCATTTTTCATTTTTCTTTTAATTGTGAGGTGTCAGGGAAACTCCTAAGCACTAAGGAAGTGCCTCTCTTTTGTAAGGGCAGTTTCTCTTACTCCTATTAACAGTGATGGAAGGTTTTGGCCATTTTGATAAAGGGCATTTGTAAAAGCAACTGACAGTTTTCGTAACCTCACTGCCTTGAGAACAATAGACATTTTGAGAAGAGTGTCCTTGAGGGAATTAATTTTATCTTACTCCTCTGCTCTTAAAGAAAACAGAATGCTTGTAAAGATACTTGCAGAGCTCAATATTGACTGAAGAAATACTGACCGAAAAGTGTTATTATACAGAGATTTTTTACTGTATTAAGATTTTAGGTATCTATAGAGGTTAATTGCATTTGAAATAAAAATAATAATGTATTTCAAAGAGGTGAGGCTTTTTTTCTACTAATATACTTTTTTTTTTAATGATTGGTTTGCTTATGACACTTCAGGCAATTCTTCACAAAGATTAAATGCAGTATTCATAATATTTTATATTCTTTTAGTCATTATGTCAAAATTTAGGGACCTCTCATCAGTCTTTAAGGCATCAGCAGTCCTTGAATGCCTTGTTTAATCTGTTAAAATAATGTTGCGACATACATATATATGTATATATGCACTTAATGAAAACAGTTCATTTATACAAGTTCATTTTGAGATGATTCATGATCTACTCTAGCATGACTCCAGACCCATTTCAAACCTCTTCATTGTTTAAGTCTTCTTTGGGCAGAAACCCAATTAGCTGAATACCTTTCTGATGCTTTAGTAGTGTTTGGGCAAGTTTGTCTTTACTCTTAAACTGCCAAATGCATGGGGTGGTTTTATTATTTTCATGTTATCATAGTAAATAACCCATATTCTAGATTGTTGATTTTATTATTCAAATTCAATAACAACACCTTGCTCTGAAAAAATTAAAAGCATATCATTTTTTTTTCTTTCTGTTTTCTCTATTTTCCTCTACTTAGTGACAGCTTAGACAATTGCTATATTAATCTTGTGTATTTTCATTCCCCTTTTAAATAACATTTCAAAAGTAATCAGAAAAGGACCTTTTTACTGCAAAGCTTATACTAGGGCAAAATTAACATCCTGCAAAACTACACTGAATATTAAATTATACTCTCATGGAAAGAATTTATAGGCTAAATATCTATTTCCAGCACCCCATAAAACATGCCACTTCAGTCAGCTGGATTTAAATTGTCTTACATGGAAGATAATGTTCAAATAGAGCTAGTTTCTGTTACTGGGTATCAAACTGATGCCAGATAAAATTAAAAAAAATAAATTTGCCATAAATCTCATATTTTAAGTAAACCTTAAGTATGTAATATAGAATGTTCTCAATTGTTTTATCTAACAAAGAGTGATTTCACTTCAGGTATTTGCTCAAGATTTAGTAGAACCACATAAACTTTCTTTTTGACCTGAATATTTGGTTCAGAACTATTCCTAGGTCTAGTTTTCAGCTTGATCATATGTTCAGAACTCTACAAATCTGGCATATTGCACTGCAGTGACAAGTCCCCAAACCCATGATTTATAATTGAGTCATATCCAAAGTCTAGGAAAGACTAACCTTTCTAAGTATCTATTGGTCTATTAGAAAGACGATTCCTTTTTCCACAGGGCATATAGATACCTAAATGTAAGGAATTAAATAACACAGTGTTTTCACCTTTTTTTTTTTTTTTAAACAAAGGAGATACTTATTTAAGGTAAAAAATCCCTGATAAAACTGAAGTCTTTCAGATATTAAAGTTTCTGTAACAAAAACTGCTTCTGTCATCCTTTTTTTTTCTTTTCAGGTAGTTACAGCTACAGCTTTTGTGCTTACCTACAAAAATGCTCACATTTTATTTACTCTCAGGCTCATATCTTTGAAAATGGTCCACTGAAAATAGCCAGCGGATGCAACTATCTTCAGTCAAGTCCTTTATTTGAACAAAAATGTCCTTCCCAACAGCAGGAAATTTGGGGCTTTATTGTTATTCTCAGTGTTCTGTAATTTTGGACCCTTCTGCCAATGTGTTTTCTGCTATTTTTCTTCACTCCAATGATATATTGTGTTATTTTTCCTTTTTCTCTAGGTAACTATTATAACCCTTGTAAATTCGGCTCTGTATACTATCGTTTTCACATGGAAAAAAAATTTAAAAAAAAATGAAAGTAGGAATTTCCCAAATGTCTGTTATCATTCCTGTTACAGATAGTTGAACGATTGAGGCAGCCTGTGCTGATTTCTTAGTATCTGCCTATATGCATCTTCTAAATTCTTTTTGATATTTGTGATGATAGGAGCCCTCACCTAGAATCCCTCATCTAGGTGGCAGCTGGAACTCTGATAATATTCTGGGAAATGTCGAAGTGTATAGAACTGACCTTTTGCTAAGCAACTTTGTTGAGAACTAGTATTTGTTCCTTAATTCCGAATACTTATGGAGTTAGAGAACAAAGGAAAAATGTCTCAGTCCTAAAGGATGATTTTGATTGTGTGATTTCCTATATATGGATGTTTTATGACCCATCTCTGAGCCCGAGTAAATGAGGATCCTGTTAATAAATCTCTTGGGATCCCTTGGAATCAGAGTGAAATGACACTGAATGACTGGTGCATAGATATGAGCCAGGGTTATTTTAAAACAATTTAATTAAAGTGTAAAGGAGGTGTGCATCTGTTTGGGTTTTTTACTACAGCTGTATAAAATTATAAATATAGGGAAAAGAAAGAAAGAGAAGAAAAGGGTAGATTAGATAGTCAAGAGGAAAGATACCACCACCTATGGATTCAGCGATAAGACTCGATTGTTGACTTGTTGAGTTAAATGTAATTTTGATGTCTGTGAGCAACGTAATGCTTGTAGTCTCGATCTGTTTGTCAGTTTACATAAATTCAAGTTGGCATGGGAATGCCTAGATCCCTGCCCAGGGAGAGAATTCTTCATGTGTGATGTAACACCAGGGGGTATGCACAGTCTTCTGATGGAGAGTTCCCAAAAATAATTGAGAGGTGTTTTGGGGTCCTTGGTGGTCAATAGCCCCCTTTAGGAATATGAATGCTGTTTGACACTGCCTCTTGTGACTATGCAGTGTGTCTTACGATGAAAAAGGGGGAAGTTGGATTCAAAAAAGCATTACCCCATCTCTGATCTTACCAGCTGTTCCCCTTGGTTGGAAAGAGCATGTTTAAGACATCACCATCCCAATTGTCCTGGTTATTATCAACCACAGAGCAACCTAAACAATAGCTAGGTTTCCATAGAAAGGAAATCAGTTTTTTCAAGAGTTACATGAGAGGAAAAATCACGTATGCACACAGGTACATACATGTGTATATGTATCTATGTGTGTAACATTGAGTGTAAGGTGTTCAGCAGACTTCAAGTAACTGAAAGGTCTGAGGAAAATAATTGATTTTCATATTTTCTTAAAATGGTAATAAAAATAATAGGAAAACTAAGATACTGTCAGTTGCTTTAGTTTGGAGTTTGCTTTGTGCTGGCTGCCTCTGACTCCCTTTGGTTTGTTCTGGCAGCAGGATATCAAGCGGACATGGATGCCTCTTTGGTTTAATCTTGAGAGTATGACAAGACATACAGTCCTGCACAAGCTACTGCAGAAATCTTACGCTATTTAGAGACTCCTTTACATGACCTGGTGTCAGAGCTGACCTTGCTTTGAGCTGGACGTTTGACTACCAACCTTCTGCTGTCCCTTGCAACTCAAATTTTATGATCCTGTGATGATACATGATTGTGGTCTTAATATTTGCTTTTTGATGTGACAGTTCTGTCAAGGCTTGATGGGCTACTGAATCTGCCACATCTGAGTGCATACCAAGGATGCAAACACCTTTGAACAAATATGGCTGTTTCATATTATCATCTATTACTTAAAGAACATTTTTTTCATTATTTTCCCAATGGGGAATTTTTCTTAAAATGGATGTTGTGGTTTAGCCCATGTCTAGGGCAGATTTAACATTTCAGCATACATTCCTTCAAATTATAGTAAGTGTTGTGCTTTTTGCCATCACTGTCATAATTCATCATCACTTGAAGAGGTGTAATGTAAAAATGTGGGACTCTATTTTAAGATTATTCTCCGAACCAAAGTCTATGGGGAATGTTATGAAATATGTAGTATGAAAATCTCTCTTTTCCTTTGCAAGGTCATTTATTTTTCTATACTATCCCTAGGATAAAATTTAGAATTACAAAACTGTTATTTTAAAACATTGTTTTTCAGTCTGGTAAGACTTTTTCCTAAGGATATGAGAGTAGGTTTTGGTGACATATGGCAGTAGGGGTTGCTATGGGAATTACTTATTGTTACTGAACTGTAGGGTGATAACTCAAAGCAAATTCCTGTGAACAGCTTTAATTCATGTGCTTCTTTTTCTTTGAGTTTAATCAGACTTTTTTTTAATACATGTGGTAAAACCAAAAAATCGGAAAAGTACTTTGAAGATAAAAAATTTATCTGTTCACTGAGTAGTTCTGATTGTTTTTCTGTTCATTTACCTTTCATTCGTGTTCTGAGTTCAGAATTAAAGGACCAAAGGCAGGGAGTGTGTTAAATACATTATGGTGTTGATATATGACAACACTACAGCTTCGATGAGCTTTGACAGCTTGGAGAAGAGTGATCCAGACTAGCATCCAAAAGACACAAAAATACTGTAGGCTCAGAATCATCCTACAGGAAAGTTCTCTTTTTAGTACAGTGCATACTTCTAATCAGTGCTTTTGGAGATTGTGTTGTTCAAAGAAGTTCATAGTAAATGCAATAGAATTAAAATTATTTTTATTCCTACATAGGTATATTAGGTACTCATTTTGAAAAATTTGCTTTTCTCAGGTGTGAAATTTCTTTTCTTTATGACAGAGGGTGAGGGGACAAAGCTTTAAAAATGTTGTTTCTATTTTAATAAAAGTTTGTCCATTACTATCATGAAAATTTATGTTAGCAATGATATGCATCATTTGCATCAAGCACCTGGCTCAGGTATTTGTTACAAAATGATACACAAATCCTCCTGTCTCCAGCATCTTCAAAAATAAGAAAAGAAGCATATGTGAATTGCATTGCTTTAGTTATTGTAATGTAAAGTGTGGACAGCTTCTCTTGGATTATGACTACATTGTCTTCCTCAATGCAGGGTTCTAAAATGGTGTAAATGACTTGAGGTATGCAAACCTATTACTCTCACATGAATTTAAACAACTCTGTGGAATACCATTTCTTCTGTGTGTGTAACCAATTTTGAAATCTGATCAAGTAGATTGTTCTAGCTTTAGAACTGACACTGATAGCATAAAGAGGAAGGAAGTGAAAAGATTATGTAACTTTACAATCAATAAATAATGAATAGTAATTATTTATTGGACAGTAAATCAATGAAGGAAGATTGTGCCCATTTCTGTGTTGTCACAAACACAAAGGATAACTAGGCATAATCGATTCAAAGTTAATTTCTAGATACAGTAAGAAATGATTGATTTTATGAATATTTATATGCTCAATGCATCAAAGTGGTATGAACTCCTGATCAAGTTAAAATTTTTAAATTGCTCATGCTTATTCTTATTTCTGCCATAGTCCCTGCATGATAAGATCAAATATAAATATTTTTAAAATAAATTCTGCAATGTTTTGTACTTTTTTTTTTTAATTTCAAGGCAAGTAACATAAAATGTTATTAATAAAGGCTCAGATTCCAGTTAAAACTACAATTTTGCTCTTGTCCACATAGTCTTTTGTGAAGAGAAGTTTCTATCAATATAAATGTTTGACACTTTCCTTTAATCAGGTGTTCAACAATTATTTTGGAAAACTTTTATTAATCAATAAGTAACTGTTTGGATATCAGTAAAAGGAAGTCGTAAGATGGTCATGTAAAGAGCACTGAAAAAGTGTAATTAATAATCTTTTAAAGACATCAGCAATGATGCTGTAAATTATCTTGCCTTTTTTTTCCCCCATCACATTAAGAGAGACATAAAAAGTCAAATAGAACTTATTTTTAAAAAATGCAGAGAGAAAACATATTTTCTCCCATTTCCCATATTTTTTCTTTAATTAATAGATATATAGAGGGTGTTGCACAGCAAGAAATGCAATTTGCATAATAATATATGATTGAAAATCCCTGTACTGTTCCAATCCTGCTGGTTTCTACAGATATCACTGTGTATATTTCACCACGTTACTAACAGTGTGACTTTTTAGATCATGTCAACACATTTTCCAGCTGTGATATAGGCAGGACTATGTGGTGTGGTGGTCCTCCATTAGCACATATTTTCTGATGATTGGACACAGAATTTAATTTAATTTCTGGAAGTATAAAATCTGATGGTACTAATTCATGACTTTTGTCTAAAGGAGTTCAATGGATAATTTCACTTAATTTTTAAATGGTCAGTATTCACTGCTGAATAGATGAAGTGTGTGTATGTGTGATTATACACTTAATTCTGCAAGCTAAAGGAATTCATGTGCCTGACCCACAAAAGAAGAGAAAGGTCAGTGAGATGGATTGCCAGAAAATGCTTTGCCTTAATATGATTGAGAAAATAGAATGCCCTATTTCAAACTGGTTAGAGACATAATATGATTTCCGTACCATGGTTATATGACTCTTCCAAATTATTTGAATGTGTTAGGCAGTAGGTCATACCTAAATTGTAATGACTCATTTTGCATTTACATCTGTCTAGCTTGCTAGCTAGGAGTTATCACCATTATATTTCAAGGGCTCTCAAACATAGTGATTAAGAGGAGAACATTTTTATGTGCAAGCAGTGACGTAGTCTTGCAATAAAAAAAAGTAGAAAGAGAATTATCCGTAACACATTTTCCACTTGCCATAAGTAAAAGCTCCAATCCATCAACAACTCATTTCAGAGATACACTCGTGACAAGGCAGAATCGTACTACCAGCATCGGGAACTTGCCTGACTGCAGTTTCTTAAGAAACTGATGTCAAAGGGAATATTCTTCCTTGTCAAAGTGCCATAATTAAATTCTATTCATATTTTGGTTTCAGCTGTTAATTTACCTAGATATAATTCTACCGTGAAGTCTGCAGATTGCTGGGACTGCTTCAGCCTCTAATGTATGCTAAAAATACACCTCCTCTTTATATGTGCCAGATATACAGCATGCTACTGTATGCATGGGGTGTGATTTCATCAGGACAGTACAAAACAAATAGAAGATTTTGTAGCCCTAAAGTGGATGTGATTTGCTGCTCCTTTCCCTCCTTATTGAGATGGACACACAAAGAGAGAATGTAATTTTCATCTAACAACAAAACCATTTTAGAAATTTCTTACGCTTTAATTCTGTATCTGTAATATAATAATATCTGTATTTAGGTTGAAATGATAACTTGGATCTTCATACTTTCTTCTGTTGAAACATTAATAACAATTACTTAAGAATACCTCCTCATTCTTTTTTCCAGACACAAGTGTATGGTCCTTAATTTTAGAATTTTAGTATTTTAGTTGCAATGTTTTCTCCCAAAGCGCTGTACCCCACAATGGAAGTAGCAGTGAACACAATCATGAAGAAACAAAGCAGACAGCAACAATGGAGGGAATTACTTATAATCTGTTGTTTCGTTAATGAAAGTATGAATGTAGTTTGATTGTAAATTGCCCGGGCATTTTAAACATAACTTGCTCTTAGTGAATGGTGGGTACAGCAAAACAAGGTACAAGGTGATGAACCTAGGACTTAGAGGGGTTTGTTAGCTCACACACTATTGCCTGCCTCCCATGTCCCCAAATAACCAACACTATGATATGTTTAAAGGATAAAGAAATGCAAGCAGTTTTAGATCCACAGGAATTAATTAATTAAAAAAAAAAAATAATCCCCTTTCCTCTACGTAAGGTCCAAAAGACATCTAATATATAGAAGAAGGGCTGCTTTGAGTTTCCACTGAATGATGCCTAATCAGTCATATGAGAAAGTGAGGCTGCACATTTCAACTGTAGACAGTTCTAAAAAAAAGTCATTTGCACACAAGGTATTAGTATTCTGCCTAATGACATTTCTTCTAAAATTTGCTGTTCAACTCCACAACTACTCATGGCATCACAGAAAAACTAAACAAGAGAGATTACATTTAATAACACTTTTTCTGTCTTGACAGTTTCTGAGGGCTTAAGAGATATTCTTCACAAATTTCGGGAAACTTATTTCTAAAAGCAGTATACAGTGCAAGTTTTAAGACCTATCTAGACCCTGAAAAGCTTATTCAAGAAATTTCTTAGATAAGCTAACTGCACTTATACAATTCAAAGGCAATGTTTACAATATACAATACTGGAACAGTACAGAATACCTGAGGCTTCTCTCACAATATCCACTTGATATAACTTTAGTGTATCATATTTTTACCTGCAAAAAATGAGAAAATAAACACTTACCTTCTTTCATAAAGATAATGAGTAATAAATACAAGATTCTTAAAAGAATCTTGTACAGATAGTATTTTCAGGATTCAGATATATAGATGACGAGAAAAGAACATATTATATTTGTAAGGTCAAGAATTTATTTTTAAGAATTTATCTGCTTAATTTTTACAGCCAAGTAGTCCTAATTATCTCAGTAATAAAAAAAAAAAAAAATCAGCAATAAATTGTTCTTATATAAACCCAGGATGCTACCTATTTCTGATTCTACTCCCCATCCTGTGGCCATCAAAAGGGGGAAATGAGCAAGTGGCTGTCTGGTGCTTAGTTACTGGCTGGGCTTAAACCACAATAAGGCAGAACAGATACAGAGAAAGTTTAAACAGTGTCAGAGTTAACAGTTTCCAGTAGTCAGTCATAGAAAGACATAAAATAATAGTAATAGATTACCTTGGGCTGAAAAGGAATTTCAAAGATTATCTAGTTCAACCCCTGCTGCAATGAAAAGGGACATTTTCACATGTTACACCATTATTAACAAAAAGTCCACAGGTTGTATCATCCAGAAGTCAAAGTGCAACACTGACCTTTTGGAATATGCATCATAATTCAACTCTTAATTTTAAACACAGATAGCACCAGTCATTATCTGACTGAAACTATATGTCTCTTTCTTGTATCAACAGAGTTTTCAGCATTTGATTTTGATCAGCTTAGTTTTGTTTTGTTTTGTTTGTTTGGTTAGTTTTTTGTTCTTTTTAAGCTCCTTCAAAGTTAATTGCCATATTACCAAGGAATAATGCAAGAAGGCATAGGAAATGTAAGGCTATTCCTAAAAATAGCAGTGCATTCTTAGATATTTTCACAGCAGAATTTTATAAATTCTTGCTTTCATTACTGTACTATGTGCCTTCAAAAAATATAAAACCAAACACTTGACAACCATATAACAAGAAAATATGTCCAATGTAATTTGATAAAATATAGAATTCCACAAATAAATATTTTATTGAGTCAAAGAAAGAAGTGACTTACAGGAAAATGTCAGTTATCAAATAACTGTGACTTCAGTGTGGCATTTTGAGTCTGCAGTCTGTTTTCAGTTTCTGGGTTCACCCAAGACTTTTATCCTGGTCTGGCTTACTAGGTAATATTTAATAGTATAAACAGAAAGCAACATCTGACCTTTAGTCCAATAGGTTCTTGTGATGGTTTATCGTTGGCTGGCTGACAAACACACACCAAGCTGTTTCTCTCACTCCCCCTCTGCAGGTAAGCAGTTAAGCACCACACAATGGCTTGCTCACTCCTTCCCGATGGGATGGACGAGAGGACAGGACAGGAAAAGAAAATAAGTTGGAAAAGCTCATGGGTTGAGACAGGCATGAAGTTTACTTAGTAATTATCATCATGGCCAAGCCAAACTCAGATTGGGAAACCGTATTATAATTTCTTGCCAAATAAAAATAAAGTAGGATGGTGAAAAACAGTCAAAACTAAAAACACGTTCTCCATGCACTTCCCTTCATCCCAGGCTCAACTTAACTGATCCATTCTTCTACCTCCACTGATCCACTGATCAACTGATCCACTCTTCTACCTCCACCACCACCAACAAGCAGTGCAGGGAAATGGGGAAATGAGAGTTATGATCTGTCCACAGTAGTTCCTTCCTGCTACTCCTTGCCCCTCATATTTTTCCCTTGCTTCACCATGATCTTGTCCCCAGGCTGCAGGGGAATTTCTGCTCCAGCAACTGGAGCATTTCCTCCCCCACATTCTTTGTTGCTGTTGATGTCTGCATGGCTGTTTCTCACAAGTATTTCTCATGCCTTTCTCATAGCTGCTGCACAGCATTTTTATCCTTTCTTAAATATATTATCACAGGGGCACTGCCAGCATCACAGATGAGATCAGTTTTGGGCATCAGTGGACCCATTTTGGAGTCAACTGAAAGTGACTTAGCTCAACATGGGGACAACTCCTCATCTTTTGTCATAGAGGCCACACCTGATGCCTTTTCTTACCTTGCCATGACAGTTGTTTTGGCAACTTAGTAATCCAGAGATTTATTTTGAGAAGCTCGAAGTCTGATTTTGAATTGTTTTGGTATTTTAATGACAAAACCCTGAGTTTCCATGGTGAAAGTGCAGTCTTTCAAAATGGAAAAGCTAACTGCTAAGAGGCAAGTAACTACTGACTGTGAGACTAAGAAGTGGAAGGATAATTATGAGAAAATTACTGAAAGGATCTGGTAAAAGAGTTGGAAAGATATGAGATTGTAGATCAAACATACGTGAAAGATTCCACATTTGCATGTCTTTGCGTAACAGTTCACCAGCATTATCATGATAATTGAAGCAAAAGATTAAAATTTGTGCAGTATATAATGTTGTGCTATTATCTTTCAAATATTTATATTGTTATTGCAAAATTTTTTGAATTTGTAAATAATAACATTAAATATAGGGAAGAGAAGAGATGGGAAGGATCAGGGAGGGTAGGACCCAAAAGCTGGCATGCTGTGTCATGGATATCCCAACAGGCTCTCTCAGAGAAATATTCAGTGATTATTCATTAAAGACACTTAGTTTGTCCATTACTCACTTTTGTATCGAGACATGTTTTTAGCAAACTTTCAAATTATAATAGTAAATATTCTAATTTTCTACTGAAAAGTATTGTTGACAAATTAACTTAGTATTTTTGATGTCCAGCATTTATATGCCAAAGTTCTGGTTCTGTTTATGCTAAACCTCCTGTTCTGACTGTGTTATGGAGGAGGTGGAATACAGCATTTTGTTCCCTCCCATATATAAATATTCACAGAACTGTTCACATATGAAAGTGTTTCCAAGAATCATGATGAACGCCCTGTGAGAGTACTTGCTGTTACTAAAATAACTCAGGAGTAATGGTATATTATTCCTTTGCTTGTTTTGAATTACCTCTAACCTTCAAGAGGCCGGAATACCCTCATGACAATATTCTTTAATCTGCTGCCCTGTATTTCCAGATGAAAAGACTGTGCATCAGAACCTTCAAGTTCTACGTAACACGATCATATTCTGCCACAAAGAGACCACAATGTTTTAGAGGCCTGGCATTGTTGGTAAAATCTTTTCATATCAGAAATTTAGACAGAAAGAAGACAAAGCCTACCTCTCCCTTTACAATTTTGTGAATTTCCTTCATGTCTGATTGACAGATAATTTTTCTGATATTAAAAAAACCAGTAATGAGCAGCTGAGAGAGCTGTGTGTTCAGAGACTAATCAGTCCACTGGTGGGTATGTGGTCATTCAAGCTCTTTTCCATAATGACACAGTTATTCAGTTTCACTGGAAAGTATCTTCCATCTCATATTCTCCCCGAAGTAGAAGGGTTTCATTAAAACACAGCTAGATGTGAAACTAAAAGTAAACAATTTACAAGTTAAACCCACATTTTTTTATAATTCAGATGGCTTTCAAAGCATCCTTCATAGATTAGCAGATTTAATTACTTACAACTGATGATATTGGTAAACATTTTTGGAGACAAAGTGGAAAATGACAGCCTTAATCTGTATTTTGGGATGCCTGCTACCAGTGTTCAAGGTAATTACTCTGCCTTAATTCCCAGATTGTGTCGTGTAATTCAGTTTACACAGCTGCTGAGGTTCCTGTGAGGTGATATGGTTCAAATAAAAGACCAGACTTATCCCTAATGCAATTCAGCCTGTGATGCTCTAACTCATATAAAATATGTCATATACTAAATCAAACTAATTCTATAACTACAAGCTAATGGGCGGAAATTTTATCCTACACTGAAAAACATCTTAAAACATATTCTACTGCAATTACACTTTCTGCATCTATAACAAATCATTCATTAACAAAATGAGTCAACAAAGCACGGTAGTGGAAATCTATTGTTGTTGTCTGTGAGTTATCACACATGTATAATAGTGAGTACCAGGCTCTGCAAGTGGAACCAAACAATAATGAGTACGATGGTTTATTTAACTTGGAGTCATCACCAAGGATGACCTACACCCTGCAATAAAAACACTTCCATCAAGGCAAAAGACAGGTCATTCTCATAGGAGGCTCTCTGCTGACAGGAAGAGAAAGCCCAACATGCAGACTGGAACCACTTCTTAGGGAAGTTTGCTGCCTTCTTGGGGCCTGAGATAAAGATGGGAAGAAAAAGCTTTGTAGCCTGATATGGCCCTCAATTATTATCCATTATTGTTTTTTCAAGTAGGCAGTGATGAATTTGGAACAAGAATTTTTGAGTGCAATCAAAAGAAACTTTAGGGCCTTGAGAGGACTGATTAAGGGATCAGTGGGCCCAGTTCTGTTCCCTTCCAGTTGCAGGAAATGATGATGCCCTAAGATGAACTGTTAAGGAAGAACAAAATGAGAAACACCAAAGCCCAAACAGGATGTAATCTGACCAGTGCAGTAGATGACAATAGAACATGTCTGTAAATACATTAGCAACAGTAGGAGGGCTGAGGAGAATCCCCACCCTTTATGGGATATGATGAAAACATAGTGATAAAGGCTGAGGCATTTAATGCCTTGTTTGGCTCACTCTTTAATAGTAAAGCCAGTTGTTATCTGGGTATCCAGCCTACTGATGTGCTGGAGTGAGTACAAAGAAGGACAGTGGAGCTGGTGAAGGGTCTGGAGCACAAGTCCTGTGAGAAGCAGCTGCAGAAATTGGGGTTGTTTAGCCTGAAGAAAGAAGGCTTGGGAGGGACCTTATTGCTCTCTACAAGTACCGGAAAAGAGGGTATAACAAGGTGGGAGTCAGTGTCTTTTTCCAGGTAACAAGTGATAGGAGTGACTCAAATTGCACCACAAGAGGTTTAGAACAGAGAAAGTGTTGTCAAGCAGTGGAAGAGGCTGCATCGAGAAATGGCTGAGTCACCATTCCCGGAGGTATTTAAAAGATGTGTAGATGTGACATTTATGGGCACGGTTTAGTGGTGGACCTGGCAGTATTAAGTTTACAGTTGGACTCAATGATCTCAAAGGTCCTTCCCAAAATAAATGGTTCTATAATTCTATGATGTTATAATTATATTGTAACCTGTGCTAGTTTTAAGAAGACATATTTTTTGCCATTAATTTATTTTGCTTTTGCTTTGGGAAAATCAAACAATATTGTATGATTCCAAATTTTTTTTGAGTATTTTTAATAGCTCCATAGCTTTACAGCCATCACAGACCACTACTTTGATTTTAACAGAGATAGATTAATTTTACTTGGATCACTATAATGGCTGAGTGGCACAAATCTGTAGGTCTAGAAATTCTTTTATTTCAAATAATGCGAACAATATCATGAACCACTAAGCAGTATTTGCTTCAATTATACAGTAAATATCATTGTCAGGGAGGGAGTCCTAATGTTTATGTTGGGAGGAAGAATAAGGGAAATTAAAAGATCCCTGATCAAGAAACGTAAAAGTTCAGCAGGGCTCAGATTACTGCTAGTTCCTTGATTATTCTTAGTAGCCACACTGATGGTATTCCCTGGAATATAATTTTCTCCCTAGCACATTTTTTGCTACAGAAGTTACTTTTAAGATGATTTTCTTGCTGCAGTTTTGGTGTTATTTCACAATGAGGAACCATTTTTTTCCAGGAGATAGATTTCTTTAAAAAATCCTTTTCTTATTCCTCTCAATGAAATTAAGATATTTTTTAATATCCATTTCTATAATGATCTCTTATTTCAGTTCCATTTCTATCATCTACAATTCCAATTATTATTGTTACTACAGCATGTTATGGTATATAATGCTGTTGTTTATAACTTTATACATTAGCAAAACTTTTCCCTTATAGTTTCTTATCAGTCATAAGTGATTATTGTCACAATACAGGACAAGTAAAGCTACTCTTTTTTTCGTAAGATCTTCAAAGTATCTAAGGTAAAGTTTATTTAGACCATTGGACAGTACCTGTAGGAAATCTGTGGCAATCCACACTACTTTAAAATTTAATCTTCATGCATATCTGTTTTCTCTGGAGAGTATTTTTTCTTATTTGTTTGTCAGTTGTTTCATTTACAGACAAATTATTTTGTGACTAAGATCATGAGACAGCACAATTGTGATTTTCTATATTGCATTGTTCTTTCCTTGAGTCAGAAAGTAATTCTTACTTTTTGGTTACTACTTTATTTTATTTGCTTGCTTCATCTATTATTTTTCTTCTCACTCTTTTTGTTAACTAATGACAGCTTGGTAAAAAACAATAGATTCCACATCATCAGTTCCTCCTGCATAACACCAGGTTGTTTTAGATATAATGCATCACAATCTTAATGTTTTAATTTTGAATGCTCCAAATTTTTCTCTACATTCAACTCAATGACTTTCAAAACATGCTATTTTTATACAAAGATGTGGATACTCCATAACTCCAGTGAAAATTTTAATTCAATTATTTAATCAAGTTTTTTCAGCTATTTAAATGAACCTTCTTTAATTACATTACGTATCTTGACCCATCCTTTAAAGCAGGTATTTATCTTGTTTCCAAAATGCTTCACGTACTTTATATATATATATAATATTTCCCAAATTTCCTTCTTTATAAAATATTCAAGGTTTTAATATAACAATATTTTTTGTTACTTCTATATAACTTTTGATATTTAAAAAGACAAACATATACACTGCAGGTTCAGCTTCCTTTACCCATTTCACACATACACACACAGACGCACCCATGAATATGTATATACATTCTGGTAATATCTGATCAACTAAATTGCTGTGGGCTTTTTTTTTTCTATATACAATTTGTCATAATTATTTAATTGAAACCACATTTTTAATACTGTTTAAATCAACTGGGCTTTAAAAATAGTGAGACCACTACGTCTAGAGCCTACAAAGTTTAGTATACAAGAGAATCTGATTCAGAACTTTTAAATATACTTATACATGTTCCCTCAAAAAAAGTTATATAATTAATTTCAAATATTTTCAGTTTACCTGAATCTTTTAAACTGTATTTCTTTACAGATAATTCACTTCTGTACAATTTTCTATTAAATTTTTAATTGTATTACCAGATATTGCTGCCAGCTTTAATGTGCCAGCTGAACACATAATTTTTTCCAGGCAAAGTATCTGAACTCACAGGCTTAACAAGCTGTTTGTTAAGTAGACCGTGGTTGTAAAAGTTTCCAAACAGCCACTTAAATATGATATTCATGTTAGTAGTGTACCTTAATGATTTGTTTTCTCATTTTGATTAAATTCTACAATTCCGTGATATATTTCCTATGTTTTCACAATGCTTGTGCATTCCAAATCTAAAAATCACTGGACTTATGAGGGTGTAGCAACTCCGAGAAAGAGCTTTTATAATTCTGATAAACTATATAATAATAGGCAGATAGATATTATGTGTTATGAATATTTCAATAATATTTTTAAAAGTTAACATAAACTTCAGGAATGTCTCTAACAAGACTTAGAAATTGTATGGACCAAGGGGAAAATACAGTAATTGCAGGAAATTTATTTAAATATACGTACATTTCAGATGTACTTTTGTATTCCCTGGCCTAGAAAATCAGCTAGCACCTCTCTCTTTAGCTCCGATTGCCAAAATGATCTTAGAGAATATGGAGACACAAAAGTGCACAATTCAGTAAACTCTAAATTCTCATTGGTAGATATTGAAAGTTCAGACATGACTCAGGTAGCATATCTTTAAAACTTTGAGAGAACAGTTAAAACATAGAAACTCTTTACTCTTAGTTCCTAAAAGAGAGAAATAAAATTCCTTTTTGTCATTTTCCATAGAAGAAATGGTTTTGTGTTAAATCCCCTGCTGTACACGAACTGAATAACTGTATTGCCAATAATGAATTCTACACAAAGTCTGTTATAAATAGCATTCATTTTCTCTCTTACGTCCTATTGTGGAAGCAAGATCTAGAACCTGGGTATGTTTTCATTCTTCCATTGAAGAACACCAAATTACAGAGTCAGACTTTCTTCATCTCTTTCACGACTCATAAATCTTACAGATTTGCTCAGAGGAATAAGTCAGCTTGAAAAGCTGTGTTATGTCCTTTCTCACTCTTAGTTTTGTCAAGGCACTTTTACCCACCCCTGAGGACCCGGGGCTCAAACCTCCATGTGGTGATGATTACCCAGCATTGAGGGCTTCAGCTACTAGGCTTCTATAAAAAATTGGCATCATCAAACTATCTCCTTTGTAGTGATCAGGAATGACAGTGCTGGGATTGAATCAGTCCAACTAAATTAGTCATAATATGAGCATTGTACATAATTGAGCCGTTTATGGAACATGACTCCATTCTTCTGTTCTCTTAATTGGGACATATCCTAGTAGCACCACACATCTCAAGTTTTTACAAATTCAAGAGAATTTATGTTTGAAACTTATAAATTGATGTCAAAATTGAAATGATAAATAGTTAGATGTTTCCTGAGAATAGCCACTTTTAGACATTCCTTTAAAATTAACCACCTACTTAAACTAGGAATTAGATGGAATTCAGCTTCTCTGAATATAACCATGAACATTTCATTAATCTATTCAATACATTTAAAATAACTTTCTGATTTGTATCTGGTGTCATGTTGGAGAGAATAGTTTGATTTGGTTTGGTTTGGCTTTTTCAGCTCACAGATGCAATATTGTGGCAATGTCAGTTGTATTTGGCCTATTTTATTTACTAGAGTAATAATGATGTTGTTAGTATATACCTTACATAGATTAGTTACTACCTAGTCAATATAGGAAGAAACACAACATTATAAAAAATCACTTTACATTACTTATTGCTATTCTAAACTCAAATTGCTTATTAGAGACTGGTCTCTATTCCTCTCTGCTGCTGCTAAGTTGCCCATTGCAATGTTTGTATTTTTATTGCATATGCACTCAGTTATAGAGATACTACTTTTAATAAAGCTTGTATGATTGCTGCAGAATTTTTATCTTGTTTATAGACAACTGTGTTCATAGTTCAAAAAGTCTAAAACTTTATTCTAGATCTTACCAATTCAGAGCTATATAGTGCAGTATTTGCCCTGCAGCTAGATAATGTTCTGCTCTGGTGAAGAGCCTCTAACCAATAAAGAAGCTGAATTTGCTAGTACGAGATGAACTTCAAATGAACAAAAGGAGAGTTAAAATCTCTTTGAACAAAAAAAATAGTGCTACTGCAAAAATGAGTGGATATTAACAAGCCTTGCAAGTCTTTATACTAATAACTGAAGGAGGTTCCGTTCTTCACCTAACATCATTGTGAAACTATCTTCAAATTAGTACAAAAGGACAAAAAAGCTTAGCATGGTGGTTTTTTGAGGGAAGGAGGTTTCATGTTTTGGAGCCCTCCTAGAGTTTTACTTCCATGTTTCAGCATGCCTAAATAATATTTTTCTTGTTAAAATTTAATCTACTACATAGTTTTGCAGAATCAAAAGATATGTAGGGATACTATACTCAGTTCTGGAGACAAGAAGTACATTTCCATTGTTTAATGAAATGTCTTTGCTATATAACATAAAAGCCAAATACTATTTGAAAAATACAGAATAAACATAAAGATTTTTTTAATGATCTTCCAAAAGAAAACATAAGTCCAGTAAGGTTATGGTGGTTATTAGCATTGCATACCTAAAAGAAACCCTTTTCATTCTAAAATATAATGTAGAAAATGAAAATTTCTTTTCAATGAGATAGAATTAGGAAAGATCTCAGATTTATTTATTTTTTTTTAAAGTTAAAATGAAAGATGATATTTGAATAATTCGCAAAATTAAGCAAGAGTTTCTATTGAAAATATCTGGAGTCCTTCAGGAAGTTTTGTTGAAAAACATATTGTTACCAAACATAAGTGTTAATATCTTATTTGAAAAGAATAGTTTTCCAAAAAAATTACCTTGTCAAATGAGGTTTACTTAATTTTGACCCTATAATATAAAAATTTACGGTATAATTTGTCACTTAAATTTCTTTCTTAATATATGGTGTAAAAAAAGCATTCACTTCTTCAGAAAGATTTATCCTGTCTTAAAGTAAATGCCAGTACACATCACACCTGAAAGTACTATTCTCCATTGGCTGTGAAGTGGTCCCAGCATGATTAGCTCAGAGATAAATGTCTAGATTGAGGGTGTGTAAAATGTATCCATCTTATCAATTGATTTGAATGAACATGAATTAAATTTATATCCCTATCTCCCACAAATAAATTTTAATGACCCTTTTCTGGTTTTGTCTAGCTAAAATTCTCAGCCCGTTAAGTAATCCTTCCTACTCAAATCCATTCAAAACCACTAGGTTTCCTGAGTTTTCTGCTTTACTTCAGTCACTTTTTAGCATTCACCTACTCCCTCTTACTCCTTCTATCAAACATGACCACTTTCTTTCAAATATGTAGTCTATTCACATTCTACCCATCATCTTTCTTCAGTGTGAGTAGGCTAGCTACTAAATCTGATCAGCAAATGTTACCATACCCTACACAGGGTTTATACAAATTGTGCTCTTCTGTCTCCCACACTGCTTTACATTCTCGAGAGGCTAAAAGATTCCTATAAAAATAATAATCTAATATCACCTTCTTTTCCTTAAAATGTCTCTTCAAAACTTTTTAGTGCATTTAGGCAGACCACTCAAAACCCAAGAAGTGAGAAACTATTTGGCTATAGATGTAGTGACACTTGTGTCTGTCACAAGTAAACTGAAAAAACCCACAAGGCACATACCTTATTTCTGCTGAATTTTCATATGACAGTAAGGAAAATAACTCCCATGTTCAAACACTACTACTACTACTACTACTACTACTAGAAATCATCAATAATTAATAAATAAAAAACTAATTCCTTTCAGTGACAGAGGATCTTGTCTCTACACTGCAAAAGTGGAACAACAAAAACTTAGATATTGAATCTGAGACTAAAATCAATGAGACCTGAAGGGGATTAATCCCTTTGCTTTCAATGTCTCTTAGTCTTTAAGACTAAATTAGTAACTCTTGAAAGGATTTTTATTTTGTCCCAAATAAATTTTCTTTTGCTTAGACGTCTGCTTGTAACTACAGAATGTTAGTTTTAATTATTATAATTTCTCAGAACAAATAATATGAAGATGTTTTCTATTGCCTTTGAAATAAGGCTTTACAGACATTGGTATTCAATGTAAGTTTGTAATCCAAAATCAATTGTGGCATAATCAACATTTCTAACAATGAAACCTTTTTCCTGGCAGTGGATTTGGGCTATTAACAAAGCAAGATTATTCATTAGAATGACAATTTCTTATGTGAATGCCAATGGCAGTACTAAAGCAAGAAGGTTTTGTACACTTGGAAAGAATTTCAAAACTTTAAAAATATTTCTCTCCTACAGAGTCTTCCACAACTTCCTATTACAAAGGTATAGCATGATACAGGCAATGCATAACCATACCCCTGAATTTCATGTGTTTAGATAGATCCCCCTCTCTCCTAGAAATTGTGGCAAATCTGTACTTCACACTCTGCAAAACTTTCCTTCCTGTTTTGACTTCAGGAGAATTTTGAAAATTGTGGACAGTCAGGGATGGAATTAAGACATGCTTTACAGTTTTATCATACCATAAGTTCCTCTTTTTGACCCAAATCTTTATCATTTATGCCAATTATAGTTTTCTTTTTGTAGATAAAAGACAGAGACAGGGAAAGTTACTGCTGATGACTATGAAGAAGTATTCAACCAGATACAATCTACAAAGAACAGCAGAAGGAAGGAAGGAAGGAACGAAGGAAGGAAGGAAGGAAGGCAAAAAGAAATTTCTGTAGATTTAGACAAACTAGCCCTCTTATATGGACTACAATAACTTTAATAATAGTAAAATTCTTATCTATTAACTAAGTCATGCTTGAAATTTTCTCTAGGAAATATTTTTGATAGAAACTAAGTTAAATATAGGAAAGTCACAAGTTATCAATACTTCTAGTTTCAAAAGTAAATATCAGAAAAAATCAGCTCATATTTAAAAATTATAGCAGTTTGTCCCAAAAACAAAATATAATAACATGTGCTTACTGTCTTTCAGGAAAATTGAAATTACAAGATGATTTTGAGTAACTAGCTCCTGTGGCCTCGACAATTTGTTACTTGGAAGCCCCCCTACAGTGTATTTTAGGTTTAACACATCCCCACAGCAAGGCAGATGATGATGTATATTCTCAATACTGTAGTTCATCCAGAAGGCTCAGTCAGCACAGGATGAAAACACAGGTCTTCAAACTAGAACTTTGATTAGGTGGGGTAAAGCCTTTTCATAATTTTAAGTATTAGAAGTAAATATACATTTACTTCAATAATTAAAGATTTTGAAAAACAGCAACAAAGTTTTTTCTATTGTAAGAATTAATATAATTCAATACTAGTCAGTTATGTCTGATGAACTAGTAAGTCTAAAATACATTTTAAAAATTGATGATAGCTATAAAAATGCCTATTATGCTGCATCAGAGGAGAATATAACTATTAAGATTAAGAAATGCACATGCATATGTTTAGCTTCTTTTTGGTCAGTTGCACAAAACAGAAATATATAACACATTCCTAAATATATTTGATATATGTAGTGATACTATACCACGTATCAGGGAAAGGTTAAAGAGGAGAAATGCTTTCTGAGAGAGAAACTGCTTTGCTGGTTCTTGTTAAGCATTCTGCCATTCAGTGGATTATGCTACACATATCTTCCCTGTGCTGCAATAGACTGCTTCTCAGCTATGGAGATAAAGGGTTTTCAGTGGGATTCTACAGAGAGTGATCACTGATTTGTCTTATTCTTTTGTGCCTAATATTCCTTGAACAAATTTTACAGATACATGGTATCCAGCTGTCTACCAATATTCATACTACAAAATAGAGGAAATAGAAAACTTTGTTACTTAGACTGCAGCACTCATCTGCATTTTCCTTTCTTTTCTCTGTCCCTTCCTCTTTGCTGCTTTCTTAATTTCTTCATATATATGTGACTATTTTCCTAGCAGAAAACTTACTTAGATATGGCAATGTTGATAAAAACAGCGTGTGCTGCTTTGATGCCAAAAAGCTTTGCCATATCTTGAGGAGAGTGACGACCCCATTTCCTTTTACATCAAGTGAATGTTGATGAAAAGAACATACATATTTCTTACATCTTTTTTCATTGATGACTAAAGCTTTGGGCATATAAATATATATGGCAGTGGTAAGAATATAAATAAATATATCAAGATTGAAACACATCAAATATTTTTCAAGAACTCCCAATTCTGCTCCTGAACACATGAATTGGCTCATAGTTCCAGGAAATTTTTGAGGCATGTAAAGACACCTTTTTGCTTCAGTCATACACTTGTATTTACATAGATGAAACCGGACCCGAAATGTTTCCATCTTGAAAAGAAGTAATATCACCAGGCAATTAGACTAATTCTAAATAAAAATCTCAGAAGAAACATGATTTCTTTTTTAAGTGAGGTTTTGATTAAGTAATGTCAAAATTTTTATCATCAATGTGATCAACAGATATTTATAGAAAATAACTGCATTTAAAATATACAGTCATTAAACCTAAGAAAGTTAGAGTTGTACTAAATATTAAAAAGCATTTAAGTCAAAAGAAGGTAAAGGTAAAAACAAAGAAATATTATTTATTTACATTTTATGATGACTGAAATAAAGTAAGAAAACCAATGTTCAACAGGTGCTTGTCAGTGATTTGTCTCAAATGAAATTATTCTTAATGAAGAAAAATTGTTCAGTGTTTTACTATCAGTTTTGAATGTAGTGTTTTGGGTATTTTGCTGAATGAACCAGGACATGGAAAACATCTAAAGCTTCTGAATAACATCTGAATAACAAAAATCAAATGTGAGAGAATAGCTCCATGAGGAAATTGTTCTGAGTGTGCTCCTGCCCTGGGGAGATACAGTTGTTATATGCAACCAACAATGGCAAAAGCATGAGGAGAAGAAAAAAGAAAGTAGAAGATGACATTAGCCCAAAGGGTTACCTGATGCAGACAGATGCAGGAACCACACTCACGGGACTCCTTGTTTGCGCTGAGTGAATCACTTACAGGCATTGAAGACAATTACAGCTCCCAAAGAAGAATATTTTGCTTTCTTTCAAGAATAAAGGAGAGGAGGGAAGAGAAAGTGAACCTTCTAATGTTAGTTTTTAAAACCATCCATCTATCAGATGTATAGGCCAGTTTTAACAATAAAAGATGCCAAAAGCCTCTCTCATCTCTTTGTAGTTTCTTGATATAAAGACTAGTTTCTGGTACTGGGGGAAAATGTGGAAAAAAAGCATACTGGCCTTACTTTTAACTGCAGCAATAATTGATTAGCTGCTTTCTGAAAGCCATTAATGATTAGACCTTCCTCTAACAATTCTCATTAAAAAAACAATGGGAAACTTAGCCAATGTGGATATTCACTGAGTTTTTCTAGATTTTAAAATGTTGGAATTCTTTCCTCAAGTTGGATTTTTTTATTTCTCATCATACAGCTATGAAACCATAAACAAGAAACTGGACAAAACTCAAGGTCCATCTCTATTCAAGAAGCTGCCTGAACAGTTCAGCTGTCTGATTTCTTTATTTGGCTACCGTTCTTGGCATTTATTTCTTAAAACTGACATTTATGTGGCCTTGAAATAAGTATATTAAACCGTCTACCCAAGATAATGGTTAAGTTGGCCTTTTTCTTTTTTTGTAGGGAAGAATTACCCAAACTGACAAAACAAACCACTTTTTCTATAAACTAATCATTAAAAGTTATTGATTTTACTAATATTTGGCTTTGCTAACAAAACATCTATGATGCTATATCCTATTACATATGAGGAAGCTTTAAGATTTTACTACCAATAACACTTTTTATGCAATCCCATTCATTATTATATCAATGAATATTTTTTATCTTGTATCAGAGTTACCTGGATCCACTTGATTAGTTATTTTAGTAAACAAAGTCTAGAAGGTAAAGATCTCTCAGATTACAAAAAAATTTTTTTTATTAAATTAGTGTCTTTAGTTTTCTCTGTTTTACTATAGCACTTGTTTAGGAAAGTAACTGATACATTGATTTTAACATTAGTGCCTACAGTAGGAAAAGAAAATTATGGAAATTATATTCCAGCATTCCCTCTCACCTCCCCCCAGAAGGAATATCTCATCTGTAAAAATGGCCATAATACATAAAGCAGAGTTTATATTTCTATTGTCTGTGCATATTCACTTTGTATTCTTTGAAGAAACATGATTACACGCTTCTGCTTTACTTCACAAAGCACTCACAACGTTCCATTTTGTGTCTCTTTGTTAAGTGGGAGTAGGAAATGCAATTCTACAAACGTGCTGTCGCTGCTATAGTCACATAGTGTTTTCTCTGGCTACTTGCCAAAGTTCGACATATGAGATATCGACCCCATTACTTGTCACGAATTGCTAGACCAGTCATGTGGTTTCATGGTAGGCAACCTTTGTACTGCAGCAAGTCTGAATTTAACACGCTTAGAATTGAGCATGCCCTTCATGCAACATCTTCATGTATTTTTGAATCAAAGTGTTTAAAAAATTAGAAATCTATATGAATAGTTATATTCTATCTTATGTTTCATCTTGATTGCCTGAATATGGTTCTTAGGATAAACAGGGAGTCCATTTTTACTCTATGAGGACATTTTTATTCCTAAGTGGACTTTTGACTTATCTCTAAATTAGAGACACTATGTTGTAGTATAATGATATCAAAGACATGCATATTGCATATATTTATAATATCAAATGAAAATATATGCTTACTATACAAGTAATAGTAATTACTAAGCAATAGTAATTACTATATTGGTAGGAATTAATCTATTTTATTTTATTTTTTATTTCCTTAAAAATTATGAAATACTAGTCTTTAATAAGGGTTGCAGGAAATTTTACCATACATCATTAAAAAATATGACTATTTTTTACACATTCCCTGGACAGTTAATCATTTTTTATTATTTTTGTTTGCAATGCTTTTTTAGGCCAGGCTTTGTTTTCTTTCCAGTATTTGCTAAGGAGTAATTTGTGGTTTCACAACAACTACACTGGTTTCAACTTTCAGCTTTAAACATTCTCTTCTGATCTATTATTGCCCTCCTCAAAGGTTTGACAAGCATTGCTGCTCCAGCCCCAAACCCTTTCCTCATGGTGGCCCTGCTCCAGCATATCCTCTACACTCAAAGGTGCAGGCAGAATAACACTTGAAAACAGCTGTGTAATGTTACTATATCTTTTTCTAAATCTTACAAAAGACATTTTGAAGTCCAGGGTATCTTTGGCCCTGAGTAACCTTCTGACATATAGCAGGGAGGATAAAAGAACAAAGGGATGTGGCAGGAACCACTCATTTATTGCTTAAGTCAGAAAAATATACATTTAATGATTAGTGGAATGACAACTTATTTGGACTATTGAGGCATATTCACACAATGAGAAAGGAAAGTCAATTATAACTGTAATTATAATAGATCAGTGTTATAATGGATTCAATGACAATAAGACAGAATCCAGCTTTAAAACTGTGTTCTGATAAGCATTCAAATGCTGGGAAAAAAGCTGGGCCATTTACTCTGCTGGATTGACTTTTTGTGTTCACATAAAGCTGACTCTCATTCTGAGTGATATATTACAAGACAGTAAAAAAACACCATTTCTTATTGAGATGACATATTTGATTTTAAGTATGATTCAGCTGCCTAAAAAATACCTATTGTCATTTGCTCTGTCCCTCAGTCTCTAACTCATCCGAATGACACAAGGTTGAAAAGAGATGTGTGCCCTTCTGGACCAGGAATTTAGAGCCAGCAGGGATACCCCAGGGCATCTCAGCTATCCCCACCTGCCTATCAAATCTGACTGAAATGCGCTGGTAGAGCTCTCTTTTGCCCATCAACATTCCAGTACGAATACTTCACTTATTCTAATATTTGGTAGTTTCAAACATCCAAGTAAAATCCTGATATTGTTAAATTACTGAGAAATTTGCAATTTTAATGAGCAATGTAAATCCCACTGTTCTGAATAGTTGGTTCAGAAATACTAGCTAATTGTGAAAGATTAACAAAGTAACTATGGTGCAGCAATATGAACACAGAAGAAATAACTCCTAACTTCCTGTGTAAAAAGAGGAGCTTTGTGCTTACCTTTATTACTCAGAAATAAGAACCTGAGCAACAGTAGATAATTCATGAAGATGTCAAGTCGCCATTTATCAGCAATCAAAAAAGCAAGGCAAATACTGAGGTAGGAACAGAAACTAGTAAATCAGTGAACAAAACAAAGCATGTTGTTATTCTGCTGTAGAAAAACATCATTTTCCCACCTTTTAATATATGTTACAGTAAGCTGAAATGCAAACATTTTGTAAAGAACTTAGAGGCATATAATGGATTTACATTAAGGAATGGCTAAGTAACCTGTGACTGGTCTAGAAAAAAGCATAAGTGAAAAGAAATGAGATGAAGAACAACAAAATACATCAGGACTATTGTGGAGAGATGATAGAGGTATTGTTTGCTGTGTTTTACTATACAAACATTGTATCCTTCACCTCTCCTCCTCCTCCTGGTAACTCTTGCTGCAGAACAGTGCTAGGGTGGGTGGACCTTAGGACAACCCGAAAGAGATCCTAGGGTTTTTTAATATCTTAGCGCCTTGCTTTGTTCTTGTACTCGTTCTTTACAAGCCTTGATGAAAATGTAATTATTTTCAAATTAGGATGGAAAAATCAAAGGTCATGTGCCTGCCAAGAGCTTCTCAGTGTTTTATATTGCTGCTATTTCAGGACAAGGCAAAATGTAATTACTTCTTCCCAATATCCACCTACTTTATTCCTGATTTCTGCTCCTTTTTCTTTTAATGTCTCTCTCACATAGTTATAGAATAACAGAGTGGTTTGGGTTAAAAGAGATCTTAAATCTCATCTTACTTCAATCCCACTGCCACAGTCAGGGACACTTTCCACTAGATAAAGTGATTCAGAGATCCATCCAGCCTGGATTTGAGCACTCCCAGTGATGGGGCATCCAGAATTTCACTGAGAAACCTGTTCCACTGCCTCACCACCATCACAGTAAATGATTCCTTCCTATTATCTAAGATAAACCTATTGTCTTTCAGTTTAAAGCTATCTCCTCTTGTCCTAGCATAACCTTGTAAAATGTAAAATTTTCAGCTTTCTTGTAGGTCCCTTCTAGGTTCAGGAAGGTTGCTATAAGGTCTCCCTGCAGCCTTCTCTTCTGCAGGCTTAACAACTCCAGCTCTCTAAGCCTGTTGAACAAAGAAAAGCAAGAAGGGCAAAAGCTAAGTTCTGCATTTCGAGGTATTTCCAGTTTTTCAGAAAGAAATGTTAAATGACAATACAAGCAGAAGTGTATTTTTAATAAAATGTTGGTACAATTTCTTTCAAGAAAAGTTATTTGCTTTGGAGTCCTTCTTATTTAGCTGTTACTGGAATTTGAATTTGTTTTCAATTTATTTTTCAGTAAACTTTACTTTGGGGCTAAAAAATGTAAAACTATATTTTAAATTTTTAGGTACTTTTTTTCCCCTAGAAAGTAATATTTCATTTTTAGATCAGTTTATTTATCTTTCAGAAGAGCTATTTTACTGCTTGTATTTGAGAAGTCTTGCAATTTCAAAATAGAAAATACTCTAAAGCAAGTCTTGTCATTTTTCTAATCTGGCAAAGGAATAAATAGAAATTTTCAGTCTGAAAAATTCTAGTAAAGAATACTTTCTGTATTAATGTATTGTGTATAAAAATGGATTGCCTGTCTTCTGTCCTTTCTTGTTTTACTAAAAATAATTGACATAAAAGGAAGCATTTTAACCTAAAGAAGATATTACAATGTTGTGACATTAATAATTATTAAAACCACTCAACCGTTATATTGCTTTTAGTTTTTCTCATGAAGATGGACAAAATAAATATGCTACAAGTATAAACTTAGCTGTCATGGCATGCCATGACAATGATTTTGTAAGAGCTATTACAGGAATAGGGCCGTAATTACATAGAAGTTTAATTATCTCTGTCATCATTATTGTTGTAGAGCTTTTTTATACCCTATGCAATTTTTAAAATTTGGATTATTTCTGTTAGCATTATTGAATAAACAGAAAAAACACACACCAAAAAAAACCCCAAAACACCAAATTGAAGACAAAACACCTTCATTGTGTGTTTTTGAAGTTGTACATCAAATTAAGCAATGTCTTCTTTGTAACAGATAATTTCTCAGAGCTCTAATGATTTGTACTTTTAATGATAGACAAAATACTTTTCCTGCTGTTTATGGATATATCTTTCTGGCTATATAAATCAAAATAATAATTGCTGACAAGAAGAGCTAGCAATACAAATGACAGACAAAATATCGAAGAAAAAATGCAGTCAGAAAGGATATTTTGCAATTATGCATTTACAGAAATAATATTGATGCCAGAGAAAAGAATAATTCTTAAGGAATACTAAAAAGAAAAAAGCAAGAATATAAATTTTGTAACATGACACACAGACTACTTCTACATATAAAAGGAAAGACACTAAACATTTAAAGTCAAAAATTTAACCAGTGTTTTGACAGTTGAATTGTCCAAGCTCTCCAAGTAAAAAGAGAAGTCTAATTTATATTAATGTTAAAATTAGTAAAAAGGAAAAAACCTTCAAACCTGCTACCATGTACCTCTTTTGTTCCCTTTAATGCTTATACTGCCAGTATGTTTTTGAGTCCCAAAGTGAACACCTTTTTAAGAAGAAAGGAAGGGATTGTAATGATGAATTATGTCCTAAGGTCTTCATTTTGGGAATGTGATATTCCTGGGAAGTGATTTCTTCTTACTTGGCCTTGGATCTGTTTTTCTTATCGTAGTGTCTCCTTCTCCTGGGCTGCCAGCTGCAGGTTGACAGTGGCCTCCAAGCTGTTGCCACCCTCTGTAGTATCTCATGAGCTCAAGGAAAATCTGGAGAAGCAGCGGTCACTAGGCCCCAGTGCAGGACCTAAATCAGATAAACTCAGATAGGGTCAAGGTGAGGCTGAGATTCTGCACTACTGGGTCAGCACAGAGCCTTCACTCATTTCATAGGAGTACTGAGAGTCATCATTAGCAGGCTATAATAAGTTCATTATTGTAGTGCAACACTCTGTACATTACTATGGAAAGACAGAATCATGGAAAAATATTTTTAATCAAGACAAGCATTCAAAACTTGCAAACACTAACAAAAAATAATGTTTGTAAATGTGCTAGGAATAATGACTAAAAATTTTTGAAGAAAGATGAAGGTAAATAATATGTCTGCCAGAAAAGAGTTTCTGAGATAAAGAAGAAAAATCTCTTGAAAATACCCTGCTTTGGGCATTCAAAACTAAATGTGAGAAAGTACTACCATAATATTAAATACAAAATAATCAAGTATCTGTGACTATACATGAACATGTGTTCTTGTAGGTGTACATGTGAGTATTCGAAAAAAAATGATACAATTTTTCATTAGCAAAGAGATAAATTAGATGACCTGAAAGAACCTTTCTAATCCCTGGCTTTTGTGGTTTTCATCTTGTCTGTATTTTAATGAACTCTTATTTATCACTCCATCATTAATTTAGAAGTTGTTAAATAATTACAATGCAATTGATGAAGTAAACAGAGGATTGAATCAGAAAAAGCATTATTGAGTTGTTAAGAAAGATCATTTCGAAATGTATGGCTGTAAAACAAGTAGCATAATCTCATTTCTATCTTTGAAATATTCTTTCTCTTATATCCATCTTTCTTGCCAGCCTATTATTTGTGCTTTCGTGCTATCTTATTTATCATAAGTTTAGCTCAAATCATTGGACGGAACACATGTAGTACCACCTAAGATCCTACAGGATATTTTATTTGATTTCCAGCTGCCACCAGACCATTATCTCCATTGAGACCACAGCATCCGCCAGTCATATGTAAATGTCTTGCATACCTTAAGATATCTCAAATGACATTAAACACTTATATTAATGTGACTGAATAAACCACTTTATACCTTGCTAGAAAGTGCATATCTAATATAATGTAACTCTCATAGCAATAAAGTATTTTTGTGTTATATGTGGCTTTTCCCTTACACAGATACGTACTGCAAATCTCCTTCTCTAATGGAACTTCTGTTTGTCTACTGACTAGAGACAAATCGTTTGGATGAGACATGTAGCTTTTAGGTAATTAAATTGAATCTGTTAGAATTATGTATTAAACTTTTTAAAGTAGCTGAAAAGGCAGGTGATTGCAAAGGTATAACACTGCAAAAACTAAGATATATGTTGTCCTTTTATTGTCTGATATTTGTGCCAAATTCACATGAGGAAGATATATTCAAGTATTTGATTTATTCCCCTACTCCATGTCTCAGGAATAGTGTGCCTATAAACCTACCAAGCACTAGTACAATACTGATGTTTTCTGAAATTTCAGGCTATGAGTGGATAGGCCTGACTTGGAAGAACATAGGTTCATATTCACAAAATAAATTCTGAAATTTCCCAGACTTCACTAATTGGGCAGATGAGCCTCTGCAAAGAAGAAATAAGGGGAGAAAATTCCACTATTACTTTTTAAGAATTAAATTAATAAGGAAAAGAAAAAAGAATCTGTGCAGAAATAAGGGTAAGATGGAACAGACGTTTATTATACGTATACAGACTCTTGCAAAGGCTCCAGTGAGTGAGAGACACTTACTGAAAATTACATTTTAAATGCACTGTAAGTTTGCATTTTATTTACAAACAAAGACTTTCTAAAAATATATTTTAGCAGGAAAATATTATGAAGCTGAGAATTATTAAGGAAGTAACAAAAGATGGGAGCTTGAAGTCTTTCACCCTCTGTAGATTGCAAATATGGAGTTTCCAAGCAAATATAATGAGAGAATTGTAAACCAGGCAAATCTTATTAATCCATGAAAATCATCTACTTTTTGATTTAGGTACTCTAAGAAGAAATGGAAAAAAGTTGTGGTTAAACCTGAATTCCATGGAATCAAAATGAAATTTAGAGGCTTGTGGATGAAATAGATACATTACTTTGGTTTCTTCACTGAGTAACTATTAATTTGCCATGAAACATCTGTAGTATTTCCTAAAATTTCACTCTATTGGGGATTTTTGCTACAGATAACAAAGCAAAGTATTCACTACTCTTACTTGAGAGGTCCTTTTCAGTATCGGTGTCCAGCTAAAATTTTTAATGTTTTTCCACTAGCGGCTATGTATATTAATTTTCCCCAGTATCAGCTGCCAGATACTGAATTTTTAGAACAGAATACTATTGGGTTTATTAAAATGATTCAAATATTATTTTTCTCTTTACATATTTAAATATTAGATCAAAAGCTAATGAATATTCGTATCTATTCTATTGCAACCTGAATGTAAAGCTAAATAAATTGGATTGCAGTATCTTGCTTAAAAAATATGCCATATCACTCCTAGTGTATATATTTAGATTTGTCTATATTAAGTGTTTATGGGAAAATAATTTCTTATTTTCTAAAACGATATATAATGGTCATGTGCCCTTAAGAGACATGAAGATACCATCACGAAATGTAACCTGTTGATTTTAATTGAAGAAACTCAGATTGATCTTCTTTCTAGTTCTTTAAAGACTGGTAAAATGGGACATAAAAGTAGAAAATATTAAGAATCTTCACTCTCCTAAGTAGCTCAATAATCCTTAGCTTACTATAATGAAAATAGCCATATCTACCAGCACTGTTTTTTAAGCAACTCAATGGTTTTGACCTGGTTTTGGAACCTTGAGTACAATTTATCAATGATACAGCAGAACTGTACTATAACAAGATTTATGTCAATCTGTGGTATCGAATTGGTATGTTTTTGTAGACATAATCTCTAGCTATTAGGCAAATCAGATCTGCAAATTTGCAGAAAAAAGTCCCTCCAAGAATGGCTTTCTAGATTGCTGTCCTGGACACAAGCATGTAAATTCTGTCTATCTCTCAGTTTAGAAAGTTTGGATTTGGGTTTATGACATTCTTTTGCAAGTTTCTGACTAGAATCTTCTCTTCCTCAAGTTTCTGAATAGCATCCTAAGGAAAGGGTTAGAGATGTCATTTATCTGAACTTTTGTAAAGCTTTTGACATGGTTTAAGAAACCATTAAAATCATCTCGTTTCAACTGCCACAGGCAGGGACACCTTCTACTACAGCAGGTTCAGAGCTACCATGATCCAGCCTGGCACTGAACTCTCCAAGATGTGGAAATCCAAAACTTCTCTGGGTCCCCTGCGATATCCTGCTCTCTAAATTGGAAAGAGATGGATTCAATGAGTGAACTGTTAGGTGGATAAGGAATTGATGGGACAATCACATCCAGAGGGTAGTGGTCAATGGCTCAGAGTCCTGAGGGACAATGGTGTTCCTCAGGGGTCCTTATTGGGATCAATGCTGTTTAATATCTTCATTAAGGACATATAAATAGGGATAGAGTGCGCCCTAATCAAGTTTGAGATGACAGCGAGCTGAGTGGTGTGGTTGCTACAGCCGATGGGTGGGATGCCATCCAGAAGGACCTGGACAAACTCAAGAAGTTGACCCATGGAAATGTCATGAGCTTTAACATGACGAAGTGCAGGATGCCACGCCTGGGTTGGGCAAAACGTCCGACATCAACAGAGTTTGGGGAATGAACAGACCAAAAGCAGTCCTGCCGAGAAGGATGTGAGCGTGCTGGTGGAGGAGAGGCTTGACATGAGCCAGCAATGTCCACTTGCAGCCCGGAAAGCCAATTGTACCCTGGGCTAAATCAAAAGCAGCGTGGTCAGCAGGGTGAGAGAGGTGATCCTGCCCCTCTACTCTGCTCTGGAGAGACCCCACCTGGAGTGTGGCATCCAGCTCTGGAGAGCTCAGCACAGGAAGGACGTGGACCTTTTGGAGCAAGTATAGAGGAGGGCCACCAAGTTGATTAGGGGGATGGAGCACCTCTCCTATGAGCAAAGTCTAAGATAACTGGGATTTTTGAACCTAGGGAGAGAAGGTTTTGGGATGACCTAATTGTGGCTTTCTAGTACCTTAAAGGAGCCTACAAGAAAGAGGGAGACTTTTCACAAGGGTGTGTAGTGATAAGACAAGGGAGAATGGCTTCAATCTGAAACAGAGTAGGTTTAGATTAGCTCTTAGGAATAAATTTTTAACAATGAGGTTGGGGAAGCACTATAACATCTTCTCCAGAGAAGGTCTCGATGTCCTATCCCTTGGAGTGTTCAAGGCCAGATTGGATAGGGCTCTGAACAACCTGATTTAGTTAAAAGTGTCTGTGTCCATTGCAAGGGGGTTGGAACTAGATGGTCTTTAAGATCCCTTCCAATCCAAGCCATTCCATGATTCTCAGAAGACAGGATTTATAAGCATTTCCCTACAGTGTGTGGGAACCAGTACATAGCGTTTTTCTCCCACTCAACAAAAGGAAATATGTTCAAGAGAATCTCAAAAAATTCAAAAGAAGGTTACATTTTTGTTTCAAAGAATAGAAAACCGTAGGAGCCTAAGAAAGAGCCGTGGTCTGTGTTTTTTCATTGCATGACCATAATAGTCTATCTAGTTCTGGAGTTAAAATTAATTTCCAGTGGACTTTAACATATCAGCGAGGGTGTAGCTATTCCTATAGATTAATTAAATAATTAAAATAATTAAACTCTGGACCAAAACAATTAAACACTGAACCTTCAGATCAGTATAGATTTCTTTAGATTTTCTCTTATGCAAGATGAGTCTTGATGTACAGCCTTGTTCACGGGTGAAATATCTGGATAATGTGAGAATATCAACTATAACCAGCTAAGAAATACCAACAATGATGAGATTATTATTACAAATAACATTGTTATTGTCTTGACATGGAAGAGATTTACAATTAATAAAGAATCACATTCTTACATCACATTCCATTAGATGCATCTAAGACATACATCATACACTTGTACTGACTTTGACTTTTACTAGACAGCTGTAAAAATGGTTTTCAAAAAGAGCTAGAAAATTAGTTCAGCCTCATAAATTCCAAAAAATGTTAAAGAATTATTTTATATTATTTATTCAGATGATTTTTAGTCTGTGAAGGAATGTTAACTGAAACTAGAATTGCATCTTAATATCTGATTTTTTTTATTTGTATTTGTATTTTCACATGAATATGCTTTTCAAGTATTCTCAACGCTCCTCATGCTAATCCTTAGTAAATTAATATGGTGTTGGTATCTATCCTTTATCTCCAAACTGAATTAGCAAAATTAACATTTACAGCCACCATTAAATTTGATTATAAATAAGCATACTTTACAGATAGTAATTTCAAATCAAACTGTCTTTGTCTTACTTAGCATTTACTAATTGTCATTTTATAAAACCAGTATTTGTAAAATAAATAGTTCTGCTCAATTTAACTTAATTAATTGTGCACTGCATAATTATTCCTTTCTCCCTTGAAAGAAGCAACAGGTGGAAAGCAGGAGTCAAAAATCATTCTATGTTAAGAGACTAATCAAGAATGAAGCTACCTAATAGTAATGATGACTTAACCATTCACAGATTTTTACTAATATTTCCATAAAAAAAACCCATTTATTTTATTATCATTTTTTTTGACCTACAGCAATTTTTTTCATGAAGACATAATTAGCATTTTGAATCTATATTTAAAAAGATCTTCCAGCAACCAAAAAAGTGTCATTTGAAGTTCTTGGCTTTCAGCTTTCTGGTCACCATACATATGCATTGAAATAACTCTTACATTAATTATAAAATATAATCTGATGAAAAATCATTAATTATTTACAGATATAAATATGTAAAATGGTGAGTAGCTTGAAAGTTCATTATGAAGATGTTTTTCCTGTGAAGGACAGTTAATCCCTCTGATGCATATTGCAGTGATGGCTTCTTTAGAAAAGTGTGTAAATTATGAGGATTATATAATTTAAGTGAAAATCTGCTTAATTAGCCTAGCTCTTAAAATGTATATTATTTTCACAGACAGAAAGATCTATCGCATTCAATAATTCTATGTACAACTATATGAGCCTGTTTGTTCATCCTCTCTATGTAAAACAGGTTGTGATAGAAATGTAGTATCCCAGAAAATTTAGGTAAATATTTAGCAAGTGATAAATAAAATAATTTTCTCTTTCCTGATTTGCCAAAACTTGTTACAAATCTCTGGAGAAAAAAAAAAAGAAGTCTTATCTGTATATGCAGAAAATTGCAATTGTTTTCCATTGAAACAGAACTAGTCCTTCGTAGAGTTATATACCTGTCTTCTATGTATGGAGAAGAGGGATGGAGTTCACAAAGGAATATCTGTCAAAAAAACAGGCAGCACGCCCAACTCCAAAATAAATAGACTGGTTGTTGCCTTCAGGAATTGCCTCTACCCAGAGAGCGTAGGAGAAAGACCTAATTCCCCAGTCAATGCACTGGTCTTGGTTTACATGACAAAGTTTGGGATGGTGAGGGCTTTGGGGATGTCCTCTGTGAGAAAAGGCCATGGGCTCCCGTGTGCATCTGAATAGCTGAGTTCTTCTGAATTCTATTCTTATTTACACGTACTTAAAAAGCAATAAAAAAAATTTCCCATTCCAGTCTCTCTCTGTGATGGCTATGGGCAAGTTATTTCCTATTCTTTCTCTTGACCCAGTAGAATTTTTTATCTTGCTTTCTCACCTTCTCCTGTAGAGAAGGGGGCATGAGATAGCAGCTGGATTAGCTGTCAAGTCAGCCAAAGCCAACTCTCCACATGCACTTTTAAGTAACATGTCTGCAGTACAGTCACCATTTTGTTCCTACCACAGTAAGTTATATGATCTTACACAGAATAGAGTTTGCAATTACACGTATAACTATATGGCTGTCTTTGCATTTTTCCAATATCCCCAAATCACAAATAATAATAAAGATTACTAAGAACCTAAAATGAGCATAATGAAATAGGGGTAATCCAGAATCATCTTGACTAAAAAGGAAAAATACCTCAGGCTCGAGAACTAGACTTTCTGGCACAGACTGTCACGCACACACAGAGAACTCTCTGGTACCTACTCCCATCCCCCAAAGCCAGTCACTCCAATGGACTCACCCTTGGAGACTCCAAGAGTTTTCTGGAACAGCCCTGTGAGGAACAGGAACAGATTTTCCATTTCTCTCAATCATTTATTTGCTTTCTTAACTACTTCTGGGCTCTTTGCTCCTCTGGGCTTGTGGAGATGGGCCTTTGATGACCTGATGGCTTCTGGAATGCATCTAGGAGGAGCTGAGACAGACTATTACATGGATTTTCCCCACGACTCATTTTGTCTGTGTGCTCCTTTGTGAGTATTCAGACAAGCTTTTGGTCACATGATATAATAGAAAATATGAAAGTCATACATGAAAAAGTGATGTAGATGTGATCTTACTTTCAGTGAAGTCAAAGAAAATTTGTTGCTTTATGCTGCATAACTGAGATGAAAGCATATGTAATCAACATTTAAAAATGGATAAAATAAATTTTTGGCATATAAAATTAACCTTTATACATATAATTACTTTGGCACGCCAAAGAAGAAAAAATAATCAAGCAAAAGTATAACAGTAAAATTGATTAATTTTCAATTTCGAGGAATAATTTGTTGCAAAACTTGAATGACTTCTAAGGAACAATTCATTTAATCTCAAAGTAGTGTGCTTATTAAGACTTTTAATTGCTGATTGTATGAAAATTTGTAGAGGATGTTATGAGAAATTTATGAGCAAAATCTCAGGTTTTTCTGATCATCCTCATATCACATAGAAAGAATTTTTTCTTCCAAGTAAGGAACGGCACTAAATGATACATAGGGGAAAGAAATTCCAGCGGTTTTACCCAAATTCAACTGCAGAATATTAGTGGCTTCTTTTCTGACTGGCTGGTAGCTCCATATCACACTCTTTTTCTGCATGTTAAAGTATAACCTCAGAATTTAGGAACTTGCAAAGTGTGAGAAAAAGGTAATAGGTACCTTTATAGGAGAATAGTGAGAAATATATGCTTTACTTAATCATAATGTTTGCTTACGCCTTGTATGATGCAATAATTTTCTAACCCCCAGTCACAGGACATAAGTAATTAGTATTGAATTGCTACAGTGCTCTGCAATGTAAGAATTAAAGTATGGAGATACTGAGGTCTTTATCCTGGGCTCATATTACTGACATTTTTAGCAACTGACGGGGACAGCCTAAATTCTTTAATGTGTGTATTTTCTAGACAGCAACACAGACAAAGTTGGTGCTCTATTCTTTCTTTGTGGTTGGGTAACTAAGCTAAAATAGAATAAGCTGTTTCTAGCTTTCTAGAGGATAAAAATGTTGTTTTATCATGCTTTCTGGAGTACCCCTAGTACTAGACAATTCAATAAAATTCTTTCTCAATGGGTCCCCTTTGAGGATTAAGGATCAACGTTTTTCATCTGACCCTGGAGGTGAATGACATGGTACAACCCACAAACATATGGTGCTTTTCTTCCTCAAACCAAGTAAATTTTGTTTATAGGACATTTCCCCTAACCTTTAATGATTTAAAACTTTGTTCAAGCATTATCTGGGAGAATGTTCCCTGTCTGACTCAAAGTCATCACCAGTGCTGGCCTAGAAATTCAATGGTGTAGACAATCATGTGTCAGTGCATGGGCCCATTTGCTGCTCTTGGTACATTGTGTGAAATTAATTTTGTGACAAAAACAAAGAAAGATTTGGTGATCATTTTGTGAACAAATCAATGTTACTGAGAGAGATGTTCCTATGACACAAATTCTTTTGTTGAATGTGTTATATCTATTTTGATACTGCACCATCATCCGAAAAAATCTTTATAAACAGAACATTACACATGCATTAGTTATTGTAATTCAAATAATTACATTTATAATGTACTTATTAAGGCAAAAATGATGTATTTCTTTAATGTGTTCATCTATTATGAGACTCACATATGTCCTCAGGAGCACTCCATATCCAGATTTTGGGAAAAAAAAACATTCTTAGTGGGCTCTTTTGAACTAAGATTCTTTCTGAACTAAGTGTGTAATTTCAAACCATCAAAACACAAACAGACCTGTGCTTTCTCTGTTATTTTTCTCACATTTTAAGGTACTTGATATCATTAAGGTAGGACTACTACCAGATTTTGAGTTTGATAAGGTTCTTTTCCATGCCTCAACCATATCTTGGCACCAGTAAAAAGCAATAGTGATAACTTCTGCTCTTCATCTGCGCAATTAGTTTTCAGTATGCTCATTCTTCTATTTCCCTTGTGATTTCCAGTCATGGCAAGATACAAAAGCTGCAGGAAAACATTATTTTTCAGTTTCCTGTTGTTTTACCTAGTTTTTTCCCGTTTAACTTCTGTACTCTGAATACAGTGCTAGAGATTTCAACTGCAGTTTAGTCAATAATAAATAAATTTTAAAAATCCACGATAATGGTGAAATTCTTTAATTTCTGAGGTTTAGTTTTAATAAAAATGTTTTTGTCAGACTCCGACTAGGTTCTTATTTTGGTTGACAGTTATTGCATTTGATTTATTTGTCTTTGCCTCAGAATGTAAGCTGTCAGGTGTTGCCAGTGCACACAAGATAAAAAATTTGCTGATTTACAGTTAGAAGTGTCTAGTGTATGTCTAAGATCATGTTTCACAGGTAGTACCATTTGAATTAATGCAGTTTTTCTTGTGTTTAAATTCAGACATGTATTTAAATATCAGAATTAGGATGTCCAAACTTGTCACTGCAGTCTTTTAAAACACCTTGAAAGTGTTATGGTGGGAGAATTTGTAGTAAGAAATCATGTGATCATTCTTAGTCTGCTCTTTTCATACCTTATATTTTGTTTCAGGATTTATAATTTTAGAACAGTATCAACACTCTCTCCAGCACAAATCCAGAATACGTCGGCATAGTAGTCACTGTGAAGGAAATTAATTCTACCCCAGACAAAACCAGCACAGATACAGAGCACTAGATGTACTTTAATGTATAATTCCTGTTTATTATTCTCTATGAAGCTAAAAATACATGGTGACACAAATGAAAAATGAAATACCTTGCTGGTTTAAGTTGCTTACAAGTTCAAAGACAAAGGACAAAAAGAGCGCAAAAAGTTCTCAGTCTGTTCTTTGCTCTTCAAATGAGAGATGATCTTCAACAACAAATGTGCTCTTTACTTATGGAAGCAAAAGCTCCCATTAGTTATATAAGTGCTTTGAAAATTAGCCTTTAATGTCAGTCTTCTTGCAAGACTTTTCAAAATTCTTTTCTGTCCCTGACTATTCAAGGTATCTACTAAGGTATGTAGTTCATCACCTAACTTATTTTTCTTGATTTATTTTCTACTTTCTTCTTATAAATGTCATATTCTAAATATATGAGCCATGAGAGAATGCACTTTATTGACTCATATAATTTTAATCTTGATATTGTATCAAGACTGTATGGAGTTTTCATCTACATTAGGCTCACTAAACGAAATAGAAAAGTGACAACTTGCTCCATTCCATTCTTCATTTTCAGATGTTATTTTCTCATTATTTCCAGATTTCCAACATCTACTAGCTAGGCAGAGAAATGATTGAGAGCAGCACTTCAGAGAAGGACTTGAGGGTCATGGTTGATGGAAAACTCAACATGAGCCTGCAGTGTGTGCCCAGAAAGCCATCCCTATCCTAGGATGAATCAAAAAATGTGTCCAGCAGGTCAGATGAAGCGATTCTGCCCCTCTGCTCTTCTCCCATGAAGCTCCACCTGGAGTACTGTGTACAGTATTGAGTACAGTTCTGGTTTTCCCAATGTAAAAGGACATGGAGCTGTTGCAGCTAATCCAGAGGAGTGCCATGATGTTGATAAGGGGACTAGAGTGCCTTCTCTACGAAAACAGGCTGAGAAAGTTGGGGCTGTTCAGCCTGTAGAAGAGAAGGTTGTGTGGAGACCTCATAGCAACCTTCCAGTATCTGAAGGAGGCCTGCAAGGAAGTCGGAAAGGGTCTCTTAATCAGGAACTCTAGTGATATGACAAGGACTAATGAGTTCAAACTGAAAGAGGGGAATTTAGGTTAGATATAAAGAAGAAATTCTTGTGAGAGTGATGACACTCTTGAACTGGTTGCCCAGAGAAGGTGTGGTTGTCCCATCCCTGGAAGTGTCCAAGGCCTGATTGGATGGGGCATTGAACAACCTGGTCTGGTGGGAAGTGTCCCTGTTCATAGCAGGGGGTTGGAACTAGAAGGTTTTTATGGTGCCTTCCACCCCAAACCATTTTATGATTCCACAATTCTATGATGTCATGACCTCAATTTGTATATATGATGTATTTTGTTATCAATTAGCAGTCTTAGGATATTTAATCCTGAACTGAATTAAGTTTATGTTACTGTTAATAGCCAGCTAAAGAATTACACTTGAATGTGACTTCAGATTCAACACATTTTGTCGACTGAAAATGTTCAATAAAATCTAGATTCTAAAGTTAATCACTTTAGTTTATAGGGTATCTAGTCCTCTAAGTTCCTGAAGAATCCATGTACTGTGATTCCAGTGAAGACTGCAGGACATAAGATTTTTCAGTTTTGCATAAGGCTCAGAAAAATTTAGAATAAAAATTAAATTTCTTTTATTAATTTATCTTAGCAAATAAGATTGGATCTTGCTCTAAAAACAGTAGAATAAATTATTTAAATTTCATATATTCTTGCTGCACTGGGAGATAAAGTAGTCTTAGGTAAAGTACATTTATTCTTTCTTTAATTAAAAAACATAGATGCACAGAAGCTGCACAATATCTATCCAAGTTTGGATGGAGCCCTAAATAACTCGGTCTAGTGGGTGGCATCCCTTCCCATGGCCTTGGAGTTGGAACTATATAATCTTAAAGTCCCTTCCAACCCAAGCCTTTCTATGCTTCTATGATATTATCGCAATTAAGTGATTCTAACAGAAGGTTTGGCCATTATATAAGAGAGAAAAAACTAGAGCATAAGAGTCATGCTGGTGTTCTAGGACAGTAATCCACTGAGTTGGAATGCATAACTAATCACAAATTCATTGAAAGGCAGTGTCACAACAAATAAAACTTAATGAACTTTGGCAATTACTAAGACAGACCTTTTATTAAAATCTATTTTGAATGATTAGAAAGTGCACAATTTAGAAGAAGCATTCCAAGATCTCCAGAATTATAGGTTTAAAAATGTTCAGCAAGTTCATCAATCATGTAAATTTACATTTGCCTTCTGCAAGTAAACGTGCTAGAAGCACTGCAGCCTCTCTCACTAAAGGCTCATTTGCCAGCTAATCAACTGTCTGATGAACTATATTTGCAGTGTTTTAGATCCCATAATAAGAAATATAAGACAAAAATATTCTGTATAATTCATAACATATTTGGCACTTGCAGTTTTTGGGTTACTGTATTCCTAAAACTGTTTAACATTCTGGTAGTTTATAACAAAATTTGTTACACTGCACTATTTGAATAATACACTTTAACAGTCTGTCTTGAGTATGAGTTGTTGATAGTAACTTGATTTTGTCTACGGTCAGATAATGCAACCTAAATAATTGGGTGTGGATCCAGCAAAGAAGTCCAGTCAGAAAGTTAGGAAGGCAGATTTCAAGATGGGACTTGGGATGGGGCCAGAGGCAGGGCTGAACACAGGTACCTTGTAGCATGGCCTGCCTCAGAAGGGGCTATGACTGAAGGCCATTCAGAGCCCAGTAGTATCCTTAGGGTCCTGACATTGTCCTTCCTGCATTTTTCTTTCAGTAAGATTTGGTCATTGGTCTGTTCTTCCTTGGAACCTGTTTTTGGCTAAAGATGGGTGCAATATTTGCCTTTTTCCAGCCCTCAGGAATTTCTTCAGAACACCAATTTTTTCAGATCAGCTCCTGATGAAGACCATGGTGAGGCAAGCTGCCCCCTTGCAGTCCGTGGAGGTTTATGGTGGAGCAGAGATTTATCTGCAGCCCAGGAAGGACCCCGCACTGGATCAGGGGGATGGCCAAAGATTGCTGTGATTCCATGGGGAGACCATTTAGGAAGAAAGAGACTCCTAGCAGGACCTGTGAACCCATGGAAAGCGGAGCCTACATTTGAACATGTTTGCTGGCAAGATTTGTGACCATGCAGGGGATCCACACTGGAGCAGCTTCTTCCAGAAGGACTACATCCTGTGGAAGAGACCTCTGCTGGAACAGTTTGTGAATAACTGCAGCCTGTAGAAGGACTCACACTGGAGAAGTTCATGAAGGCCTGTGTCCTTTATAGAAGGGGAAGAGTGTGAAGAATCACCCTCCTTTTGAGGAAAGGAGCGACAGAAACAATGTGTCATTAACTGACTGACACCTTCATTCCCCTGCACTGTTCCTGTGGAGGAGGTAGAGAATTTGGAAATAAACTTAAGCCTGGGAAGAGGGAAGGAGTGGGGAGAAAATTAAAATTTAGTTTTATATCTTATTATCCTACTTGATTTTGCAAGAAATTAAATTAATTTTGCAGGGTCAATACGGTTTTGCCCATGATGGCAATTGCTGTGTGATCTCTTCTTGTCCTTATCTTGATCCTATAGCCTTTTGTCATATTATTTCCCCCCCTGTTTAGGTGAGTAAGGAAGTGACAGAGCTGCTTGATGGGCACCTGGTTTTTAGTCAGTCAACTCACCACACCACCCATGGCATAAAGTCTTTCAAGCGCTTTTCCAAGATGTGTCTGTCCCAAAGGTTCAGTTCTTCAAGAACTGTCCCAGCATGCATCCTTCATGGGTCAAAATTTGCTCCTACATGGCCTCCTCTCCATGGGCTGCAGGTTCCTTCAGATCATATCCACCTACTTCAGCATGAACTTCAGGTGAATCTCTTCTCCACTATTAGCCTCCATGGGCTGCAAGGGAACAGCTGCCTCACCATGGTCTTCACCATGGACTGCAGGGGACTATCTGTTCTGCCACCTGGATCACCTTCTTCCCCTCCTTCTTCACCGACCTTGGGGTCTGCAGAGTTGTTGCTCTCGTATTCTCACTCCTCTCGCCCAGCCACTGTTCTGTATTTTTACTCTTTCTTTAATATATTACCACAAACGTGCTACAAATATCTCTGTTTGGTTTGGCTTTGGCCATCTTGGAGCTGGCTGGAACTGGGGTCTGTATGACATGGGGGCAGCTAGTGCTTCTAGTGCGTTCTCAGAAAAGCCATTTCTGCAGTCCTTCTCCCTACCAAAACCTTGCTACATAAATCAAACACATCCTTGCTTCCTACACTTTTGTCCAATTCTCACTGGGCTGTGGTCATGTTTCCTTGATAGGTCCAATTTCAAATTCTGATTAAGATGCCACCAAATCTGATGGGAAAAGTGATCTCGCCTTGTTTTGTCATGTGGTCCCTGTCATGTCTTCCTCAAAAGTGGTCTCATGGCCAAAGTCCTGAAAGTGACATCCACTGGAAGTCCATATGTTCACCCATCTGTAAGTTTCCTTCTTACATGAGCCTCTTCTCCCACTAGCAGGATTAAGGATCATGTCACCTGGACCCACACGTTGTTACTTTAGCTCCTGAGCCCTACAGTAAATCCTGATACATTCAAGAAAGCAATGACATTCCAAAGACTGGATGCAACATTTTGAATTTAACCAATCAACCTTCCAAAACTGTATATCTGGTCAGAAGGTGGATGTCTTAATCTCCCACAATCTCCAATTACAGTCATAGATGGCTTTCTCTTGTTTCTGACACATGGATCAGGTTCAGCTGGCCTAGATACCGTCTCAGAGAGAACTTGTTCGTTTCTGCTGTCACACCTTTCTGAACAAAGCCTTCTGTAGATTTCTGTGAGGCTTATAGACATCTATAGACAAAAAACAACCACCAGAGGCTGCCATAAGTCACCATGTTGGGAGTCTTCATTGTCTGCCCATTTGAATGTAACCTCTGACTATCTTTTCCTGCTCTGAACTTTAAGAACAAACTGCCAGTCTCTTATTCTTCTTCCCTGATGTCAAACAAAACCACTGGACATAATTGTAAATGGTTTTTTGTCGTTCAGTTTCTTCTTTCCTCAAAAGCTCATTACTGTGCAAATATCTGGGTGCTGGTTTTGGCTGCGGTAATGTTAATTTTCTTCACAGTGTCTGTTATGGGGCTGTGTTTTGGATTTGTGCACAGGGTTGATATTATAAGACATGGTTTTTTTTTATTCAAATGTGCAACAAAGAAAAACAGAAAGAGTACACAGAAAGGAGTAAATATCATCACTGAGAGAATGGTTAACTTGGAAGTCCTGCGAGCTTATTTTAAAACTTCAATTATGCAACCTATTGAATGGTTAATTTTATATTTTATATTTTCATAAATAAAATGTATATATATTATTCAAGCCTTTAAAGGAGAAATTTTAAAGCACATTGATAGAAAGTTCCTATATTTAAATCTGTACTTCCACTCTTCTAAAACTTTCTCAGCAACATTTTGAGTTGCACTCATGGATGATTACACAGAGACAAAAAAAAAAAAGTGATTTGACAGTCTCTTTAATTTCAAACCCTGTAGATGAAAAATTTTCTTCGCCTAGAAAATGTGCAGCATAGTCACAACTGAATTTTATTCTCTTGAAAGTATTCTTTTGGGTTTGTTTGGATTTTTCAAAAGTGATAAAGAGGTTTACTTGTTCTAACATCTATTGTGAGATCAATAAATTCCTACACTTATCAAGAAATGAAAAAAGAAAAGTGTCAATATGTGTTTGTGCTCTTATAGGTTAATTAATATGAAAGCATTATTGATATGATGCTGAAGAATTCACAAGCTTAAAATACTGGTTTGACTTTTTTTTTCCCCCAAAAGGAATGGAATAAAGAGGAAATGAGTGGATGAGACAAATGTGTTTGTTATTCTCCTTTTTTTCACCCATGCATTAGGTATGTTGGTAAATAAATTAAAGCTTTTGAAAAAAATGTTATCTCTGTTTAGTCTTTCTCTTCTGAGAGAAAGACTTTCTTCTTATTTTTTTCTGTGTTTCAGGTACAGAGGAGAAACAATTTTTGAAGGGTTATATGCTGTATTTTGTTTTTTGACACTTTTCCATAAAGATCATGGTCTAATATGTTCAATTTGCAGTAAGGTATACGAGTATCCACATCACCTAAACAGTCTCACTGAGGACCTAAATTGCCTTTGTGGATACAGCAAAAATAAAAGTAACTGAAAATGAAGCAACTGCACTCGTTCTTCCACTGGGAGTTGGAATTCATTACTTGAGGGGAAATAAGGCTTCATCCCTCTGCCTTTTACCTTTTGGGATTTTTCTATATCTTAAGTACTTAAACACAGTCTCTATAGAGACTATAGTCCAGAGAAGGCAATGAAGGATAAGAATACAGCTAGCACTTCTCTTTTTACACTTTTCTGGCCATCCAAATGAATGTAAGAAATGCTACCAGTTTCAGAAGTAGGGTCAAAATCATCTATATCACATCAGAAAGTGACTATATACTTTTTTCTTGCAAAGGAGAAAGTTCACAGATGGAAATCACACTCTGTGCAACACTTATCTCTTTTTTGAGCCAATATTCCAGGGTCTGAGGAACCCTTAAATGCATATCTTTTATAATGCCTGTCAATTAAACAACACATATACAATGCATCACGTTATATATGTCAGCTATGTGCATGTGACACGCACCAATTCAAAATATTCATCTCCCTTATTTGTGACAGCAATGCTTCACGATGTTTTTACGTTTTTTCTAATTCCTCTTTTAACACATCCTATTTTATGGTTGTTTAGACAGAGAAACTCAGAATCCTATATATGTCTAGAGCTGCTAGTAGAAAAAATCCCATAACAACATAGTATATTACTGTACTTTCAAGATGAATGTGTTACAGGTACAAAACTGTTATCTCACCTCTTAGCAATTCCATTCTCACATGATCACAGAATACATCAAACCTGTGGCTGTGAAGTTTGCCATATATCAACCTCTGGATATTTGCAACACAGTACATCTTAAAGATCCCATTTTCTTTTGGAAAGTAAAAATTATCTTTTTGGTCTGCAGTTTTCTTGAACTTTTTTCTTTCTCCATTCCATACTGGAAGTTTCTCTGTAATGCAGTTTTTGAAAGTAAATCCTGTCTTTCTGGACGCAATTCAGCTGAATCTTTTCTCCTGAAGTCTGAGTTTCAGGTTTACCCACGGGGATAAATTTGATACTTTACAAGAAATATTCCAATGTTAATTATAAGCATCTCAGTATTGAAAAAGCTTGGGAGGAGAGGGGGAAAAATTAAGCAAATTTTCTAAGTATTCTTTACTAGTGAACTTTTGTCTTATGCCCATGTGCATGGGTATTTTGTCTTTATTATACATATAGATGCAGATTTTCTTATGCAAACTTCCTTTCTCCATAGCTGCAGAAACAGTGCTGAATCTTTAAGTAATCTCTGAGGATGCAATTTCATTTTCTGCCTCCTTTTCCCCATCCTACCTCTTTCCCCCAGCTATTAACAACAGAGTTATTAGAGGGGAAAAAATAAAAAGCAAAAAGAAAACCCTAATATTTTAATTTTAATATTCAGTAATAAAAATTTCTTAGTTAAAAAAAAAAGCATTACTTCTGAGTTTTAAGGTTTGTAATTACTATTTTCTTACATTTTAAAATACAATCAAATATTCAGCCCCCAAGTTTAGTAAAGTACAGGTTTTCTATACTTTTTACAGATTTTCTTTCCTTCAGGTGTAAGAGCTTTGTAGTCATTTGGACACTGGAAATTGAGCTTGAAAAAATTGAACTTAGGAGCAAAAGCAATATTGTCAAGTTCCCTCAAATAGTGGTATAGATCCTATTTTCAAAAGATCCGAATGCTTGAACTTCCTTTTGAGTATGGCTCAAAATTTAATTGTATCAAACTCTGATGTGTATGTTAACTATCTCAGTCTTTTGTTAAGTGGTTTCATCAAATGTACCAGGTAAGTTTTAAAATTATACCTTCTTCTAGAGAAAACAGTAATTTTCTTAGAAAGTTTAGTAACAGAATTCATAAAACCCTATGGAACTCTATGCTAAATACTGTGAATAATTTTTTGACATGATGTATTAAAAGTCCCACAATTTGAGCCACAGAGTGATATCCTTTGTCTCATAAAGGGCATGAGTAAATGCTGCTATTACACGAAGACAAGAAATCCATGTTTATTGGTCTTCTAAGGTTTGGTTAATTAAAAAAAAAAAGTGAATATATATGAGTTGTAGTTGTAACTCCCTTCTGACACATTTATTTATTATTTTAAAGGCTTTAGAATTATTTTGAGTGGTTTTTCTTCATAAAAAAAAAATCTGTTATTCTCTTATAAAGATTCTCAACCAAAGGATACTGGGTCACACCATGAGGAACTTCACTTCAGCAGCAAGTGTGGATCTCAGCTCTCATGCAGCTAGTTACTAAATTTCTCTGTAAGGGCAAGCATTTGGAGAGTGGGAGATCATTTTATTACTAGTCTTGAGTGTCACAGGGCATCTTTCAAAAATTAAAATTGAGTGTCTTCCTACTACCACCAACACGGGTCAAAATAAAGGTCACATGGGGACTTGCAAAAGAAAACCGCTTAATTTTTGTATTTTCCAATGAGAAATTCAATATCAAGAGAACAATACCACTGCTGTCACTAAGTCATGCCTTTGGGTTGCTTTTTTCACCCATTTGGTGTAGTGGGTTGACCCTGGCTAGGCGCCAAGTGCCCACTCAGTCGCTCTATCAGTCCCCTCTCCTGCTGGGACAGGGAGAATAAGCTGGAGCACTGCCAGTAGGGTGAGATAAGGCAGTTTTATTACAATATGAAGGAAAAAGCAAAGCAAAGTCTGCGCGCGCGAGCGAAAAGGAAAAATAAAGAATTAATCTCTACTTCCCATGGGCAGCGAGGTCCGGACACCGCCCGGGAAGCAGGGCCTCAGCACGCGTAACGGTTGCTCCGGAGGACAGTCAATGAAAATACACGAGTGTCCCCACTTCCTTCTCTCTCCCTTAGCTTTTATATCTGAGCTGACATCACATGGTATGGAATATCCCTTTGGCTAATTTGGGTCAGCTGGCCTGGCTGTATCCCCTCCCAGGATCTTGGCCACCCCCATCCTCTTCGATGGGGGAAGGAACATCAGAGGGCCAGTGCTGCCCGGCAGTAGCCAAAACACTGCCCTGTTATCAGCACCCATCCAGCTACCAATGCGAAGCACTGTCAGGGCTGTTAGCTGATCAGACCCAATACATTTGGCTACAATTTTTTTTAAATATGTAAATGACTTCATAGATGTAAGAAAACTTGTTCAATAGCATGTGACTGTCTTGCGGATACTTTGGTTTAATGTACTGCTGTCTTGAATTTACACTCAGTTATTTTGAAAAAGTAGAAGAATATACCCTCAATGCCATTACTTGAGATTTTACTTATAAGTCTTGAGAGATCTTTCAGATAAATTGCTTCATACCTTTCAATAAAATGCTAAAACTGTACAAATTTCCATTCAGTCAAAACAGAAGTATCTTATACTATTCTTCTCATGATCCCTCCATGGAATCATAAAATCATAGCATAATGGAATATCATGAGTTGAAAGGGACCCACAAGGATCATCTAAGTCCAGCTCCTGGACCTGCATAGGACAACCTTGAGAATTGCACCACACGCCTGAGTGCGTTGTTCAAACACTTCTTGAACTTTGCAACACAGCTTGGTGCGGTGACCACTTCCCTTGAGAGCCTTTTCCAATGCCCAAACACCATCTGGGTGAACAACCTCTTTCTAAAATCCAACCTAAATCTCCTCTGACAAAACTTCAGGCCATGCCCTTGGGTCCTGGGCTGCCACAGATGTCAGTGCCTGTCCCTTCTCTTCCCCCAATGAGAAAATTGTAGAATGCTATGTCTTCCCTCAAGTCTCCAGGCTGAACAAGCCAAGTAACCTCAGCCAGTCCTCATATGGCTTCCCCTCCAGACCTTTCAGCATCTTCATTGCCCTCATTTGGATGACCTCTAATAGTTTAATGTCTTTCTTACATTGTGGTGCCCAAAGCTGAACAAAGGACTTGAGGCGAGGCCTCCCCAGTGCAGAGCAGGGTGGGACAATCCCCTCCCTTGCCCGGCTGGTGATGCTGTGCCTGATGCCCCCAGGACAGGGTTGGCCCTCCTGGCTGCCAGGGCACTGCTGACACGTTCGACTTGCCATTGACCAGAACCCCAAGGTCCCTTTCTATGGCACTGCTTTCCACCATCTCATTCCCTAGTCTGTCTGTACATCCAGGGTTGCACCACCCAAGGTGCAGAATCCAGCATTCACTTCCCTTGCTGAACTTCATATGGCTGATGATTGTCCAGCCCTCGGATTGGTCAAGGTCTGTCTTGCAGGGCCTTCCCATGTCCAAGGGAGCCAACAGCTACTCCCAATCTAGTATCATTGGCAAACTTAGTATACTCTCGATTCCTGCTTCCAGATTGTTTATGAACAGGCTGAAGAAAACTAGTTTTAAGACAGAGCCTTGCAGAATCCCCTTCTGAACATAAAGGGCCTCCTCTTGAAGAAAAAAGCTATAATTCTCTCTTTATGAAAGCTCAGCTCTGAGCCTTTCCTGATCAAAAGAGGCAAACTAAGACAAACTGCTAGATGTGTTCCACCTGTGATGTAAATCATGTCCTAAGAACTCAGCAGATATCACATTTAATTAGGGTCTTACTCAGTAGATAGGTTGCCAAATTGAAAAGGTGGAAGTGTAGTGCTTGAGCAAGCAGGCTACACTGCTTCTGAGAGATCAAAATGTAGGTTTGTTTCTGTGGCCCATTAATAGTGACAGTAGAAGGTGAAGGGACAAGAAGAGGACATAGCAAAACTCTTATTTAGAGAATGTTAATCCTCACTTTCCTTTTGCATGTTTAAAGAATGCATTTTCTTTATTTTGTGATTAAGTTGATGACACCAAACAGAAAATAACACGTAATTTCATTTAACAGCAAAAATCCAGATTTTTTGTAGCACAACAGATTGTATTTATCTCTATAGTCTAATTAAAAAGTTAAACATTAGCACTTTGTTGCTACCTCAACCACAGCATTATGCAGCTTGAAAAACAATAGTTACGGGATATCATAGTAGTTGATATTTCCAAGCGTGACATGAAGCATATGCTCCCAGGATTTCAGTCTCCTTGAACCATCATTGTCTGCAGTATGAGCACATACAGAAAGATATCTATATATTCTGTAATGCTTGATGATCCTTGTGTGCAGTAAACTATTGGCAAAATACAGATTTGTCAAGAGCTATCTTGACAACTTAGAAAGTTCTGTTCAGTGTGGAGTATTTGTTATTGCTGCCAAGTCCTATATAGGAGCTCTAAGTTTCTTCTCTGTTACCATTCCCCTCTAACAAAGACAATATTTTTATAATTTTTCCTTTTAATTTTTTCCCCAATTTCTCGACATTTATATATGAACAGGCACATTATGCTGAGACAAATTTTACTTTTACAGAATACACTTTTATGATTAATTTTCAATATGTTGCTGTGATGAGATTTTCTGGACATATAGATCACATCAAATCTTAATTAATTTTACATTTCAAGAACAACATGGTAAAGGGCAACTAAAGTGAACTGCTTTTGAAGGTGAAGGTTGCAGAATGCCTCAGAATTGCCATAATGCATTGCCCAGCTCACCCAATGGCCCAACTAGAATAATCAGAGAGAGATGCAGAAAATTCTGAAACACATGAGGAATGACTTGTCCAATGGAAAAAATTATTTCTCTCTACTGTCAGCTTGTGGTTAATTTATATCTTAGAGCTTATGGGTTTGTATTAATCTAAAAATATTTTCTCCTCTTCTACATAATTATTAATTTTCTTACATTCTATATAGTCTATATAGGAACATGGATTTCTTATATGTAACAATACTCCTCTAGATGCCAGTATTATCATGTGGCAATGAATTACATTAGTCAATTATGTGTCAAGTAAAATCATATTCTTTTTTTCAGTTTTAAATGTCGTGCCCTTGACTTTCATTGATTGTTTGGAATCCCAGTCTACCTTGTCAGCAATATTTTTGTACAATGTGACAGACATATAACAGCCTTTTCCTGTTGTATCATCTTAAAATATAAACCCTGACTATTGTTTTCTTTTTTCCATACACTCTAGTAGAGCTCTTGGTGACCACTGTTGGTATCAGTGTTGGGGTCCTACTATTAAAAGGCAAAGAAGAAGAAGGCCTTGAAGAGTCGAAAGTAGCTACAAGTCTGCTAAATATAGGCAAGGGAAATACTAATATCTATCTCATTTTTCATTATCAAGTTAGGTGGCAGATAAGTTGCAGAAATGATAAATAAAAGTTCTAGAAGATTTTGGTTTTTTCTAGATTTGTCTTGTTTTTTTCTCATAAGTCTAACTGAACAAGAATAGTTTCATCTTCAATCAAATAACTTTTTCTTCTGGGACATTCTGAAATTCAAAGGTCATGTGCCTTGAGATTCTGTGTCCGAACAAGGTCTACCTTTTGATGACGGCAGAACATAATTATGAAAGGATTTAAGAGTACAACAGACTTTCTGCAAAAGCTGGTAGCCTGGCTCCAATACATTCTCTTATCTATGCTTCCCTGCTGTTTAAATAGCATGACAATAATGGAATTAGGGTTTAGATTTATGGAGTAGGAGTTTCACATAAGAGATGAATCCAAGTTTCTTTATGATTGCTATCTTATTTTAGGGTGCTGCATATAATTCTTGGAACAGAGATAAAACTTGAATGCCAACAGCTTTTTTTAAACAGACAAAACCAGTTCTAAATAAACATAAAAGAAAAGGGTTTTTTTCTAGCAGTATAATAGAACTTGTGTTGATGACTTCTAAGGCATATTAATTCTTATAATCAATGAGGATCAGTAAGCATAGATTTGTATATTCAAGCTAGGTAGAATCTATTTACTACCTGATTATTGCTATGATAACTACTTATTGCTGGAAAGTAAGAAAACTGGAGACTGTCAAAAAAGTAATGGCTTGCTTAGGATAACATGATATATTTTGATTAGAATATACTGTTAAACATGGGGTTTGAATGAAGGTAAATTATTTTGTTCATATTGTTTCTTAGTCTGAAGAAATCAAAAAGGATCAAAACAGTGAAAGCAGATTATAACAATAACTGGATTCATAATTGAATCACAAAGTCATTGTTTGTCACTCAAACATAGAGATGAATTTCAGAATACCTAATAAAATTATTAAATCATTTTTCAGAGAGTTAACAGAAAAAAGTATTGTTGAAGATACATTTAAAAAATCTATTTTACTGCATTTGTTCCTTTCTTTTCATTCCCGTCACCTTAATTTCTCGTAGTGTAAAACTAATATCTTTAATGGTTTAGTCCATTGGAAGACACAGTCTATCAGGATTACAAAGCAGATGCCACCAAACAATATCAATAGCAGCAAAGGTGCATAGCTCTGAACATAAAAGAAGGCTGTAAGTAATCATATTCTTGAAATACATTTTATAAAGAGTAATAGATTTTAATTTGAACATAGTCTAGTCATACAAAAATCAAAATATTGTCAAGACTATTATATTTCAGTCTACAGACTGAAACCTAAAATACCTATTGCTCTTTCTTTTGAATGTAAAACATGCTGCATTTAAAGGCAGAAAGCAATGGGGCAATTATTTTTGCTTCACAGTGTGTGTGATGCTCAACACTTGAGCTTACTGTCTCTTTCCCTCTCTTGTTTTCATTTTTTTTGTTCCCCTGAACAGCAAATTACTCTTTCACACATCAGCATAGATTTCTTCAATCTTTAGTCTGACTGTTAGTATCACTGATAATTTTCTGACAAAACATCCCTTCCTGTTAAAGAAAAATCTCATATTTAAAACTAATGTCTTGACAGTAGTGACCTCCTAAGTATAATAACGTATGTCTAAAATAAACAATTGAGCAATTAGAGAACTCAGGTTTGAAAGACAACTTTAGAGTCTGTTCCTTCTTGTGTTTTGCTTCTTGTCAAGCATTTGTGTGTCAAATTTTACACACTTACGTATAGTAGCCTGGCTTTCCAGCAGTTGTTATTCCATGAGTACCTTTGATATCATTGCATCCCTATAGAGGTGTTCTGCTTTATAAAAAAAGAGAAATATTAAACCTTGACTGAATTAATGTCACAGACCTGGAGTGTCTGCTATAGATAATTACCTATGTGAATATTAAATCCATGAAAATTAAAATTCTGACTCTCTCCCTCTTGGCCCTTCTAAAAATATGCAAATTGCTGTGGGTACATTTTTCAGACATGAAAGCGACAAAAATTCCAACAAATTGCTATATAGTAGAAAGACTTATACAGACACATACTTTTAAACCATTGTAAAAAAGAGCTTGCTTACACTTTCAGTGAAAGCAAACAATAATCCTCTAATTTTTCCTATTTACAGAGGCATGTCGTAATTACTATGGAGTAGCTGGAACAGTGTAAATTGGCACCCTTAGTCAGTGTGAGTTAATAATTTACTGTGAACTGAAGCTAAGACTGGGCAGGTGGCTACAAAAATGTCAACACGGTAAAGAATTTTATATATGTTGTCTAAATCAGTATACTTCAAAGCTGGGTACTATTATTACTGCAAGATTATATGTTACTAAAACTAAAACACCCTGACCCTTGAATGAGAAATCAAAGGAAATTGCAAAAGTGATATGCTGCAAGATATAGTGTTAACTAAAGTAACAATAAAACTGACAGCTGCTAATCTGGTGTTCTCAGTAATATACAGTTTCTCTACCAGCTAACAAAACCATGGGGAATACTGAAGAATCTTGAGAGGGTTCCAACTGCATTTTGAAATATAAAGAAAATGAGCAAGTATTTATTTAGAGACTACAGGCTGTCTGAAAAGATCTGTACTGACACAGTTGTTCTTGAGTTAAAATAAGGCATGTAGTTAGAAATACTGCTATAATATAGATCAGACTGACTACCAGAGACATGGGTAACTCTTGTGAAGAGCCCAGGACTATATAATGAGCTTATGAGTTTACCTTGTTGATGATTACTATTACCTAAACAACTCCTAAGACCTTTGCATCTAGGAAGACTGTGCTTGAAATTGTCTCATCTTTTCAGGGTAACAAAAAGAACAGTCTGGATTTTTCTCAGTTTTACGGCTATTTTATTTAGATTTTTATTTATAAATTAGTGGCCTACCCTTGTCTACTGAAATAAGTGACTATTTCTTTATGACAGTCATCTGACAAGTGTCATCCTGCAATGAGCAATCTTGTTATGTACCACATATCTGAGCGAAGAGGCTCTGGTATATTCATGATGGGTTATCAAATTCAGTGGCTTAAAGAATCCTAGTTATCTCCTTTTTAAAATACTAAGAGAGCAAAATTTTAGATCTGTGGTAATATCATACACCTTTATTTAATACAGTATTAGGAACTGTACTCTTACAAAACTTAAAGACAACCTCCCATAGAAGACTTGTTGTCTTCTTATTTGCTGAACAGCAATTCTGATATATACTGCCAAGGATTATTCATCACAAAGCATATTTTCGAACTACACTTGTAATGGAACATTCACATGTGATACTAGAAATAAGATTTTCACATACCTTTAAAAGAAAACATAGTGAAACTGTGATAGATGCCACCAGGATTGGAATTCCCATTCAAATTCAGTGGTGCTATCCCAAGTTACCTTTCAAATTTAACTGAGAAAAGTTCCCTCATCTCATTCCCTTATAATTGCTGGCAGAATAAATTTTATACACAGCTGAGACATGTCCATACCGTGCAGAATTGTCTATAGTTACCATATTGATTAGCATAAGTGAAAGAAGTGAGGGTTCCCATCCCGTGGATCAGACTTACGGATGCGTGAGCCAAATTTTGTTCATGTTGACACGTTTAAAATCTCACAGGCCCAGGGCTTGAAATGATCTATGGGAAAGCAATGCCAAGAACACAGCACATTATATTGGCTTATGTTAGTGTTTTGAGAAAACAAAATATACATTTTTAATAAACCTTTAATTATTTTATGTCTAGAAAGAAAATTAACTTCTATAGCAGAGATAATATTCACAAAGTTTTACAGGCAGTGTTTAGGAAGACTGAAGAGTGAGTTACAGATTCACAGTTTAGATACACAGAACAGACTGAGATAAGTATTTCTTGTATAAGAAGAAGTGTCGGAGTGTCAGGCTATAGACTTCAAATTTTGCAAGACTTATGTGAGCAGATAAGATAGAAGTGGTCTCCGCTAATTTTAGGGATCACTACCTTAATGTAAGTCTGAAGCAGTAGGTGAAGTTTAGTTACTTCGACAATAGAAAGCCATTGCACCAACTGATTTTATACAGGAACATTGAAACCTATCACACAAATATGATCAAACTTACGGAGACTCACATTTATTCCATAGGTTTCTTTCAACTGTAGAGGATGTTAAAGAAAACAAAGCAAGAAAAACTAAAGCCAAGACAAAACCTCCCAGGAAGGCTTGGATTTTACTCACATCCTACACTACTGACTGCCTCATTGTTATGTTGTGGGTTATTATCTTCTCCTTAAAGCTCTAACAAGACAGTATGCGTGAGTTGAGGTTTGTAAAGCCTGTGGAAAACTAATTGTTCCACGACATATGAACAGTTTCCAGGAGAGCTGAACTGCACCTATGACACAGTTTTTCTGAAATGCACTATGTTATTTCTTTCCACCTCACTGGATTATATTTCAAATGCCTTACAAAGTTTTCCACTAAGTACACCAGTAGTTTCAGAGTTAAACATTAAAGGTCCACAGACATGCAAGTTTTCTGTATCATCAGTATGGACGAAGGTGAGTTTATCAGCATCCAAGCCTTTCATCTGTCTGCACAAGGTAAGCATTGTCAAGGGAAATCGAGAGTGATATGCCACTCATGTATTATGGAACAGCTGACAGGCCCCATTTAACAACTTCCAGATGAGATCAAGCTTGCCATTTGTTATAGGCAGTGGAGGTACACCAAAACACCAAAAAGGCACACGGCTGATGTTATATTCTTTGCTGTGGGATGATTTTTCCCAAAAGCAAAAAACAAAAGAGTTGTTACTAATTTTCAGAATTATTCTTCCTTACTTTAAGATAGAAATTTTTGTCCTGTTCTCCTTTATAGCATACTGAGAAGAAATGCCTGTGTTCCAGTTCTGGATTTCAAGATATTTAATTGTAGCCAGGTTCTTTTATTGTCCTATAAGAAGGTTGGAAGTGCAACCTATCCATACTTCAATTTTAGTTTAGAGCATTTTTATATGCAGCATTTGAAAAAGTGCTGGTAAACAGCATAATTCACTCAGAGAATCTGAGATATAATAACACATTTAGTTGCATTCCCTCAAATGTGCCAGTAATAAAGTGTCTTTCCTCTAGTTGGGTCCTTGAAGGTTTTGGTAGGCTTTGTCACACCAGATGAGTGCATTTACACCTTAAACATGTAGATTCCATTTATAATCAGTTGTCACATTTAGAGTGCAATTCAATATTAAGATGTCTTAAAAATATTCAAATAAATTTTTGGTCATCACTTTAACTGTCAATTTTGATTGAAATGGGACAAGATGTTCTACAATTATATGGCCCTGCCATAAAAAGGGTATATAGAAACACAGACATGCTAGCAAAGAGGACAGCAGTTTCATCTGCTCAGGAATCAGGATTAAAGAAAAAAAAAATTAAAATCCTTCTCAGTAAATATTATTTTACAATTTTGTGATATTCTGACAACATATTTTATATATATTCCTTAAATACATATGAATTATTTTGCAAGGTTCAAAAATCTCTGTATTTTGGTTTTTTTTTTCTTTGATTAGAGCTATAATACTATTATATTAAATATCAGATCTGCATACAAAACTTAGAAGGAAATGAAGTCTTTCATACAATACAAACTATGGTCAGAGAAGGAGAGGTTATTCACTTTCTTTTTCTAATATCTTCTAAAATTTTATGTTGGAGTAATTTCAGTGCTGATTCCCCAATTTATTTGGATGCTCCATAAGTGGACTCTTAATGATTCATTGTATTGCCATTGAATATGAATTAACTAGGGACAGGTAAAGCATTGCTATTATTTATGTTAATATGTTATCAATTCTGTTGCATTTTGTTTTACTGTATCAGAAAAGATTTTTTTACTAACCTCAGGAAAATTTATACACTGTATCTTAAACTCCTTGCTTAGAGCTTTCAGCCTCTTATTAGTCTCTTCTAAATGTTTTCTTGTTCTTGCAATGCATTGAAGCTTCATGCCATTGAAGAGTTCTATTTCCATCTCACATTAAAAACCCTTTACCTGTATAGGTGTTCTGCTTGTTTTGCTGAGCATCATCCTTAGATGAGTTCCTACTAGAAATAAAGGATTTGTTTACAGTAATAGGGCTTGTTACTGAATTTCTCAATGTAGTGTAGTCTTAGAAGAGAAAAGCTAAGTAGTACCAGGGAATGATCCTGGGAAGACAAGCTGTTTCGGGTTTGTTGATAAATTAGTAGTGTTTGGAATGCTTTTGTCTAGTGCTGGTCACGAATCCACCCATTCATGACTTTTGCTTGACTGCTAGTATGGTACTGTTTTGAATAAGTGGTTTCAATGCATCTTTTCCACTTTAAATGAGAACAGAGTTTGGCAGTAAGACTTCTGCTGTGCTGGTTTTCTGCAGTGTTAGTTGGCTTCAGCGTAAGGACATGATTGAGCATGTTTGATTAAGTAGCACAGACACACACTGTGCATCTATGCAAGGAGTAAGTTAAGTCCTTGACCTTCTCCCCATGCCCATACTACTGGATCATATTTTTCATCAAGTATTTTAGGAAGCAGTCTGAGTTCAGGCTGCCTTCTAAGTATGGAAAGGTATGTTGTCACACCTAAAAAAGACTTGTTGGAACAAGGCACAGCTCTGCTTGACAATGTGCATGCAAATGGTTTTGAACCAATAAGATGTTGACAAAAGGTAAGTAATATAAGTATTATTTCATTTGACTTCTATTGATGGCATTCTATTGACAACTCAAAATTTACAATACCAAGATATGCATCTAGATCTTTCACTCAAGAGGGGAATGCAAAATACACTGATATGTGGGCAGGTTCACCACAAAATTCTTGAAGAAATAATCTTATAATAGCAACTTCAGAACCACTGCACTGAAGAAGATCTGCCTTTGGTAACCAAATAAAATACAATGGAATTAAATGTAGGTAGATTTAAAATACCACCCCTCTGCAAGACCTTAATATCTAGCTCTAGGTTTCTTTACTTGACTCAAATTTCAGTCCTGATCTTCTGTTCATCAGTTCTCTAGTAGCTCTTTCTTTTCAATACATAGCTGTTGAAAACATAGGCGGGTCTAGTCCACTTTTAGTTTTTCCACATCTTTTTATCCAGTAGATCACTCATTTTGATACTTTTTCTCAATGTGGATATTATGACACTATTTTTTTGACATTTCACACTGTGTTTGAAGGAAGGTTTCTATGAAACCCAACTGTGTCAATATATATGTAAGCTCTTCATAAAATTTATTACTCTCACATAGAAAGATATTTCTATTGAATTAGTTTGTTTGAAAGGCCATTTGTTACATTTCCTTCTGCTCTCAGTTGTGCTTTCAAATTTCTACTCAATAATTTCCTGTTGAACTTTCCTATTATATCTTGCTTTCAGTGCTCAAATATTACCATCCACATGCATGTTTATTTTATTCAAAGGGTAGCCTCACAAAGGAAAACATAAGTTTTTGTCATCCTAGACAAAGCTAGGAAAACAAAATATGATGAACCTCTTTTCACTTTTTGTGGAAAAAAAAAATCATACTAGAAAATCCCTGTACTTGTAACATCCAAGACTTTAATCTTCATGACAAAACTAGTGCAAATTTTTAATTTGCTAGATTGGAAGAAAAAAATGAAATCTTTAAAGGCAGCAGATTGGGGGTTTTGTTTGGTTTTTGATATACATAATCTATTTTCTGAGTGTGTTTTGTCTGAAGCCCTGTATAACTTATTTTTTCCTTCCTTGTAGGTTGTCATCCAAGTAAATAAACATAGTAACACCAATAATAATGCTTTCCCATAATAAGGAATCCCTAAACTCCATCTGAGTCACATAAAACTGAGGAAAATGAGGTGCAATATATATAATCTCCTATGGGAACGATTTGACATGATGAGAGAATACATGTATGAATTTTGCTAATATTGATATATTCTTTTCAAGTAGTTTCCTAAGAAAATATACACATTCCAATGCAGATTAATTTTTTTTCGTTATAGACACAGAAGGTGAATTTACAGGCTGAGTACAATAGGACAAAAAGTTTTCATGCATTTGTGGCCAGCAAAGGGCGATTGCAGATACCAACTACTCACTCACCAAAAGTGAGATAATTGGCCCTAACTGTGCTGAATTACTGTGAATAACCCCCTGGGCAATGCTGCCAGCTGGGTAGAAAAAGCAGTCCTGTGAAAACACTTGTGTAGAACTGAAAATTGTGTAAAGTATGTAAGATTGTTTTTATCTTTAAAGTGGATTGCTTAATAGAGATCAGGGAATAAGAATAAATTCTTATAATATATTGGTTTTTAGTTCTAATTTTTCATCTGGTTCTGCCATGGTGAATATTCTTTATGTCCCTCCCTGGTGTTGTGGAAGAATAGTCTTTTTCTTTTCTATATTGTAGAAAACTACTTTTATGTTGTTCTTTGTACTGTTAACTTAGAGAACCTTATATTTCTTCATAAATCTCTGTTACCTGAATTTTTGTCATCTGTAGTTGAAATCCACAAGCATAGTTGGAAAAAACTGAAATACTGTTTCTGATTACTGTGGAATCTGTAGTGGTGCCTAGTACCAAAGGAAATTTACACCTTTTATGCTTGAAAATGTCAAGAATATTAACCCATACAATATGTTACTCTAATTGAACTCATACATTGCAATTTATTCGTATAATGTTAGTTACGTTCCAGAGAACTATCGCTTGGGTTGATCTGATCTACTGACAGGGGAAAATCACCGACTGTCACATATATCCAAAGTACTGCATGTAAAAAACTGATAATGTTCTGTTTTTTCAGAAATTTATGTAATTTGATATATATTATATAATTTGATGTTGACTGTCATGGGTTTCAGCGAGAATAGACTCAGCAGCCAGAAGTGAAACATAGCAACAAACCTAGTGGGAGGCTTGTCACTGCTGATGTCCCCCAAGGTTAAATACTGAGCCCAGTATTGTTTAACTTATTCATCAGTGACTTGGATGAAGGGACAGAGGACTCCTCAGCAAGTTTGCTGATGACACAAAGCTGGGAGGAATGGCCGGTACCCCAAAGGGCTGTGCAGCCCTTCAGAAGGACCGGGACAGGCTGGAGAGATGGGCAGGGAAAAACTGTCTGAAACTCAGCGGAGGCAAATGCAGGGTACTGTACCTGAGGAGGAATAACCCTAGGCAGCAGTACAGGCAGGGGGCCAACCTGCTGCAAAACACCTCTGCAGAGAAGACTTGGGGTCCTTGTGGACAACAAGCTGTGCATGAACCAGCAGTGTCCTTGATGGTATCCTGGGGTGCATTAAGAGGAGCATTGTGGGCAGGGTGAGGGAGGTGATCTTGCCCAGCCACTCAGCCCTGGCATAGACACATTTGGAGTGCTGTGTCCAGTTCTGGGCTCCTCAGTACAAAGGGACGTGGAGATCCTGGAGCAGGTCCAGTGGAGTGTAACAAAAATAATTAAGGGATTGGAGCATCTAGCTTACAAGGAAAAGGTGAGGGAGGTAGGTCTTGAGGAGAGATTGCTGAGAGGGGACCTCATCAATGTCTATAAGTATCTGAAGGGAGGATGACAAGAGGACAGAATAAGGTTCTTTTTGGTCGTGCCAATCAATAAGTTGTAGGGAGGCTGTTGGCAAAAGCACTGCAGACTCTGTCATCTGCTGCCACCCTTCATCCCCTCCCATTTCTCTGAGATGCAGCTACAGGACACGGTGCTGAAGAACAGTGGTGAAACATGGAATCAGCATGGTGATGAAGGATGGGGCCAGTGGAGAAGGCTGTTGCAGGCAATGGAGCCGAGGCGGTGAGCCCTAATCCAGCTGAGCCCAAAGGAGCACTGTGAAGAGGTAGCAAAGTGACAGCACCATGCAGGACTGACCCCTGCTGTGGAGCAGTTTGAAGTGTGGCTGGAGGCACCGGCACAGAAGTGAGCCCAGCAGAGCAGCGTCACAGCATGTCTCAGATGACCTCGCTTTTGGGAATGTGTCCATCACTGTTTTTCTCTGCTTTCAGGGCAGGAAACACTAGTTATGGGAGTCCCTCCCCAATACCTTGTCTTTGTGCTGGTGGACATGCAGAACTAAGTCAAGGTGTTGAACACATTTTAGTGTGTAAAGCACCTTCTCTTTTTGTATGCTGTTGTTATTAATATTGCTGTTGTTACTGTGCGTGTCTCATTCCATTGTTGTTTGCTTATAGTAAATTGTTATCTCAACCCATAGTCTCTGCCTTTGTCCCTCTCCTACCGGAAGGGATGGGGGAAGGAGAGTGGCTTTTTTGGAGTATAATTTCCATCTGGTGTTAAACCACCATGGTATGACCTGGACATATTTTGCCTATTCCACAAACAGGTTAAATTGGAGACTGGGAAGTTAGTAGGAAGGCAACTGGTGCTGTTCTGAACAAGTGTTTTAAATGCTCTCCCCTTATGCAGATTTCAGAAGAGCTGGGTAGGGATGTCACACAGTGCTTTCATATCTTGTGGCCTGACTAATAATTGAAAAAAAAAAAGGAACTGTGTTTTCAAAGCTGGTGTTCCACATGTTTCCATGGTAACTAGTGCATTCACTGACATCAAGGTTTCTATTTTGTTATCTTTTAAAATTCATTTTTATTGTTAGTATATTTCCCATGTTTTGACTTAGAAGTGATAAGTTGTAACATTTACTAAATTATATGTTGGGTGCCTCAAGGGACCACCTTGTAAAGAACATTTATTTAATTCCACAGGAGTAGTTTAGTCACGTAACAAAGAGCAGGGAGAAAAAAAAGGTATGGTTTCTTTAAAAAACACAACTTTAGAATAATTACAATATAGTTAGACCACTCATACTGGGATTCCTGTGTTTGCGGTGTCTCAGGGTTGAAGCATTTGATCAAAAGGCCAAACACATTACCATGGTATTATTGGTAACTGGGTCATGGGAAAAAATAAAGCTCCCAATCTTCATATGTGCAAAGAATCTGCCATTGTTACCTTCTGTTGTTAGTACAAACACAAAATTGTCACTGCCTATGAATGCAGTACATGTTTGGTTTTTTTTTTTATCTTTCTTAGAATGTTTTAAGATGTCTAACATTAAATCTTGAAAGCTTGGATTACCAGAGAAATGCCTTTTTTATCTTCTTTTTTACCAACTGCTGGAATTGTAGAATAATGCTGATGAACTTTTTCTTTAATATTCCTGCTTTTTTAGAAGATATATTCACATTGATCACATAAGGGGAATTGTGTGACAGAAGGCTGATAGGACTTTTAGGACTAATTCAGAGATGATGGCAGTAAATCTCCATAGAGACAGTGGCTTCTTTTGTTCCAAAATGACTTCACCAGTTCCTATAAAGGATAACTCCTATCTTTGATATTTCCTGGTCTTCCTTTGTCTATACAATACCTTTTAGGAATGCTTTACTCAGCTGTGTTCCCTCTCGTTCTGCAGGGATGCAAGATGTAATAGGTGTTTTGATATCCTATGACATTGGGCATTACAGTTAGATATTGCAATGCTGAATTTTAGTTAATTTCTGAATCTAGATTAGAGGGTTTTTGTATAACCACTACTGGCTTATTCAGTGATAGAAAAAGCTTCAGAAACATGCAGAAAATATTTATTAGAAGAATAAAAATTCCCTTGATATACAATAGATCCAGTGATAACCAAGATTTCTTTGAAAAAAAAATATATATTAGGTTTTTTATTAGGCTTTTCCTATGTCACTTAAAAACCACTTTATTTCTCTTCCTCTATGTCTTCAAATATAACTGCTTTACAAAGAGGCCGGTTGGGTGTTTCCTACATGTGAGCTGTGCAGCCAATCAAGTCAGTCATGTTTTTCTTCTACACAGAATATATGTTAAGATGGCTTCTGTTCTTATTTACATGTAATGAACCAGTGTTCATCTGTTTTCACACATGCTTTTTTCTTGAGAAACAGTATTTTTAAAACGGCTATGCCAGTGTTTACACTATAAAACCTGAAACCTGAATACACATGAACTCGCAGTGACCATGCTAGGGTACAAACCACTATTATTATCATCATCATCATCATCATCATTAGCATTATTATTACCATTACTATTGCTGTTATTTTCTATTCAGGCCAAACATTGCTATCAGATCATGTATGTGACGATATTGTGATTTCTGAGGAGTCCTTCAACTTAGAAACATGCAACTTGCTTGAAAGTTGAGTTGACAGCTTTTGATATTTGTCTTATAAGCTCCTACTTCAGGAAACTTGCTACAGTCACGGAATGCTCTCTCTCTCTCTCTCTACATGTGCATATGTATTCAGTGATGTATATAACAGCATATGTATGGATATATCTATGTGGTAGTTGTAAACCTTTTTCCTGTTGAATATATGAAACCAGTCTTGCTTCTGTAGTTGAGACATGACACTCATCTAACAGTCAATGACAAAGGCAAATTGTTAAACATATTGGTTCAGAATAAGGAAATATAAAATTTTTACAAATATGATATTGTGTAGAAACAGGACTTTACAATTACACATGTGTTTATTTTCCAGTTTCTCTGTCCAATTATTGTGGAGAATTTATCATTAAAGTCAGAGAGATTGTCATCATTTTCTATATCAGTTGCTGGCTTCTTTTAGAACTAATCATTAGTTTAACTTGTATCAGGCTGCACAATGTTTCATAGTTTGAAAGTCTTATGGTCTTTATGAATTTTAAGCAGTACCTGGCTTCAAACCTTTCCTTTGAGGGAAATGGATAATAATATAATTGAGTGACTTTCTTGATGCAATTTAATCATGCATTATCTGTTATCTTCTGAAGTTTAAATGAATCAGTCATGTTTAAGCTTTTTTACTGGCTTTATTCCTTTAAGATCAGGTGTTTCTAAAAATATATTCTCTTATTTTGCTATTTGAGACTTTTAAAATATGTTTTTAAGTCTTAGCATTAACTGCAGAATGTAGAAGATTGCTAATGTTCTGATAACAATATAAGTCATAGAAGGGAGCACTTTTTGATATCTAATTCTCACCTCTTAAATACACTGCTTAAAGAAAAAACATATAACGGCAAGGAATGAGGAGAAAAAGTAGAAGAAGAGGAAATATAGGAGGTGAACATCATAATGACATGGTAAATGATGAAAAGAGAAGGGTATAGCTAAACTAAACACATGAATGAATATTCAGATGTTCTGTTTTAACCAAATAAATGTGACTAATAAATGAAAAAAATTAAGCAACATCACTGGGTTCTTAAATTAAAAAGAAAAATAATTGTGATAGAAGGCCAAACTGACTTCAATTAGAAAAGATGTAAAGATGGTTTTACTTATTGTTGCAGAAAAGGCTATTCCCCGCTGTGAAACAGTGGGCCAGCTAACAAGAGAATGGTTAAAATATACTGCATGTCGTCTGCTTTTGTGACTTCATTCCAAGTCATCATACATAATCGAGTAGGTTTTTGCAGGAGTTCTTTGTTAACTGGGTACTGTTGTTGTTCAGTAAAGATGAGGCAGAATTAAAAGTTCAGTTGCTTTTATAGTCTGCTGAGGAAGATTCCCTTCATCTAATGTTTTCTCTGGACTTACTATTCAAGTCTGGAATAAAGTGAGCTCAGAAATTTTTCATGTAGAGAAGTTATTTTTCAGTGTGCCTTTTACTGATTAAAGCATTAGTGAACTCATTCTTTTCTTTCTTTTCTGTTTCTTAGTTTCATTCTTTTTCCTTTCTTTGAGAATTTTTATTACTCTCCATTTTGTAAAGCCTGTTTATTGTCACAAGTCTGCAGTAGGTAGCACCTAAGTGTTGGGCATTGAAAACACTCTAAATTTGTCTTTGTTCTAATTTGATAGTGCTTTTTAACAAAGAAAATGAACTTCGGGGTCTTTTCATTACTTTTTCTCCTTTTCTTAAACTTCAGGAAGACAAAACATTGCATCAGTAAGTCTGCCAACATATTGTTTAAGAAGTCCTTTGACTGCTTGTCATATACGGTGTTGTACAGTGTTGACATCAGTCAACCTCTATAACAAGTTGTGATTTTTGCTGACCTTTGTTTTGTCACAAAGCTGAAATGAACTCTATTTTATTGTGCATGTACAATAACAACTTTCATCATTTACTCCACCTTTCTATCTTTGTTTAACTGCAGGTAGATAGAAATGAAACTAAACAGGTTTATTTTCATCTCCCTCCAATAAGACTTTCTTAACACATAATATGTGTCTGTGTCTGTGCTTTCCTAATTAACACATAAGTTCAGCACAAAATATTTTTGATTTATGTAAATATTTATATTCACATATAGTTATTATATAGAATAATTACGTATACAATATGTTTATTTGATATATGTATAAATAATCTCTAGTGTCAGCTGATTTCCGTTGATTATATCTTCATCTGGTTTGGAACTATCAAATCTCTTCTTGCTGTCAAAACTACTCAGATTTATCATTTATTACTTATTACATGATTCTAAAGAAAAACTGACGATAGAGGTGCTTGTTTGTTTTTAGGAGAAGGATGAAATTTTGGCTCATATGGACATGTTTTGTTTGGAAGCGAATGAATTCTAGTCTGTGTAGCAATAATGTGGTAACTGCACAGCTGAGAGCAAAACAGATTGCTCTATCTCTGACCCATTTGAATATGCAACATTCTGGTGGATCATTGTTGTCAAATCCCATTGAAGTCAATGATGCAAGTCCCTTTTTCAAGTCAAGGGAATTTTGCATCATATAAATAATAGGCAATGGAACAACTGCCCAAGCTGCTCCCTGGGCAACATACTGATCCAGCAATGAACAAGAGTAAAAATTGTATTATTTTTGCACAGCAAGTACCATACCTAATCACACAATTTAATATTATGCAGAAACTTTCTTTACAGAAATATTATCAGAATATTGCTGAAACTTGCTCACTGGCCCTCTTTTCGAAAAATGCTTGAGAATAGTTGACCTGAGATGGATATGAAATAGATAAATTTTGATAATTCTGAATCATTAACATATGGAAAATAGATACACAACTAAAATGAGTTTTATCATGGAAAATATCAAGTAAGCTCTTTAACAGAAAAACCTGTTGCCCTAAGACTGTGATGGATGTAACTGATCTTGCCATGAAGAGCACAGTTATCCAAATAATTGATGTCATCCTTTACTTTCCCAGCCTGGTACAATTCTATTTATAATTGTATTCAGTGATTTTATTTTTATCCTAAAAGCATTAACTTCTCTTTTCTTCCATTTGGTCTATCCAGGCTACCAACTGTGCAGAGCATATTGTTCATGCCTCCCGCAAATTATATCACTAAAACTCATGGCATCGTCATTTGATTTTATAACCCTTCACTGAAGTTTAATTGCTTTATTTGACTACATAAAACCTTAGCTGAAATTCAAAGCTTCGAGAGTCTTGCATTTTTCCAAGGATGCTTATTTTCTAGGTATCAGTTAAAATACATTAAAATGTTTTACCGTCAGAGAGATGAATCTAACTGCCTGGATCACATAAATTGCATAATCAAAGCAGGTATATTTGGATACATAGTCCATTTCTTATGGCAAGTAGTGAAAAATAAGTGAGCAAAAAAATCCACCTGTTGAGTCTGGACAATATCCAGAAAAAAAAAAATCTTTAGAAAAAAATCAATATTACATCAAACTAATCTGTTATACCTGCTTTTCATTATCTTTTTTTAAACCACTGGATATATAGTTTTTAAGTGATTGATTTTGAGGGAGAAAGGGAAATTTAGAGAAGCTGTCTCTTTCTTCAGTTTCTGTACTTTTTGTAAATTAGACTTGCCTAACTAGTGAGATAATGCTGCACAAAATCTTTGTATTTCGATTATTATTATGAAGTTACAAAATAGTGATCATTTAATTTAAACCTTCAAATTCCATTGTGATGACAAGTGAGTGGCTGTGCCCTTCATATAGATTTTGAATCCAGAAATGTCTGCTTTTCTTCTTTAACCTCTTGGTATTATTCAGGCACATTTAAAAAGGATACTAATTGCCCTTCTTCCCCCATCTCTGTTTTTTCCTTCTAAGGAGAAGGGGCAAGAGCCTTGCATTTCCTTGATTTCTTTGTTTTTTTCACCTAATCCCTATAATACTTAGTACTTCTGTATTAAATTGCAGCTGCTGAAACGCTCAGTTGAAGAAGTTACTTTCCTCTGTGCTCTGCCGCATGGGAAATGACTGGCCCCTTCAATATCCCAAAATCGGTACTGAGTCTGTGGGCATGTTGCCAAAGAAATTCCATTTTCCACTTTCCTGAGCTTTACCTTTGAAGCTGGTAAAGTCATGATTCCCTGGTAACACGGATGTTGGGACGAGTTTCCACTCTGCAGAATCTAGAACAGGCAGTGGGGTCATGCAAGCCAGGTCCATAAAGGCACAGAAAATTAACATTAGTGTTGTCCTTGTGTCAACATAAGGAATAAATGCCAGTTTTTCGTAATAAAAGAAAAAGAAAGTCCTTATAGATTTCTAGCCACATTGAATGAAATAATTGAAATTTGATGCCACATACATATTAGATTTGCAGTTGTCCCTCTTTGCAATCTCCCAGCCTGTTAGGTGTGGAAGTACTTGGACAGAAGTTGTGAGCTGGAGAAGACTCGTATTCCCTGGTTTAACTAACATGAGATAACCTCTCTAAAGGGTAACAGCAAAACCAACAATTTTTGTTTGTAAAATGTTTCTTTTATGTAGAACATATTAACAGGCTAATTTTAAGCAAAAGTCAAGGCAGAAACAGTCTCCCCTGTACTTCCCTTCCAATAGAAATCTCAGGCTATTACACAGTCTCATAAGAGTGGAAGTCACAGCTAAGTTAAAAACAGGTAATTCTTGTCTTATATTATCTATTCTGTGCTAAGTTGACAGCTTTAATAAAGTATTAGAGATCCTGAGAGACCAAGTGTTCAATCTTGAGGTAATTTCAGAAAATTATGTTTTAAAATACATATTGTTACATTGGAACAACAAGAAAAACATTAAATGCATCTGAGGATCAGTTTTGTGAGAATATCCATTTTCAGTCTGGAAATATTGCCTTTTAAATTCAATTTCTTTTGGTTTGTTGCCTTTGGATTCTTGTTTTGTACTCTCTTGAGAAATGCTGGGGTATTGACAGTTTTCCTAAGAAATCATCCTGTTTACAATTCTTGTTCAAACTGTTATGTCTGTAAAATACATCAGCTTCAATAAAATTTCAATTTCCATCCCATCCTAAGTAGCTTAACAGCTTTAGTGACTATGTGGCAGCAGAAAAACCTGTTTCTTCAAAACTCCTTTCCTTGCCTCAAAGAACCTTTGTGCTACTCTTTAATATAAGAAAATATGGCAGCAAAAAAACCCTTGCTGAAGTTTCACATAAAATATTTTGGCCTCTAAAATTTTTAGAGAAAGAGAAATTTTGGAACTGCCGAAGTTTCATTTGTTTAGTTGTTTGTTTGTTTGTTTTCATAATATTATAGAACACATCAGGTTGGAAGGAACCTCAAAAGATGATCTGGTTCAAATTTCTGTGGGAACAGGAGCCTAGATGAGATTATCTAGTATCATGTCCAATCACATCTTGAAAACCTTCAGTGATGGGTTCAACACTATGTCCTCAGAGAAGTTGTTCCAGTGAGTGATTGTTCTCGCTGCAAAACAATTGATTTCTTCCATAGAGATTAAACTTTTCCCAGTGCAACTTTTACCCATTGCCCTTTGTCTTCCCCATGTGGCTCCCTGTGAAGAGAGAATCTGACTGTGTATTTCTTGAATTGTGGGGACCTAAACTAGCCACAACACTCCAGGTGCAGCCTGATTAGCACTGAGGAGAGTGGGATGATCACATTTCTAGCTCTGCTAGTAACAACCCTGCAGGTGCAGCCCGGGAATTGATTTGTATTTTTAGCTGCAGCACTGCATGGCTGACCAATGTTCAACCTGCATTCTAGGACTCCTATGTCCCTTTCAGAAGTCTGCTTCACAGCCACACAGACCCTAGCTTGTAATTTGATCTTTGGTTATGCTGCCTCAGGTGGAGACCTTTACTCTTATCTTTGTTATACTTCATACTGTTCTTTCTGCCCATTTAGGTCTTCTTGTAAGATGGCTTTCCCTTCTAGCATGTCCCCCTCACCACCCAGCTTTGTGACATCAGTAGATATGGTAAGGATACTTTCAATTCTAGAGGTAGACTGTTTTTGACAGACTGCCAGTCTGAGTAAAAAACATTAAACACCACCCTCTAAAGTACAGCATGTTATCCAATTTCCTGCCTATAGGATCTGTAACTTGCTAGTTTCATTGGTTTTCAATGAAATTAGTCTGTAAAGTATCTGAAATAAATTCCTTCTGTCTAAGAATGTGTCGTACAGAATCCCTGCCTGAGAGGTGTCTATGAACAAAACAAAAGTATATGACTATTTCATTTATTGGTGAGAATGATCCTGGAAGGTTTACACAACCCTAGAACTTAACCCATAACTGTTACTGAAAAGTTACTGTATTTTAAATTCTTACAAATTAATGGGAAAAAAAGGCACAATTAAAAATATTAATATGAAAAACTAGCAAAGCTAAATGTGGGTTTTCATGTTTCATTATTAAACATATTTTCACTATGTAAAAACTACTCATTGTGCAAATTATATTCAAAGTAAACAAGTCTTTTAGCATTAAATAGGTTCCAGAGTTTAAGCATATGTGTGTAGCATGTAGTCTTTGCCTAAGAGCTGATGAGAGCGTTTATTAAGTATGATAACTAGTATTTATATGGGATGCAGGCATTCAAATCCTTTTTAACAAAACTTGAATGTTCAGGACTTTGCAAGCAGAAGTTTTGCAGTTATGTAAAAGCCCTTTCACCTACAGATATTTGAGAATTATGTATAGCACTACCAGTAAAATTAAATTTATAGAAGAGAAAATAGACAAAAAAAACCCATAAATAACATTTTGGCTTTCATTGAAAACAGAAATAAAAGGAAAAAAACAACTCCTACATTTAAAAAAATAAAAAGAGACTATTAAGAAACAAAATATATTTTCTCTGTAATTTTGATTGTTTAGTTTGTTTTAATTCTCCATTCCATAGAAGATTATTTAATTTTGATCAAGTTTGATGTGTTCTAACAAGCTTATTTTCCTGATAGTGTTTAGAAGTTTTGAAATTCTCAAGTGTTTTCATATTTATATATTAATAAATTGTATTTATAGCCTTCAGCTTATGTCGTGATTGCACCTCGCTATACTAAGATCAAAATTTTGCTCAGTCTGTTGCTGTTTGTACATATAAAGTTGATAGAGTTGTCGTGGTTTAACCACAGCTGACAGCTAAGCCCCACATAGCTGTTTGCTCACTACATGGCAGTGGGTCGGGGGAGAGAGTAGGAAGGGTAAAAGAGAGAAAACTCTTGTGTTCAGATAAAGACAGTTTAAAAAAAAAAGCAAAAGTGGCATATAAAAGCAAAGCCAAACAAGGAATAAATTCCCTGTTTCCCATGGGCATGAAGATGTTCAGCCATCCCCAGGAAAGCAGGGCTCCATCACACATGACAGTGGCTTGGGAAGACAAACACCATCACAATAAAACACCCCCTGCTTTCTTCTTCTTCCTCCCATCTATGTTCTAAGCATGATGTTATATGGTATGGAATATCCCTGGGATGTGGAATATCCCTTGGGTCAGTTGGGGTCTGCTGTCCCAGCTGTGTCACCTCCCAAATCCTTGCGCACCTCAGTCCCCTCACAGGTGGCAATGCCATGAAATAGGCATCAGTGGAGTGGGGTGAAGAGTATAAAAGACTTTGACACTGTGTAAGGGCTGCTCAGCAATAACTGAATCATCCCTGTGTTGTCAACAATGAACAAATCCGTAAAATAGTCCCATGTTAGCTACTGTGAAGAAAAATACCTCTATCCCAGCCAAAACCGAAATGGAATATTAGGTTAGAGTAATAAACAATTGGTTATTTAGGATTTGCTGAGTCAAAAGACTTGTGTGAAGACACACAGTTACGTATATGAACACATATGGATTATTGTTTGTATTCAAGTGTGCTTAATAGAAATGAAAATAAGAGCAAAAACAAACAAAAGAAACTCTTGTGTTATTAATTACAATTATATCAATTGAGTTAAACTCTTTTGGCGTCTTTTTTTTTTTTTTTTTTTCTTCCAGGAAAAGTTAAAAATGCACTTAAAAATTCTTGCCAAGAAAGACAAGAATATCAAGAGCCTTTCCATACTTTTTTGGATCCACTCTGCTTCCATTTTCCAGTCTAAGTAATCTCTTTCCTGCCAATCTCTAAGAAAACTTCACCAGCTGAGCATCGAAACAAAGATACCTGAATATTTCCCACCATGTCTTGTCTGTTTTCAAATGCAGTAAATCATTGATGCCCAGGGAGACATGAAGAAAGAAAATGTCTCCAACTGTTCCCCATGGAAAACAGACTGGCTCACTCCTAATAGCTAGCTGAAGCATTAGATTTAATTATAATCATTATCATTACCTTAATGTAAAGCTGCAAGTATTATGAGCATGTTGAAGTAAGGGCCATACTTTGTGCTCTCTCCAACATGGACAGCAGTGAAAGCATCCTCTCAGTCCAGAAGTCACCACAGCCAAACCACCTCCACAAACATGTGCAGAATTTTTATCAGAAAATGAATCAAAATTTATTAAAAAAATCTCCAAACAATGATCAATTCATGACCTAGTTTTTTTGACATTATTTCAAAACTGGACAGAAAAGTTTCTCAAGGGATTTCCAATTCTATATCCCAGTGCATGACAAGTAATACCAGCAAGACGACACCTCTCATCACTTAAATCATTTTCCCTTATTAATAGATTAAAGACATGGAAAGCTGTTGCTATGTTTGTATTTTTAGCTATGTTTTTTTGCCTAAACTTGCAAGCTGCTTTTTTGTATTGTTATTAGAACTCTTGGTAACGGAGAGATTGTCTCAATAACCTCTACAACTTTTTATAAACATGTTGAACTGTTTTTGTCACTTCAGAACCCTTAAGATCCCTGTGGCAAACACAGCAATTTCTTACAAGAGAAAATAATGTTAGAGAAGTATCCAATGCATTTTTATCTGTCTTTAGTGTAATATAGCAGTTGAAAATGAGGAGAAAAGCTGCCATCCTGTAACCAGTCAGCTCTCCCTGGGACAACATCAAGAGATCCATGGTTCACTGGCACTCTACAGACTCTAGTTTGCCTTAGGAAATGAATGACTGGTCTCATTATCCTTGTAAATGCCTTAGGGCAATGAAACGTCAAAGAATCATGCTCTTCAAGCAATGCATTTTGGGGAAACGATCTCTGACTAGAGTACCTTAAAGTCCTGAGAAAATCCTTTCCTGAAGAGACTACCTCATTACTTTTTCACTGTACTGTCACTGAATTCCAGGGAGGAGCCTGAGCTGGAGAATTGATGAGGAGTAGAGAGGAGTCAGGACTCTGTCCCTTTAAAATACATACCCTTATTAGGAGCAAAATGGCCTTCATGTAGTGAATGTTTGGCTTATTATAAAATTATAATTGCAAAACTACTGAAAACCACACCTGTAAAATGGTCTAGATTTGAAAGGATGCAAAATTATTTGAAGAAAAAAAATTATCTGCACCTGTGTGTAGGAGGTTTGTCATTTTTCTTCCTGGAAGAAAAGTGTGTGGAATAGCAGCACTGCTACAACTTTAATTTTGCTAAAAATATGCTATATATACCTATAAGTGAAATCGTTCACATTTAAAGTCTGAGTTTGGCAAGTTATACAGGAAAAAAAATGAAAAAGCTTAAGAAATTTATTTTAGAACTTTCATCAAAAATTCTCCCACCACAGAGAGTGGAGGCTTTGACTTAAATATGAATAGCTGTCCACATTTAGAACTAAAGACATCAGAATTCTTTTTAGCTACATTTTTGAGACCTTGATTGCTGGACTCCCGTCATCACTTTCCCACTAAGCAAGAGTAAGACCATTATGAAAATCGCGAGCTCATACTCACTCCTGTATTTAAAGAAATGAACAAACATATTCCAATCTTTTATGCAAGCCACCGATTTATTTCTTTATCTTCTGAAACAAAGTCTCATGATTACTTTCCAAATTTTCAAGTCTAAGAAATTGAATTAACCTTATTCATTTAAAGGATTATGTTACTGAGAATGGACATGTAAGTAACCTACTCGTTATCTGTAAATATGCTAAGAGAACATTTGCTGCAGGTGTCTCACCCAGTTTCTGTGGTGCATTTTTGGCGTATTACGTGCTGCTTATTCATGATATGATAATTTACAGTTAAGAGTCCATTGGGTTTGGTTTTGTTGTTTTGTTTGGTTTGATTTGGGTTGGAGTTATTTCGTTGTTGTTTTGGATTTGAGGGTTTTTTTTTCACATTTTTTTTCTTGTATTTGTTCTTAGCTAAATGTTCAGGCATTTAGAAAAGAAAATTCACCCATTCTTTGTAATGCTGCTGCTCACCTCCCACATACCACCAACCCTGCTAAGCTGCCTTGGGTAAATTGGCAACTAAGATTTCAGGCAAAATCTTTCTGACTATAATCCCTGCTGTCACAGTGAAATAACTTCCTAGCACCTATCTCTCAAGGGCATTTCTCATCCCATACTGGAGAGCACTTGCCAATGCAATTGTTGAAGCAAACTGTAAGCCACTTCAGTCTGAGAGTTTGAATCATAAACCTAAATAATTTCTGAAATTCCAGACAAGTTCCCAAACTACTAAATTATGGAACAAGCAAAGAGTTTCTGCTCTCCACTCCATTGTTGGAATCAGATGGTTACAAATGAGGACTGATGTGTCCAAACTCTAGATAACTAAACTCTGTTTTAGTAATTACTGAACTGAGCTGTCAATTAGTGATCACACACTAAAAGAAAACCAGACCCTAAAGGCAATTAATTGTTTATTTAAAATTTAGATATTAAATTGTCTGAAATAGCTGAGCTTGATAAGTGTGTTTTTAATGATTTTATTTTTGTCTCTGTGCAAATTTATTAAATTCTTCTAAATTTTTAGGACCCTAATTTGTGGATTCTAGAATTAGAATCTAAAATAATCATTTCACAGTAGCACCTACTGAGATAGTCCTCTGAGACTACCAGAGTGCAATTTCAGCTGTCCTTTTTCTGACTCAGATGTCACTCCCACTCAGGACAATGCTGCTGTCATTTCCCTAAATGGGAGCAAATCTAGTATTATGGCTACAGGAACACCTGGGTTTCTAAGCCAACATTATGTGCTTCATTTTGGGAGGTGGATCTTTCATTCCTAGGCAGTACATTTCTAAGCATCATAATGTTTAATCTCTTGTTTACATTTCAAGGAATTCAGAGCTAAATTCACTATATATAGAGAGAGAAATATATGCACAGTAACGTCTCTTAAGTTCAAGAACATACAGAAAAGAAATACCCTCATTTGGACTGCAAAAGTATCTCTCAGTAGGAGAAAGAAGAATTAAAAGGCTGTGGTGTTCAATTATACCTCTCTTCTATCTGAGAGATCATACTCAGTTTGAAATATACAACAATTCCAACCCAGTAACAACCATCAGTTGTAAGGACAAGAAAAAACCTGAGAAGTTTCAGAACTCATTCTCTGCCTCTTCATTTTAGGAAAGCTTTTTTTGACTACATCCCTTTAGGAATTTGTGAGGACCATGACTGTATTCATACATCTTTGTGATAAAATAATGCCTTTCATAATTCTCTGAAAGTTAAAGACAAGCATGCAAGGCTTTCATCTGTAATAATGAGCCCATCCTGGTCTTAAAATATCTTATGGAGTATCTATTCTTTGGTTTATCAATAAACTTTAAGATAAATCTTTTTAAGTTCTACTGTATGTGAAGAAGAAGGGATTAAAAAGAGAAGAAAAATAACTTTCTGGGAGCAAGACTTAAGAAGAAACTGTTAAGTAGCTCTTGTGTCCATAATTTCTTTATGCTAATCAAGATAAGTTCAGTCTGCTCCAGGCTATCTTGTTCAAAGAGCAAAGACCCAAACAGACATTGTGTTTTCCAATTACAGGATTGCAACTGTATTGATTGCTAAAGGTTATCCAAAGTTTAGGAATAATACAAAGAATTTGAATTATTTAGAAAATTTGGATAGTTATCTCTGATTTTGAACATTAAGGGTATATTAATATTAAATGCGCCGCCGGCACGCTGGCTGGGCTGAGATGGCAGCAGCTTGGTCCAGGCGTGTCCCACACAAAGGAAGGACGCCCCGGGGCACCTCGGTGCCTCGCTTGCCAGCCTTCCAGCCTGTGCGGTGGAGGGCACGGAGCCGAGCGTGCCTGGGGCTTTTGGATAGCCCAGGCGCGGCCAGAAATGAGTTGCAGAGGTGGCTCTCGGCCGGTGATCCAAGGGTTTATTGTAGAAGCACCCTCAAATGGTCCGAAAGCCGAAGAGAGCAAGGCACAGTAATCAGGGCTTTATAAAGGATGCAGGGAAGGGGGCGGGGTGACACCACAGGGACCCATAGGAAGAGGAGAAGGGGGGGACAAGTCAGGACACCTTCCCTTAGGGGACACAAGAGGTGTCTGTCAACTGTAGACAGAACCTCCCCTCAGGAATCCTAGGAATCCAGAGGTAGAAGCCATCTTCACAGAATGGGGGTTTCCCTCCTTGGTACCAGCCCACCAAACCTCTGTTTCTGGGCCCTGTGGCCCCCCGGTTCGTTCCTTCACCACAACATCAGGGTTATTAAAAATCAGAAAATGCTAGGGTGCATTTTACTTTGTTTAAAATTAATTGAATAGGGTTTCCTCATAAAGAGCAAAAAAAAAAAACTTTTAAAATTTGTGATAGTTTTTCTGCCTGTTTTGATTGCTGCAATCAAAGAATTCACACAAACTGTCAACATCATATTTGCAGATCTTAGACATCTATATTTTAGAAATAAGTTCATATATACAACTTCTGTGGAAACTAGGGCCTATTAAAAACTGTTGTGGTCTTTTTAATTGGAAAATTCTGATGAATAGAAAATAATTTTTAGGTGTTTCCTAGGACCAGGAAAGAAATCCAATGAAATCAGACTGATTTTGTGGCTGCCATGTATCTAGGCTCTTATTTGGTATCAAGAAAAAAAATAATTGTAGAATATGGACTGGGTTACAGTTTTACAAATGTCATGTAAGTTTTCAAATAGATCCATTTTCCAAAGCTCTTCTCTTATATCTGTTCAATTTAAATAGACAGTCAAAGAATCAATGTAATACAGATGGAATCCTTCCTCTTCCCTAAATCTACAAGTGCCTTATCTATTAAGCTATTCTAAGAATATTTTCTTGGAAGAACTTTTAACACAAGACTTCTGAAATCTTGTTTTCTTCACAGTGGACAACAGAAAAGTGTTTAAAATCAGTTCACAGAAAGAGAACATATCTCTTGCTCATCTCTACTAAAAACTAATACCTTTGTTGCCTATAATTTCTTAAAATGAACTGGAGATCTGTTTGGGTTCAGAGTATGATCACTTTTCCTTGAATTGCATAAATTTACAAATATCAAGTACCTAGCCAATAATTCTGTAGCTCACAATTAAATTACTCTCCTCTGTTCAAAAAATGACAAGAAGCCAATAACTAATTCAGAATTTCTTTGCCTCCCAACTCACCAATGATTTGAAGAGTGCACATTTTTAATTTAAGCAATAAACTTCAATGTCAAAACAACTCCAGTGTCACCCTGACAAGTATTATCTTATTTGTGAGTACAGTAAGACAGAAATAAAAAGAGTTATTGTGTTCAGAAATTTTGTGACTCATTCTTATATTCACTGTCTTTAGATTAATTGCTTCCTTGAAATGTAACAAGTACCATTCATGAAAATATAAAGAAAATATTGAATAATTTTCTCAATATTGCAGTTTACAATGCTTTTACACCGACGGTACAAGAAGAATGTAGGATAAAATATGGTCTCTAAAGTTCCAGTTGTCTTAATTCACTTAGGATTGTTATGACTTTTAGAGAAAATAAACATTCTACAGAAACATTCATGAACTACTGATAAAAACTATAAATTACATCTTTGCAAGTGTAGAACAGAATAGAATAGTGCAGTAATAACAATCACCTAGTTCAACTTCCTGACCTCATCAGGAGTGACCAAAAGTTAAAGCATATTATTAAGGGTGTTGTTGTAATCAACCACCCCTCTAGGAAGCCTAGCGTGTTTGACTAGTGTTTGACCAACCTCTTGGTAAAAAGAATGCTTCCTGATGCCCATTCTGAATCTCCCTTGATGCACCTTGAAAGCATTACTACACATTCTGTCATTGGATACCAGGGAGAAAAGTTCAGCACCTTCCTCTCCATTTTCCCTCCTCAAGAAGCTCTAGAGAGCAACAATCTAAATTTGGTGTTCAATCAGACCCGTGAGTATGATAAAACATAACAGGATCCAAGAGATTGCAAATAGCTTTAGTAGTTTTGATATATAACATAACATGTGTCCTTAGACATATGCCAGAGGAAAACAAAATGTCCCCTTCCTTTCCCTCAGACTTGTCATGAAGGATGGAGATGAGGGAATCTTTTTTCTCTGGCATGCTGCTCTTCTTGAAGATATATTGCAGTATTTGGAAAAGCAAACTCTTTATACGAAAGGAACAATCAGCAAACTATTTCACTATCAAAAGACAAAAGGTGAAAGAAGAAAGTGTACATCATAATTTTCTCAGTCTTGTCTTCTGTACAGCTATCTAAAGCACAGTGGAGTTAATTAGAATGTTTTCATGAGCAAGTTGAGAAAGGTGGATCACAGGGGGTATGGGTTTAGAAATGTTATTAAGTTTGGATTCATGCTGGCTTTCTTGGTTATGATGTGCCTTTCTAAAGCTTTAGTTTCTAACAAAACTGGAGCTGCAGCCACAGCAACAGCAGGAACAGATTTCCAAGTGTAAAACAGTCTTGCCCTTCCCCGATCACAGTTGTGTGTTTGCTGGTTCTAGTACTGTATGTCAGTGAAGTGAACAAAGATGAAGAAAATATTAAAAGGTCAGCAACTCAGACTTTAGGCAACTGAATGGGAAGTAAGGGTGTCTAAGAAAAATCTGGAAATCCCCAGATAATATTCCTTAAAAATGGGTAATATTGCTTAAAAAACGAGCTGTCAGCACAGACCTACTGCAGAGGATAAAAATGCATCAAAAGGCTTCACAGTAAGGAAGGATTTATGGAGAAACTGACAGGTCTCCATCTTCCTGACAGACTGCTGGCATCACATAGGTAACATTACACCAGAGAATCTCTGATTCCTCAGGAATTGTGTAGGGCTGGCTGTGCTGTGCATGTATGACCACTGACTGTGTCAGGAAGGACAGGAGTCCTATGGAAGTCTGAAGCTCTGTGACACTGAGATCCATTTCCCAAGGTGATACCTGCTGTCTGATGACCTCAGTGGGGGTTATTTTGGAGCCTGTTCCTATCAGGGCTGCTGTGGCTGCAGAGATTGCTTTTATACTTCTGCCATTCTCTGCTCCAAATAAACCTGTCTCTGCTTGGTGACTCCTGAAGGAAATGCCAATTGTTACTGTAACCTTCAGATGGCTACGGAGCACACACTGAGTGAAGTCAAAAAAAGAAAAGAGAAAGAAAAAATAGAACTGAAAAGCCATGCAATGCACTGGTACAGAACTGAACTAGAATGGGAGAGACAGGTGCTTGGTGACATTCCCCTGTGTCTCAATCTGACTATTTGCTGACAGTTCTGACATACCAGATAGACCAGAGCTGCCTAGGTCTAAAGCAAATATGGCCAGGAAGCCACACAACTCAAGTTCGTGTACCTTGCTGCTCTATGAGGCTGATTAACTCAGCATCTGATGCTAAATCCAGCCCAGAGAGTGAAACTTCAGGGCAGTGAACAGTAGCAAAATTTCCAGTATTTAAATGAGTTTTCATGTAAATGCTTATGCATCCTGATGCTGCTTACCATTTTTGGAAGGTTTTTCCTGATTTCTCCATTGGACATAAGCATCTAAATCCACCTAGTTTATACTTTTATTGCTAAATGCTGCTTGGCTCTCACCTATAGCAGTTTGTTTATAGCCTTTAACTACACTGTATGTCATCTGGAACATAAGAATATAGTTTTGGGGATGTAAAGTAAGTATATAGCACACACTATAGCCCATTAAGTACTTCTTGACCTTGCTTTGAACAAGCTACATGTGGAAGTTGCACCACTGACTCAGTAGCAGCAGTTGGAGTACTCTGCTGGGATATCAGTTTCCTCCTAAGTGTGCTTTCCACTTGATGTGGTTAACTGAACTTAACCAGGTTAACCTCACGCAGTGATTTTGGATGTGAGTGATAAGACAGCTATGGTTCGCTCCACTGCTCTGACATCTTAAAACAACCAGAGTTGATGCTAGAAAATCAAATTAATTCATTTGTTTTATGCTCAGTTATTTAGATATGAACTTTTCTGAGTGGCTAATGTGCACGAACAATAATGACTGATATTTTTAAGCAACTCCAAAAGAACAAATAATTTCTCAAAGTGGAAACTTTAGGGCAATTTCAATATGCCATGAAAAAATATTTACTAAAGCAAATGATCAGAAAATGGCAGTTGCTTAGTGCAACTAAGTGCAGCTTCATACCTGACAGAGGTTATTGATTTTCGTTGGCAAGTACTAGAAAACTCCACTCCCTCTGTGTAACCTAATGACTTTGGTAATTTAGGATGCATTTAAACTCTGAATTCAGAAATGGAAAGAACCAACTTCGCCACATAGCTGAAGCAATTCCCAGTTATATCTTTTCCCCACTCACGCACTGTTCCTTCAGAAAGTCTTATTATTCCTTCCCAACTGCACTATTTCTTGTGTTTTACTTCATTTTTGTATGTTCCAGAATATTGATTCAAGTTAATGCTTTTCAATACACCTTTATCTATTTTCATGTAGCTCTGTTGTTTGGGGATTCTTTGCAATCCTTTTTTTCCTGAAGTTAGGAAACATAAACTTTCCAGCATTTTAAAATCCAGTATTAAAATACATATTATTCTCATAGCTGAATGATTTTTCAATTTAAAAAATCATCAAATAAAAAATTTTTTAGAATCGTGTAATAAAAAATTTTCTAATATTGCTCAAGGCAATAAAATTATCTCACACACTGTCCCTATATTTTCAACTGTGATTCTGGACAAATGCAGTAGACACATGCAGTTACTGCACTTTTATTGGATTTCCTCTGTAATCCTAGTGTTTGTCCCTATTAAGGAAAAAAAAATATTAATTTGATGCTTAAAAGGAAGCAGACTGATCTTTGCCAGCAGCGGCTACTCTGCCATTCATGTATGTAGAGTTCAGATTAAATATAGCCTATTGAGAAGGAAGAAAACAATAAAAAAAGGTCCTAAAAGCTGACAAACTTCTTAGGGAAATTTTTTATCCTATGGGATCTAAGCAAAATTACTTACATCTTTCAAATCTCTTTTCCTTACAGCAAAAATAGGATAATTGTATACATGGACTTGAACAAAACAAACACATATTTCAGTTTTCATGAAGAGGGTAGAGAGGGCAAAAATCTAGATAGAAAAAAAACAGGTGAAATATGTCTAAGCATTAACTTGGAAATTGCAATAAGTGAACCTACTGCTAGTACAGGTCTCAATAATATAACTTGGCTGAAAATTAGACTGAATTTTTTACATATAAGTCACCATGAAATATAAAATATTAATATTATTGAAACATCACCTACTGCTTGACCTTAACTATAGCTGGTTACTAGAACTGGGGAAGAGAACTATGCAAGTTACTGAAGAAGCAAAGAAAAAGGGAAAAGGGCAGTTTGAGTGGTAGCTGCAATGAACAGCAGCCACCTCAGAGAACCTGCAATACTGACAGTACTGCAAAAGTGCATCATTAGCTAGAAGTTTCTGAGACACAGTGTATGCAAACCTGAGGTTTGGGAACAGATTATATTTACAACATTGAAAAGTTTGATAAGACAAATAAATAAGAACATTTGATGTTCACAGCTCAGAAGTGTAGCAGAAGACTGCAGATATCTTGAAGGGGAGACATTAGAGTTCTTCAAGGAAGAGAGGAGAGAGACCTGGAATGGGAAAAAGAACCAAACTGAACAAAAAAAAGTCTAAAAGGATTGATAAATACTTTGCAATGGCAATAGTGTGTCAGGTTTTTGAAAATCTATGGGACTTATTTGAAAAATATAGCCCATTACAGTGATAATGCTATGGGGATAGTTTTAACATTGGTAATAATGGAAAGGAAATAAAATGCATATGCAACATGCAGAATATATGATATGTATAATAAAATGTATGTAAGTACTTTTTCTAAATATATCATTATTGTCGGGTGGCCAGTTTTAGCCACTTCAACCATGGTATGATTACAAAAATTTTGTGAGAATTACATAATGTAAAAGAGATTGGAGGTCAAAAAGCATTTAAATATGTGATAAACTGAAGCAGGTGAACATCTTATACATAAAAGTATAAATTTTTAGTCTCTTCTTTCAATTGCATAATCCAATCAATATATTAGACCTAAAGGTCCTATCAATACCTGAGGAAATATTCTAAAATAACAACATTTTTGTGACTTTCGGAGATCAATTAATTAATTATTCATACACTATTTATCAAGTTGGTTGAGAAATATGGTCAAACAGTTCAAATTAAAAAATGCGAATTTTAAATGAAAGTGTTGCATTGTCTAGACATCAGAATGCCTGATTTGTAGAAATATCTGAGATTCTAAATTTTCGTAGAAGCTTTGGCATTGAATTCATTTTTGATGTTTCCAAGTATTTCTTTAAAATACAGGCTTTTTAAATTTAGGAATGTATAGCATAAAAAAACTTTAAAATGAAATGCTGGTTACAAATGAACATGTTTTACAACATAAAATATACCAACAAAATTATCACCCACCATGGAAATATATGGTCTCATGGGCTATTTTCCATAGAAAATTTTTCAACTACATTTTATGTCCTTTAAAATGGCAATGCAATAAAGAATAAATTATAGAACTAAATCCATATCTATTCATCTATTAGTTGCCTCTGGAAACCAAAATACCCAATTACTCAAATAAAAAGAAACAGACAGCATTCTTGACAGCTAAAACTTTTCAAGGAATTACTAGAAAATAAGCAATTAAATTGTACATGAAAAACTTGAGCAATATCTAGGCTTCAGTAACCTACTTTCTTTAAGTCAGGGCAATTCTTATATATATTCAGATGAGCAAATGGATATGAAGTCTTGTCAAACTACACAGAAAATAAGACAATGAAAAAATAACTTATGAAATAAGTCCTTTCTCACAGTTTCTCCAATTAATATTTATCTCATTTTCTTGTTAGTTGTTACAAAGGTATTTATTCCTGTGCCTCTGCTGGAGTAGTTAACTATTTCAGCATATAAACAGAACACCTAGGCAGCATAGCACAGATATGAGGGAAGAAATGTATTTTCACATGAAAGAAAATGTATATATGAATGTGTAGATTTATAATCATTGACTCTTTAGAAAGTACCATAATTATGTTTAAGAATTTGAGAAAAGGTATCTTAAAGACAAAGGAATTAACCGAAGAAGATAAAATGAGGCACAACTTAATTTAAAAATCCTTGTTCTTAATTTCACAAGTAAAGAAACTGTAATTAACACTATTTTGAATGAAGTTCCATGGAGGGGGGTTTACACATCTTTAAGAAAATTACATTTTTCACTGTTTCTCAAAATATCATATATAAGTATTTATCTTGAGTTTTCAGCAAGAGTTTACTAGGGGAATTGATCAGAGAGTCATAACAAGAAGCAGGAGAGAAAAATATGACTTCCTCCCTAGAGCTCCCATGAAGTACAATACTGTTCAGTGGTGACAAAGAAAGAACTAAGATTTTTACATCTAAAGCAAATTTTACAACACTTTTTTAGAATCACCCTGAAACAGGGCTTTATGGTTTTTGTTGCACACATTTCAAAATAATAAAATTAGGACGTGAACTACTCCTCACTCAAACCAAGCCTTAAATTCATAATGCTAGAGCACTGGTAATATCTCATTCCAAATTTATTACCCCAGAATAATGGAAAGATTGCAGGATGCACCCTTACAGCTCCTGCTCCTTGTGGACGAACTCTTGTTATCAAGGAAATCAGGGAAGGAACACTATCTGTCTGATAATCGTCAGGAAATAAAACAGAATTTTTAAATAATGTGCATAACAATAAAGTAGGACATGGAATACTTAAATACAAGGATTCCCTGGAAATTATTTTTTTAAATAATAAAAATGGGAAAATTTGACTACATTTGTCATATTAAAAAGGGTTGTCTGTTCTTTGGGTTTTTTTGTTTTGTTTTGGGTTTTGTTTGTTTGTTTTTGTTTGTTTTTGTTGTTTTGGTTTTTTTATTTGTTTTGGTTTTTGTGTTTTTTGTTTGTTCGCTTGTTTGGTTGGTTTTTTGGTATTGAGACAGTGGAAGATCTCTTTTCAATCCTACTGGGTGTAGTTCTTTGTTGTGTGTGGCACAGATCTGAAATGGAGAAGTAAGCTAATGATCAACTTAGAAAGTCAAGAAAAAAATCCACAAGACAAGAAAACTTCCACAGTTTCACTTTTCTATGTGAAAATTGAAGTATTATGTACAAATTTGATATCTAGATAGTGACTCATAAAAATCAAGATCTTGGCTATAGTCTAAACTTGAAAAGAGGTTTAAAACATTTTATTACTTTATAAATAAACAGACAAATGGATCCAAAGGAAAATTTACCTCTCATAAAATGAAACCCTATACATCTGAGTCTGTCTAAAACAAACAGAAGAATCATGTGAAATAATTTACCTCAGCTGCTTATTAACAGTGTGACTGATAGGCAAAAATTAGAGATAATGGCAAGGTATTCGTTAAATTGAAAGTAATCTTTGCAGACCTCAAGTGAATCTAGATTCAGGATTATAATTCTGTGATTTAAAGCAAAGTAGCTTTACTGGGACCAGAATTTTAATATTCTTCAGAGTGGGCTACAGAAAGGACAGCTATGGAGGATAAGAGAATCTATTTCAACATCTTAAACTGAAACCTAAACTAGAAAATTGGAACTGTTACACTGTTAGAATTTATAAACCTTTGGGAATGATCTCAGCATTAATTTCAGGGACCACTAGATATCCAGATTTCAGGACTAATTAATATACGTTCAAGTACTTGGCAGTACAGTGTTAAAATTTAGGGAAAATATTGAGTTTGTGTGTTTTGCTGGCAAACTCAAAATGGACAAAAATAAATCCAGCATTTACATGAAAATTGTAAAACCAGTAGCAAATCAATTCTTACAATAATAGGTCCAGTTGGATATTTTTCAACTAAGTCCTTTCTTGTCAAAAAACCACAGCTTTTAATGAATGAAAAAATGAAGGCAAAGTGAAAAATGTTCATTATAATGGTTTCAGTTTTCCATTTAGCTGCTATAATATTAGAAAGGGTAGCTTTCATAAGCTAGAAATCTTTAAGTTCTTTATATCTCTCAACTGGCTTTCATTCCCTTATCATATAGAGTATGAGTTATTTTTGTTTACTTTCATGTTTCTCTTCTTACCCATAATCTGTCACAAAATGATGAAAGGTCAGCTTCTACATCTGTATGGTTATGATATCAACATTTATCACTCACTGGTTAAATTTATAAAGAAACTCTTCTGTAGTTTCTCTCACTCTAAGCTCCTATAACTAAGCTACCTCATTGTCGTCATAGAGAAAAATTGTTCGACTTACACAGCGCAAATCAGATCACGACCAGAGAGGTAGTAAAAGACGTATAATTATCTGGCCATCAGACAGCTATACATTCAGCAATACTACCAATAAAACAAAATCCCAAAGAGTAGGAAAATGTTACTATATACCTAGAAATTCCAAAATATATTTCTGTAACTAGCACCTCGCTAAGGCACCAGCATGGACATGCGGCTCCACGTGATCCCCTGTGAACCTGGAGGAGACTTCCCCCACCGTCCCTGTCCCATGGAGCCCAGCTGGCTGCAGGCTGCTCTCATGCCCCACGGGGAGCTGCTGCACCTGGCGCAGGCAAGGCTGGGGCTGCCACAGGTGAGGCTTGGCAGTGCCTAACCAGGGCCACTGGTCCTCCTTTTCTTCCAATGGGTCTTCCCCATTGATATGAAAGACTTCCCTGAATCTGTGGCGCTGCTTTCCTTCAGGCCGATCCGTCTCGTTGTTCCCTGGTCTCACTCCAATGTTTATCAAAGTACTTTTTTTCCCTCTTGAGCCTGTACTTGGGGGATTCTGAACAGTAAAGGATACCTCACCATTCACATGTATAACACCTACCCTAAAAGTAGTGTAATTACCTACGGAAAAGTAGCTACTACAATATATAATAAATATCTACTCTTTAGTTTATTTTTTTAATATTACATGTCAGTAGGATGGTAATGGCATTTCAATACAATTCTCTTATAGAAACTGTGCATATATATAGTTTAATTGATATTCATGTTATAATGTTACGATCATACAGTGAAATCCTGTATCAAAATGGATAAGCTTAGTATTTGAACAGAATGTTTGATAATTTGCTTTTTTTTCCAAGGTAGTATTTTCTTTCAGAATATTGATGCCAAAGGGAGCTCCAAAATTTGTACTTCCTCTTCTAAACTGAAATGCAGACATATTTTGTCAAGATATCTCATCATATAGAAACTATTTCTCATTGATTATTACTGAACATTGTCACAGACTATCTTAAATGTATTATTTTTCTCTTGTATTTTATCAGTTTAGGCAGAAAATAGACAATTTTTATCAGAGATGAAATAATGAACAAGTTATTAGGTATAGTTTTTATTCTTACGATATCATTTTTATGTATAATACTTTACACACACATATAAAAGATATTTTAAGGCAATCAACATTAAATGTTTAATTATGGCACAAATAAAAACAAACTCCAGATGAGGCAGTATTACTGACCACGACAAATAAAAAGGAGAAAACATCATTAACTATAGTTAAAAATTAATTTGAAAGACAAGAACAACTACTGATATATATAGAATATGCTTTTGTACGACTATGTCTGCTTCAGTAAGCAAACAGAATCCAATTTTTATAGCAAAACAACAGGTACTGGGGGAACTGGTATCTACCTTATCCACGCTAGAGACTTAGTTTAAACAGTCTCTGGTTTGGTGCTATGAAATTAGTGGTTGTCAGCAGCTGGTGTCCATTAGACATAATCCCCTGGAATCACTCTTCTATGTTATTTTTATCTAAAAGGAGCTCAGTTTTAGCACTCTGGAAGCAGACTGTATGGCACACCAGGGTGTAGGTGAAAATAATGGGTAAATGGACTTGTTTCTGAACTTTGATTCTCATGAAAAGGCACCCATCACAAAAGTGGCTCATAAAGACCTTCTACTATCTAATTTTATTTCATTATTAAAATAGATTTTTTGGTTTTTTGGTTTTTTGGTTTTTCGTTTGTTTGTTTTTCAGTTTTTTCTTTGTAAAAGGCTATTAACCAGTATAGACAGATTTCTGCAGCTACAACTGTATTTTTTTAGCATAAACACTAGAATTTAGATATAGATCATCAATATGTAAATGTGGTGCTGCTGTTAATTGCATCTTTTCTAAATTCCGGGCAACTTTTCTATCATCCATTAGAAGTTTGTCCACTGATAAGTGGGAGGTGTTTATAAGGGAAGGTCAAAGGATCACAGAAAATTGATTACATGTGTTTAAATTAGAAACCTACATGTGAAGTTTCCCCTGCAAGGACATTGTAATTGATCTTTAAGTGTTTGGAATTTGTTGCTCAATCCTACAGCAAAACAGAGTGTAAGAAAACCTAGTGAATATAAAGAATAATAATTACTTATCACTAAATGGAAAACACATATTAAATCTTTGAAGAAGTAACATGAAAGAATAAAGAGACCTTAGGAAGCTTTTCATAAAGAAATGGTATAAGGTGTTTTGTAACAAAGTGCAAGAATAGCAGCTGGTTTGGTTTTTTTTTTTGCTTTTATACCTAGCAGAAATTTTCAAAGTCCATGGTTAGAGATGTGAGATGCCTAAGTGAACTACCTTAGTGTCAAGCCCAAGGCAGCAGTGCTACAACACCTTGGGAGTGTAAAAGATGCACAGAGGGCAGAGGGTGCCTCATATAATCCATTGCATAAACCAGCTCTGCACATACAATGCACATATATGGTGAAAACAGTTAAGCAAATTCTATATCAAAATATACTGATTAACAATATGATTTTTAAAAAAGCTTCTCCCCGAATTTTATTTTAAAGATTATTATATATATATAATATAAATATGTGTACATATATATATATAAAATCCTTCTCAGCTCCTTAGACTCTAAATCCTAAGCTAATGTTGCTACTAGCAGGAAAGTACCTTTAAAAAGAGATCTGGATGATTAAGTCATTGAAAATTTATAGAAATTATTCTGTTAAAATTTCAATAAGGGATTTAGGTTTTACTTGCTACATTCTGAAAACTGTCATTCCAGTGTCATAATGTACTAAAAAATTTTCACTCTGTGCTTTGCTTTGCAACATCGAAGTTTGCAGTGACTCTTCCTAATGCATTTTCCTGTTCCTTGCTTAGAGAGAGTGAGAACAGCAGTAATGGAGTAATATTCTACATATGTTTACTGTGACCTGCAGATATATGGAAGCACAAAAATTAGCATTAGAGTAATTAAACTGATTAAATTCTAAATGCTGTATGATTTTGGATACAATTTTATACAGAAGCATCGAACTTCTCTCAAACGTAGTTACCTCTCTTGACTTTTGTCTGACTCAGCTCACTAACATCCAAGCACAAAGAGAAGCCATGTGTGCATGGGAGCAACGATTTCTGTCTAATAGAATATAGAAGCTAAATGCACATGAATCAATTCTTCTCAGAAAAGAGAGAGAATTAAAGCTAGGCTTCTACCTTCAGTGTGAACGTTTTAAGTCTCAAGTTGCTTGATTAAAATACAGGTTTTTCTTTTATGATAATTTTTTTCAACTTTATCCTGGCTGACTTTTTTTTTTTTCTGTCATTGTCTTTTCTTTTTGAGATGAATTTTTTCTGTCAGTTTAACATTAGCAAGACAAATCTGAAAAAAATTACAACTTCTTTTCCAAGATAGAAAATAGCATCTCTAACCTGAGGTTGTAGTACACCTTGTTACTGTTCTTTAATCAAGGACAACTTTAGACTGGGGTGTCTGCCAGTGTTTTCTGCACAGGTAAAGAAAATATATGAACAAAGAGAGAAGGAAGAAGTGATTTTTCTTTACAATACTTTATTTCCCCTTCTGTCCAGCCAAAAATGTGTTTTTATATAAAGCTTCAACTAGACTATGTAGCTTCCCCATTCATACGATTATTTCTAATCTTTCTAGTATTTTACCTAGGTTAGCCACACATACATATACTTAAGCTCTGACATTTTTAAATGTTTGGTATTTTGTAGGTAATTTTTCAATCTTTTAATTTGATTATTACTACTGGAAACATCAAGTAAAAGCAGAAATTTCACATTTAATTTGTTATATATAATTTCTAAGGAAGAAAATTACTGTACCTTGATAAACATGAAAGTAAAAAGAAATTGGCTTCAAAAGATTCATATTTGCCGTATTAGTGAGTAAAAATGTTTAATCTGTTACATTCGCAAGTATTTGTACACACATTTTTACAAGAAAAGAATCTAAATAATAAAACCCAATAGTCCTACAACACAGAAATTTTGCTTTCTACATATAATCCACACATTAAACAGTGAATGTTTCTGGGCATTAATCCAATTAGCAATCCTTCTATTCCTGTTTTATAGTCTATTGAGTATCCTAAAAATAGACTAGGATTTTTGTTGTGTGACTTTAGAATTTCTCTCTTCTTACAGGAGATAGCTCTGCAAGGTAATTGATTCTAAATGGGTATGTCAGATGGCCACTGTTAGGACTCCAGGACTCTATTAATGTTTCCAGGCCAGACTTAGATTGTTTCAGATCACTTTGATCTTGGAATGAAATAGCCATGAGGTTCAGGAAATACTCATGGTTTTGGCAATACAGATGAGAATTAACCTGCATTCTTTACACTGAAGACATTGAAGCAATAGTTCTAAGTTACTGATACAGCAAAATAGAAATAAATTCCTCTTCCACTGATAGCAATGGTGACAAGTCAAACCTATGCACATCAAGACCCTCACAGAAAACAATATTCACCAAAAAATGAAAAAAAGAGTGTATTTTGTAGTAGGGTTTATCATCAGAAAAAATTACATCAAAAGGTTCTGGTTTTTAAGAGAATCACAGTTAACACAGAAGTATATCTTTTTATAGAGAAATTAAAAAAAAAAAAGTGAAAAAGAAAAAGAGAAAGAAAGATAAAAAGAAAGAGAAAAAGAGAGAGAAAAAAAGAAGAAAATAAAAAGGTCAGACTAGCATTAGTTTGGGGAAGGTTTAAAAGTGTTGAAAGACACATTAGTATGTAAAATCTCTACTTAAATTGTACAAAAGAAGCTCCTGGCTAAAGGAAACTTACAATCTAAAATGGTTCTGAAATTGCAATGTTTGCACAAAGTGTGACTTAAAATACGAAGATTTTTATTAAGGGGCAAGCAAGAGGGCAATGTCCATAAAACACGTACCACAAAAAAGCCAAAAGGCAGATAACCCCAAAAGCTCAGTAAGTATAAAAGTTACAACAGAGCGATTAATGGCTAAAGTAGAAAACTAACCACCATGTTAGGAAAATGTTCAGGTTTGCCAAATGAGTAGATGAATCTTATTTTGACAGGAACAGCCATGGACTTAGAATACACTGAGAAGCATCTATTTGATTTTCAACTGTCTCCCATCATCACAAAAATTTTGTTTCTGAATCAGAAGGCAGGATTTGCACATGGCCAATTGGAGTTTCAGGAAGACTCTACTCAGTGTGAGAGTGAGATAACACAGCTTTAGATGATCTGATTCCCTGTTATGTCTTGTATCTTTTTTGAGCGAAAAATTTACATTACATTTACAACTATACCTGCTTGAATAGCGTGACTGAGTTTAGTTCAGTTGCTTAGAGCATGGCGCTAAGAATGCAAATATCATGGTTTTGATCCCCATATGGGCCATTCACTATGGAGCTGGACTTGATCCTTCTGGGTCCCTTCCAAGTCAGACTGTTCAGTGATTCTGTGCTAGTACAACGAAAGATTCCTATTACATCCTCAAAAAGGGGTGGAGGGAAGAAAAAAAAGGAATGAAAAAGAAAAATATTATGGAGCTGGATTATACTGAGGCAGGAAGTTATTTTCTTGTCATATCACACTAATATAATTTTTACTTTCATGAGATCCACTTCTGCAAAAATTATTCTTCCCATTTAAAGAAAGAATTAAGATAGTTAAGGTAATACATTGTCTGAGGATTTAAAGACACTTTTAAAAGAAACATGTATAGATATGCATAATAACCAAAAATATATTGAACATAAATCGCAGTCTTTCTACTATTCTGTGAAGTGGTACAACTCCAAACTCTACTTTTCTAGAAGAGTTATTTAATTGTCCCAGCTTTTCTGTTATCCCTGGAAAAAAAATCAGCTTCATAAACAAATAATTCACTTGTAAATTTATTTATTCCTTCACTTATAAAATTTTCTTTGAATGAAAAACTTTCCTGGTCTGCTTCAACTGCCTAAATATGAGGTATTCTAGGGTAATAGCTCTACCATGAGTCACATCAAATAGGTAGTAAAGACCTGTCCTTTGGATCAGAAGATCAGAGACCAAACATCTCAGCCAATACTATGGAGAGTATTCTTTCTCCTAGAGGTTCAACAAATACTTCTGTGTTTTGAACCAGGTTCTCTATCAGCAGCCATTGAGGTTTTTCTCTTTAGAATATGTAATAATCTGATAAATTCTGTGCATAAAAGAGGTATAGTATGGGTAATGGGTATACTAACTGTAGAAATACTTGTTCAAAGTTCTGACTTTCAGATAAATATCAAATATTGTAAATGTAACAGCCATATCTGACATCTGTGTTTGCTTGGTTTGGGTTTAGCTTTAGTTTTGTTTTTCTTTTAACTCTAACAATCGTTTAGTATTATGGGAAGGAAAAGGAAATAGGTCTTTGTACAACCAATGACAGCTGTAAGGAGAATAAATAACAGTTCCACTGAAGACTCTAAAACTTGGACATCTCCTGGGATATAAAAGTTAAAATATCCATAAACATAACAAAAAACCAGCCATTTCTTTAAAGAGACCTCAGATTACAGGTGGTTTCAGGCTACATAAAACTACATTTTAGTGATTAAAAAATAACATAGATCAATACATAAATCAATTGTGCAATTATATAATGTGATTATTATGTTTTATTTAAAAACTGACAACAGCTTCTGCTCTCCTTTGTATGACTCTAAAACTGAAGAGTGTAGAATGCATCAAGCTGAATGTGAAGTATCCCCATGCTTTCCAGGAGAGGGGGCTTGATATGGAAAGTAATTGCAAAATATGTTAGTTTCACTTAAATTTTCTTTCAGCTTGTGAACTCTAGCTTTGACACATACAGGGTTGTAATTCATGTAATATCATGTTCATTTTAAGAACAAGCTGATTACACAAGAAAAAGCAAATAAGAATTCAAAAGGAAAAATAGCATTTTGGTAATTGAAGTAAAAGTAGTTGAGGTATATTATACTGTTTTATATATTATTGAAAACACATTTTTCACTGAACACAGTTGGTGATTGAATTTCTAAATGATGATTTCAGTCCTCCTGCGCTAAAATATTAGGGGCAAAATGTTGGTTCCTGCATATGTACATTCAGAAGATAGTATCAACAGTAAGATGGTTGAATCTCATTTTTCCAGTCACAGAGTTTCTTTAGGATTCTAGGAGTCCTTCAAAGCAGAGGAAACCATGCTCTGACCATGAAGATATCTTCAGAAGATTATTTTTAAGCAAGTAACCTGCAAGATATTGAGTCATAGCAGTCTGTGGAGACAGGTATGTGGATGCTGCCTCTAAAATATTTTAAATTCCACAATACTTACTACTGCTATGATAAGATGTTCTTACTTCCAAAGAAATGTTCAAAAAGTTAAACATGGATTTCAGATGATATAATTGTGCATCTTATGGGGGACTGTACAATAGATGTTATGAGGAGTTTCAGCATGGGCAACCAAATTTGATATTGTAAGTACCGAAGTGTTAGACCTAAGTATGCATGAAGGCACTCTCCAAAACGCCCCCAGCCACCACCACAGGACATCTTTCCCTCTAGGTGTTAAGGTTGCTCAAAGGACCTCATTCAACCTGTCCTTGAGTACTTCCAATAATATTAGACATGCTGCTAAAGGGTGTTGCAATTGACATATGTCCCTGAATTTAATAGCGGTATATGTGATTGAAAATTTGTTTAAAACTGTTCAAAACTGTAGAACTATTTTTTAACTCTGCATTTCTGTTTTTATATTTCACAGGGTAAGATACTTTGCAATCAACACCATTTATTGAAAATGAAAAATATGTAAAATTGCAAATCCATAAAAATAGACAGAAAATAAATAGAGAACATCTGCCCATTTCAGTTCATGAACTGAGCTCCACCAATCACTAAACTGTCAGATGGCTGCACTGAGTGTAGGATGTAATAGCACACAGTGAAGTGTTCTTGGCAAAGCAGCTGGGCTGAATCAGGGCTGTCCACCTGTGGTCACCAAGATGAGAAGACCCTACTGCTGCTGTCTATCCTTCCTCATATTTTCTCTCAGATCTCTCGTATCTGTCATCAGAGGACATTTCCTTTAGATCCTTCTTTCCTGACATTTTGGATGTGTGCAGTGAGAGTATACTGTCATTTACACTGTAAATTAATTTTGCTGTTTTCTTAGTTTTCTTAGCTTAAGCTTCAAGGCATTTTCAAGTATTCTTTTTCTCAAAAAAGAAACTACTGTGATTATATTCTTCTTTGGGTAAAATACTGTGGAAATTATATTTCAAGTGATAAGAAAATAGAAGAAAAGAAAGTGAAATACAAGTATATGGTAATATATGTTCTTGAATTAATAAAATTTTTAATTTAAATTTGATAATAGTTAAAGTTTCTGTAATTTTAAACTAGTACCGTACCGTGTGGAATACACAGTATTATAATGTTTTTCATTTGCTTTAGGATTTCTTTTGCCATAATGAGGACTTTGTAAATAATACTAAAATTCAGTAAGAACTCTGATATGATATTTCTATTACAGAATGCCACTGTATAATTCACTTTCTAATATATATTTTTTTCCCAAAACCTTTACTTGTTAAAATGGTCCCAAAGGTGGTTCTTTTATTACTAGCTGGGTTCCTAATTTGATACGGTTACTATGCCATTTACATATTTTCCTGTAAATGGAAATGTCTAGACACATACTTTGTTTTTAATTACTTAAAGTATTGAAAGCACTAATTCCAGTGTAGTAAAATGTTTTCAAAAAGTTATTGGAATTTTTTCATTTTTGTCAAAAACTTTATAAAATAGATTATGTTTAATCTATAGAAATATGGGTATTTAATGAAAAAACAATAGTCTCTATGACAAAACAAATACATTTATACTGTTATACTGAATAAGAATATGAGATTGCTTCAGATGAGACCTACATAGTTTCAAAACCTAAACCACAATCCATCTGAAAGGAAGAGAAAATACACAGATTAAAAACAGTTTACACTACCTGTGGACCGACAAATCTTTGTCCATTTGATTTGTATCATAGTACCTCAGAATTTTCAAGAGTTAATCCTTGACAAATAGCATAACTAATCTAGAACTGATAGATGCAAAAGTGTATTTAGAAAGCATTAACAATGTTTCATTTTAAACTGGAAGTACATACTGAAATCCTCTCCCCCTGGTTTCTATCCAGTACTATTAAATGCTATTCAGTACTCTATTAATATTTACTATATCTGTATATATTACCACATTGGAGGAAACCTCAATTGCAGAAGGACTGGATTAGAATTTCAATCATTCTGAGACACCGGAAAACTGTTATGAAAAAAGGGTTTAATGAAGTCAAAGGCATAATTCTACACTTAGAGAATAAATTATTTCAGAAACTGGAAGAACAGTGCGAGGGTAGATTGAAATCTCCAGAGTAGGATTTGGGGATTATGATACAAAGTAAACTGTGGTGAACTACTATTGAACTAGTTTGCTGTTCTGAAAAAAAAGACAAATATTAGGTTGAGGTGTACAATTATGTGGTGTCTGTAAGGATAATGGCTCTTCTGCACCTGAACTTGTTAAATTATAGTGTATACTCTGTCTCTAATGTGTGTATCAGCTGGGGAAAGCCAAGGCTATAAAAATGTAATTTACAAGAACAGTCTGAAAGCATTTGGACTTGCATGGGTGGAGAGGCAGGCAGGAGGTTATAGACTTTTTCAAATACACAAAAATATGGTTGCAAAGACCAAAGATAAAAAATAAAATGTTTTGCATACCCACAGTCAAGTGAACGGGAAGTAATGGATGTAAATTGCATCAAATGAGACTTCAGTTAGAGATTAGGAAAAACATAAGCTATTTTTAAAACCTGTGATAGATTGCCTATATGCATTATGGATTTTTCCTCACTAGACATTTATAAGGACATGTTGATTCATCAAAAATGATTCAAGCAGATGAATATTTTGTGAGCCATTTGGTTTTGATTATTTTTGTTACAAACATGCTAAATATGGATGTTTCTTGGCTATTACAATGCTAACTAATAGGAAGCACCAAGATATGGAGATTGATACCGAATGTGATTGATAAAAATTATTTTCAAGAATGTGAAGACTTACAATGCAGTTATCTTTGGGTTTGAGTGAAATGATTACGAATCAAAATGGATGATTTAATTGACTGGATTTTTTAGAGTACGTGGAGAGAAAAAGACATTACAAATTGCACAGACTGGGGGCTGGAAGATAAAAATAAACATACCTAAGAGAAAAGTCATTCAAAGACCCTTGTTTCAAAAATTTAACTTTCTAAATTAGGAAAAATGCATTTGTCAATAATTTTACAATAGTGAAAAATCAGTATTTAAAATATATCATAGAAGAGTAAGGTTTTTTAATTCAGAATCTCTACATTTTCTGTGTGAAATTCATTTCTGTGCAGGTTGTAGTTAAAATGGGATACTATCTTCCTCTTAAAGTGGTGGTATTTCACAGAATATTCTGAATTGGAAGGGACCCATAAGGATGATCAAGTCTAGCTCTTAAGTAAACAAGCTGTATGGGAACCCACAACCATAATGTTATTAGCACCCTGCTGTAGCCAACGGAACTACTTATGGGGATAGCAGTGCATGGAACATCTAGCCGAAGATAAGTGAAATATAAACCGAAGTATTCAGGAATGAATGATAATGCTATCTTTCTGCATTCTGTTAAATAAAGGAAATTAAAAATCTTGTCACTGTAATACAAAGCAACAAAGGGTCATTGTCAAATTCTGTTTCAAAAAGGTATACTCTTTCAATGCATTTTTCTTGTGGATGGAAAAGTGCCGCATTTCGCCTCTGAGATTTTCACCGTATTTCTGTACTTGAGAAATACACTAAGAACTTTAAATTGTCCAGGCAAAGGAAAGCCTTGACCTTTTTTCAGATGAAGTACATCAAAAATATGGTGATGAGGACCACATAAAAAACCATAATAAAAATCTTCACTTTCCCTGAGGGGAGAACCTGATCTCACAGGTAACTTGATCCAGATCAGAAGACAAAGTAAGAGAAAATCTTTTTCCTTTCTATGTGTACTTAGCTTTCTCCTCAGTACTTTATTCTGTTAAACATAACTTTTAACCTGAACTTTTAACTTGAGACATTAGGTACTGTTTAAGATTCCATCTAGCAGAACTTTTAATAAAAGTGTATATTAAAATTTTAATCCGTTTTTAAAAAAACTTCATTTTTTATGGAAATTTTTTAAGGAATTTAGTTCATATTTTACATAAGTATGCAATGAAAGAATAAGTATTAAATAAAGGCCTCCTAACTGCTGATGTTATATTTTGGATGTGTGTAAATTTATTACATTGATGGAGTCATTCACTAGAGGTGAGTTGAAATCAATTTGATGCATTTAATCCTTTCCCTGACTAGAGGAAAACAGTATGGTAATATTTGTATTTTACTTTTCAATAATGCTTTTTAAAAAACAATTAGATTGTTGAATATTTGGTCACCTGCACTCAATAGAGATATAGTGTATTTTACTATTTAGACTAAGAATAAGACATTTATTGATATATAACATCAATGAATTTCTGGTCACTAGGTTTGTAGTTAAATTTGCAATGTCTTTACAGTTTCTAAATTTTTTTAGATGGCTACATTACTTATTGATTTTCTTCTTTCTAAATTTCACTTATACCCTCTATTTTATTTCCGTTTTATGTAGCTTATGATAATGGAATGAAAAATTCCTACTTCCTTCCCACTGGAAGTTTGTCAGTATTGTGGGCAAGAAATGGCTACAGAAATTCTAGAAAAGTTTGTGTGATAATAATGGGCAATCCGTGCAGCAATGTAACAAGGTTTTGGGTTCTGTGACACTCTCCAGCTACTGATCAGAGAGTAAATCACATATAAGCTATTTTTTATTTATCACCTAGATCTAAATATGCCTTTAATATGATCCGGGACTATCTGTAGGATATTTTATTACTTAGTATTAACTAGTCTTCCCCAGTTTCCAGAAATCTGGTTCTTAGGGGCTCATCTTCCATGTAATCTATGGTGGAATTAATTTCAGGGGCTCTGAAGCAATGCACAGCAGCATTTGCTGTGGTGTCAGGCACTACCATGGCTCACGGTGCCAGCTGGGGGGTCTCGCAGTGGGGTTCCTTCCTGTTGAGTAAGCATCCTGTTACCCAAGGCCTCCTGTGCTGCTCTCGGTCATTCAGCAACCTCTATGTGACAAGTAATACTAAAAGAAAAAGCAGTTAAAGTCCTTGTACCACTCTTCTCGTGGAAGGGAAATTTGATTCATTAAAAAGTATAATGACAATTCTATTGGTATGCCTAACTTTTGTTTAAGGTCATTTCAAAGGCCCATTATCTTTGTTAGATCATAGCGTAAGAAAAAGATGAAAATGCAAAAGAAGGTGAAAGGATATTTAAGTTAAAATTTGATTTTACCTGTTTCACCTGGAAGTAAACTACCCAAAATTAAACTAAAAATTTATTCTCTGAGTCAGAGACACATAGAAAATCAGTGTTTGCATCAAGCATTCTTTAGACTTCTTTCTGCATTTATTAATCCAACATGATCAAAATTTCCTTTTTTTTTCTTTTTTAATATTTCACTTATAGGCTATGGGTTCACTATACATAAAAGAAAAAAAAAACTTAAAAGGTAGAAAATAGTATTTATAAAGATTGCAAACACATATTTTGTAATAAATCGGTCTACCTTTCTGAAGTCATAGATGACTGCAAACAAAATTACTGAATGTTTTGCTTCATGTGGTAGCCTGTATTTAAAGTTTTGTAGAAAGAAATTCTCTGACTCACTTGCAGAAGTAGCAGCAAAGATCTGCAGTATGTGATGGGCAAAAAAAAAAAAACAAAACCAACCACAAGCCACACCTGTACTAAATTGCCAAGAGATGAGTGCATCACTAAAGTAACTGAACTATCAAAAATAATTTCCAGGGATTATAAGATATTGCATTCTTGGTCCTATACATATGTGGATGTAGCCCAAGTGCAGGAATCCTGTTACTTCCTAAGTCTGTGTTACTGTTCTAGTGTCTTTGAATAGTGTAGTGGGAAGCAGAGATCAGAAAGACGTCTTGTACTGTCTTTTCTCTTTACACTTTCCTGGAACAGTTTATCATGACTGAGTCATAAAGGGAACAGATTGTAATACTGTCTTGCAAAAATCCATTGACCTTGGTAGGAATGCCTTGTGAAAGAGAACTCAGCTTAGTGGAAGACATAAAAGTGGGGGCACTGAATGAATTTCCTACACAGAAAGAAGGCATCAAAAGGTGAATTTTTTTCCTACAAAGGAGCAACCAATAAGTAACTTCAAATAATTTAACTATTCTGAACTTGATCCTAAAAATAATACATTAAAAAAATTAATTCCTTTTTGTTCTCATGCAGGCAAATATCCTATCTGCCTTCTAGAAAACAATCTATCAGATAAGTAAAACTATGAAACTTGTAGCCCAGAAATAGTTATTTATTCAAATTTTACTCTAAATGAACATAAGAAAAATACTTCCCATACCAAGAATAAAGCAGGAAAACAAAGTAAAAGTCTTTATTCAACGCATTAGCTGTGATTAAGTATGTAAATCCTGATCTTCAATCAGTCATTTCAAAATTAAACCTAAAGCAAAGTAACCCAAAAACTGCCTTGCAAATTTCTCATTACAGTGCCATTTAGAAACAAGATTTCCAGCCGAACTACAATTGTGTTTAGTTAAACAAGCTGTCAGATTCCAACTGGTATGTGCAATATGGAAGTTATTCGTGGGTAAAATTCTGAACATATGCATAATTATCAGAAGAAAAGATATGAGATATATTAATTTAGTTTCCATTACAGAAAAAATGAACTTGAACTGCTCACTGCAGTAAATAAAGAAGTTGGATTTTTCTGTTTCTGGGAATTTCTTATCTGAAGAAATGAAAAGAATACACTGTGTACTCTTGATCTTTCTTTAAAGTCACCAGTCCACAGTGTAAAAGGCTGCCTTGTAGGAATCTGCTGCAGGAGAAGGTCAAACAACATATTATGATTCTCACTGGAAAACGTATCTGTTTTACTGCAACTGCAACTATTTCGCTGTTGGAATCTCTATCTTCTCTTAGGTATGCAAAAACATTGGAATTTTTAATATGCTATTTCTTTGAGTCTTATCAGAATTGTAGAGCATGTCTGGAATACAAATGAAATAATTTATACGAAAACAAATCCAGTTATCTAAATACCAGTATTTTGAAAGTTGGGGTGGAAAAAGCAAACAAAAACACAAAACTAAACCCAAAACCACAAACAAAACCCCCAAACCTTCAATTAATAGGCATCTGAACACAATCTTCTTCTTAGTGGTTAAGCTCAAAAATGGAATTAATGGCTTGAGAAAACTTTTATTTATACAGTTGCAGAAAACAGAAAGTTTCTCTGATTTTTTTTCATTTTCCCTGTAAGATAGAGGTGGTTTCGGTTTCCAGGTGAAATGAGTAAAAGAAAATATGTATAAAAAGTTAAATATACAGTTGAAATTAGTATTTTTGTATGGATATTAAGGTCCAATCTTTTTACATTTACAGTGAAGAAAACTCATTTTATCTATTTCTCAGAAACACATTAAAACATTTCCTGTTTTCTTACAAATATTCTCAACCTTTCAGAGAAGAGCTTCTTAGAAACCGTCCCTAAGTCACTGGGAAAACTATCAGCTGTGCTTCCTTTTATTTTCTTGCTATTTCCTTTCTACCTATATTTTTCCATAAGATTACACTATTCATACTGTATTATATCTATAGCATTACTTGTATCACAGTCTTTCTAGTTAAAACCCAAGATTGTCAGTTTTAAACACTTATTGAAATATAATACCAAAAGCTTAGTGTTTTTCTCTATTTATTTTTTTAATTTTTTTTTAAACCTGCAACTAGTGTTATTCAGTTCAGGGTTTGATCATCCTAGGTGAAAAAGTAAATATTTCTAAGACAGCAGATAGTTCTCTCATATAACATAAATACATAAAAATAAATTATCAATGATATTAATAAGGTATATATAGATAATAATGAGTATATGAGGTTGTTACAAGGTTGACATCTTAGGAAAAATGGAGGGCGTTCAGAGTGAGGGTACTTGTCTTCCCAAGTAGCCATTATGGATACTGGAACTCTTCTTTCTGGGGATGGCCTAACATGTGCTTGCTAATGGGAAGCTGTGGGTTAATTTCATTTTGCTTTGCTTGCATGTACAGCTTTGACTTTACATATTAAACTGTCTTCACGTAAACTCACACATTTTCTCACTTATATCCTTCCAATTACCTCCCTCATATCTGCAAAAATCCAGATTCATAGAATCACAGAATCATCATAGAGTCATAGTATGACCTGGACTGGCAGGAACCTTTAAGGTCATCTACTTCCAACCTCCCCACCGTGAACAGGGACACCTTTCACTGGACCAGGTTGCTCAGACCCCATCCAACCTGGCATGAAACACTTGATACCATAGGCAACCTAGTCCAGTGCCTCACCATCCTAACAGGAGAGAATTTCTTCCTCATATCTAATCTAAACCTTCCCTCTTTCAGTTTGAAGCCATTCCTGTTTCCTGTCACTACATGCTCTTGTAAAAAGTCTCTCTCTGTCCTTCTTGTAGGCTCCCTTTAGGTGCTGGAAGGCTGCAATTAGGTCTCCTGACGCCTACTCTTTTCCAAGTTGAACAATTCACTGTTCTCCGTTTTTCCTCATAGCAGAGGTAGTCCATCCCTCTAATCAGCTAGAGGCCTCCCCTAGACTCACTGGACCAGGTCCGTGTCCGTCCTGTGATGGGGACTCCTGGGTGCAGCGCTGAAGGTGGGCTCTCACAAGGTTGGAGCAGAGGGTGCAGAATCACCTGCCTCACCCTGCTGGCCACGCTGCTTTGGATGCAGCCCAGGAGTGCACGCTGCCGGGTCATGTCCAGCCTCTCATGCACTCAAGTCCTTCTGGGCAGGGCTGCTCTTGATCTGTTCATCCCCCAACCTGTGCTGGTAGCACAAGTGCAACACTCTGCATTTGATTCTGTTAAACTTCATGACATTCCCATAGGTCCACTTCTTGAGCTGATCCACATCGCTTTGGATGCCCACTCACCCTACAGATCTTGTACACCTTGATGTTTCATTACTTAGAGGGTCATATAGTCAGTCTGGGGTTTGTTTGTTTTATTTGTTTTAGTTACACCCTCATAAAACAAAAACTGGATTTATTTATCTCTGAGAAGAAAAGGAGAGGTAGATAATGTGAAATAAAAAAAAAAAACCAGCACTTATTTTGATTAATTAGAAGAAATAGAATTTTGTTTCTAATTGTCTTCTAGTGTACAAATATTTCTTGTCTGAATCTAAGTACTTATTAAATTGTGATGACCAGAAATAATATTATAAAAATATCAGCCTTTTAACCATGGTCCTGAGATATCTGAAAGCTTTCCTTTGAAAATTGACAGTACTGAATTTTGTGTAAATTTCTACTTAAATGAGAGAGTGCTTACATAAGTATCGTTTGTTGAAAAAATGTTCCTAACATTTCTCAGAAGAGGATGAATTCACTATGTAATTGCCAGTAAACAATTCACAAACATTTAAAATATAAGAAACACTGAAATACACTGATCACATTATATAATTTATAAATAGTTTATGAACAGGAAATAAGGATGTTTTCAAGTTGTTTCCTTTGTCCAGTATCTTATGCAAAGTAATAACCCTAATAATAAATTTCTTTAATATAATATGTCCCTATAATTTGCACGTGATAGTTTTATAGCAATATCTCTTTGTGGAGAAAATAAGTACTTACAATGTTGCTGTGTCCTTGCTGTGACAGGCGAAATTTACTTTTAGGCTTCTTATTTTATTAACATGTCCTTTGTTACAGAAATTACTAGCTTAGACTATCCCAGCTCTGTTTTCCTATAATGGTATTGTTTATTTTTATTTGACTAATGGGTAAAATGTTTTATATGAGGATTTCATTTGAGTCAACTTTATTTCATTTAGATTTTAATGACTAGTATTGTTTTTTTCCATACCATTAATTAAGTACAGAAGTTTTTAAATGCTTCTGAAGAAAGGAAAGATAATTTGCTTCTACATAATAAGATCAAGGAGTTTTCCACAACTCATATGAGGTTTTTTCCTATCTGTTAATAAATTAAAAATAAAATAAATAAAATAAATAATTAAGCATAATTGGATATTCCATACATGTTTTGAAGACTGTTTTTCCTATCTCTGTGATAGCCTTTTTGGGTTAGATAAACACATTTCTTTGTACTAAGTAGTTACATAGTTAATGAGAGAATCACTTTTGTATTTTTTCCCTCAATAAAGTCGATTATTCATAGCACTGTAAGCCTGAGTCCCAAAAACAAAACACCAATATTAATAGCTAAGTGAAAATAAATGTTTGGTTGTTTTTTTCATTTTTTTTTTCTTCATAGGAGTAACGTTTTATATATTTTCACCAAATTTCAAAACTAAATGTTTCATAATTCCATCAAATATACCCACCAGATGGAAGTCTTCCTCTTAGGGACGATCTCCTTTGTGTCTTAGTATGCATGTATATATTCAGTGTGGAATACAGGTCTTTATTGAAGCTTTTTTTACCTGTTAATCCAGTGTCTGATGCATTACCTGGATTTGTGAACTTGGAAATTAACTTTGGAAGCAAGTGAAATACACACAGTGGGTACAGAGCTTTCTAGAGGAAGGATATCTATGCTGTCACATGAGCTGTGTGGGAAAATCTAACAGCTTGTAAAAGCACACACTTCATGAATAAAAGAAATTTCAAAACGTGTTCATCCTTTAGACCTATGACTTTCAGGCTTCTGTCTCTATTATATGATGTAATTTTACTTATCTTTTAATATTTTGTGGTGCTAATTCTCCTCTACAGTACTTTTTTTGTTTAGTATTATTTTAATAGCTCATATTTTCATTGAATCCTAATGATTTATTTAAGAAAATATCAAGACACCAATGCACATAACTATTACTTGTCCCAGTAATTACAACATTCAAATATATATATCTACTTTACCTATTTTATAAGAATGGCCGACCACCAAAACTATTTCCTTAGACATAAAATCCATGTCCTACTACACATACTTATACCTTTAAGAAATTTTAGGAGGAGGAAAATACATATTTTTTTACATCAGCAGAAAGAAACACTATCATTTAGGATAATGATTAATCTGACAAAACGAGATGAGGACCCTTACTTTAATGTGTTCTTGCACAAAATCTCACTGGACTCATCAATCCTGACAGCATTAGTAGGCTTCATTAAGCATTAGTTAAATTAGCCATTACTTCTTAACATTATTGGCTAATTGCTTTGTGAATCTCAGGCAACTCCAGAGTATACTAAAGCTCCATATCAATACAGTAAACTTTCACTTCTCAGTATGATATCACACTATTTAAAACTTGATTGATGGTTGATCTTCAAAAGCTGGAATGGGCTTTATTAAATTCCTAAGTATGAAGAACAAAAAAGTAATGATTTGATTGCCTGGTGCAAATATAGGTTTTAATATGCTGAAAACATTGGTGAAGATGACCAGCTAAAATTTGCAGCTGAGAAAAAAATCCCACAAATTCTAAAGATAACACATTTGTTGATTAGAATATTGTAGTCCTCTTTCAACAAAAAAGTGTGGCATGAATTCCAAATCGACATTTAAAGCAGTAAAATGTGTTAGTTCTTCCTGGAAATATGTACAGTACCTTGTCCAGATGTGATCTTTGAAGATCATCTAGTTCAATTGCCTTGTTGTGGGCAGGGACTTCTTTCACAATATCAGATTGCTCAAAGCCCCATTCAACCTAGCCTTGAATGTTTCCAGTGGTGGGGCATCCACAACTTTACTAGGCAACCTGTTCCAGTGTCTCATTGCCCTCACATTAAATACTTCTTCTTAATATCTAATCTAATATCTGGTCTAGATCTACCGTCATTCCATTTAAAACCATAATTTCTTGTCCTATCTGTACAAGTCCTGGTTAAGTGTCTCTTCCCATTTTTCTTATAGGCCTCCTTTAAATATCAATAAGGTTTCCACACAGCCTTCACTTGCCCAGGTTAAACAATCTCAACTCTCTCAGCCTCTCTTTACAGAAGATGTATTCCAGCCCTCTGACCATTTTTGTGGTCCTCCTTTGGACTCACTCTAACAGATCCATGTCGTTCTAGGGTCCCTAGAATTGTATGTGGTGTGCAATGCACGGTCTCACAAGTGTGTCACTGAGAAGAATCGCCTCCCTTGACCTGCTGGTCAGGTGTCTTTTTATACAGCCCTGGATACATTTGGGTTTCAGGGCTGTGAATGCACATTTTCAACTCATGTCTAATTTTTCACCTACCAGTATACCCCAAGTCCTTCTCTGTACAGCTGCTCTCAATCTATTCGTAATGCAGTCTGTACTGAAGAAATGTGAAGTACCTGGTTGATTTCTCCATGCCTCTTTGTCATTTATGAGAATAACTCATGACTGCAAAATTTATGTCAGTCTATATTGTGGTCCCTTTCTCAAAACAGGCACCTATCAGTGCTTCTAAGTAGAAACAGATCCTCTTCAGGAACACAAGGCCCAGATTGACAGCTTGAAACCTACTACTCTGAGAAGAATACATTAATCAATAATACAAATCATGGAAATGCCTTCCCACTTCTCTGTGGAAACTGTCAGGATTCAGCAGAGAATTAAAGCTTTGTGACCTGTGTCTAAAAAAAAAAAGAAACTATATTAATACGCCGGCACGCTGGCCGGGCTGGGATGGCAGCAGCTTGGTCCAGGGGTGTCCCACACAAAGGTAGAACACCCCGGGGCACCTCGGTGCCTCGCTTGCCAGCCTTCCAGCCCGTGCGGTGGAGTGACGAAGCCTAGCATGCCTGGGGCTCATGGATAGCCCAGGCACAGCCAGAAATAAATGAGCAGACGTGGCCCTTCGACCGATGTTCCAAGGATTTATTATGCTTCCTCAAAGGGCGGATGCGAAGAGGACAAGACAAGACACTGAGGGGCTTTTTAAACAGATACAGGGAAGGGGGAGGGGTGACACCACAGGGACCCATAGGAAGAGGAGGAAGGCGGGACAGGCCAGGACACCTTCCCTTAGGGGACACAAGGGGTGTCTGTCAACTGTAGACAGACCCACCCCTCAGGAATCCTAGGAATTCAAAGGCAGAAGCCATCTTCACAGAATGGGGTTTTACTCTTTGGTACCAGCCCACCAAACCTCTGTTTCTGGGCTCTGTGGCCCCCTGGGTGGTTCATTCACCACAACAGGAAACCTATTTCTGTTGCTTAGCTTTGAGAAATGTGCATTTGAGAAGGGAATAATCTTTGATTCCTGTTCTTGGTTCTAGAGTACTAATGAATGGTATGAAGATTTTTGTCAGGATATGACTGCAACTGGGACAGGGAAGTTTTATTGTGTGTTGCTCTTTTGCTAAGGAACAGAAAATCCTGACTTTTATAGCTGCATTACTGCAAGCACTGGAGGACAAATCCAAGGAAGGAATGGCACCAGAAAAATTACCTCCTGTAACTTCTGTACCTCCTGTAACTTCTGGTAAATTGCACTTTGGCCTTAAGTGTCCTCTGGTACCTGGATTCCTCCATTCTTGAAACAAGCTGACAGTATACTTAATCCACAAGGGAGATTTTTCCATATAATTTTGGAGTTTTCTGAATTCTCATCCTTATCATTGTATCTGGATAGCAGAGGGATTTCAGATAGCTAAACAACTCCTGCCAGCACTCTGGGCTACAGCAACAGCTTCCCACAAGGGATCAGAGAGTTTATCTTGACTATCCATGACTCAGGAGTCAGAGAGCAAAGAAGGAGTAGGAATGTCCCTGCTTTGGGGATCATCTTTGTAGTCAGGGAGCTCAAGAAGACAGAAGGTCTCACATGAAGAAAAGTGCTCTGCTAGAAATAAAGGCAGAGGCTAATTGCCCTGCTGGGAAATGAAGAATGGACAGAGGAGAGTGCCAAAAAGAAAGCTGAAAAATTTGTCTGCTATTTTTTTATTCTGTAGATTGGCACCTGACTTTTAAGCACTTTCCAGTGAGGATTCTCATGAGGCAGAACTGAGTGAATGACACTGTCTCATGTTAAAACAGGGATGAGGTTAGACAATTTGATTAAAAATATCTGAGTCAAGAACTGTAAAATATTACAGAAAACAAGAAAACCAAACCAACTAGAAACAGAACTCTGTCTTCAAAAATGAGATACATTTCATTAGAGCTCTTGTGCAGGGAGAGTTTGGGGTGCATAACTGGATTCTGTGAGCAAATGGCCTGGGCAGGTAATCCTGTGAGACTTCTGTCTGCGAGATGAGCCATGCAAGTGTGTTAGCTAGCACACATCTGATACACCAGGGCCTGGCTTCAGAGGTAAAATATATGGAACAAAACTTTGGAGCTAAAATTCTGATAGTTTTACATGAGGGATAGGGAAATTTTGTAGTTTAGGAAAAAACAGTGGAGATTTCCGGGTCTGGTAATTACTGTTTTATTTGGTCCCACAGCACTGGGCTACAGATATGCATTTCACACATACAATATATTTTCCTGTAATTGAGGTGCATGTGAAGTTGCACCCTGTTATTTTAGTTCCATGCTAAATAAAGTTAACATCCCATGTCTGATTCCAAAGCAGTCAAATACCTTTAAAGTTTGACATACGACAAAAGATAAATACATGACTTTGTGTTGGGTTGACCTTGGCTGGCTGCCAGACTCCCACACAATCTCTCTTCCTAAAAAGAACACAGGGAGAAAGTAGGATGAAAAGGCATATGGGTCAAGATAAAGACTGGGAGATCACTTAACAATTACTATCACAGCAAAATAAACTTAACTTGAAGAATTTTAATTTAAATTAATCTGTTAATGAAGTAAAGTAAGATATATCAGGTGATATATTAGGACAAAACCAGTAAACTTTCTCCTGCACCCCTCTCTTCTTTCCAGGCTTCCTGTGACATTAAATGTGGTGTTGGCATTAGGCAAGAAGGCAAAGCTTTCTAGGTAATATCATGTTAGCTATAGTATAGGAATGACACATACTAAGATCTCACTCTCAAAATTTATTACAAAATCAAGGTTAAGTTAGTAGCAGGGATCTAAACCTGTGACACTGATGGGTAATTGAGCAGATACCTGGACATTGTAGTGAAAGAAAGGAATATTACTAGTGAGAGATACACTAAGTTGCAATTTACTTTCACAGTGAAATAATTGTGTTTGAATGGTGCATTGTCAGAGACAGAAAACAAGAACTGACAAGCCCTCCTACCTCTATTGAATAAACATGGTTAACTTGATTCAAATGTGGTAGCTCAAATTTGTGTTATCCTTTCTCAATATTTCATTATCACAATTAATGTGGGCAGAGGGAAATCTGGTCAGTCTATCCAGTGGTGGTGTCGCAGGCAGAGCTCCCGATGTTTTTTTGTGAATCCAGCCTTGAATAGTTGCAGTTGTTCCTTCTTTGAAGCAATAATGAAAAATAGGTTTTGACATTATAATTTCCAAAACACCTCTCCCCCCCCCCTTTAGGTGCAAATGCAGAATGAATTAAATACATGGCTTCAGTACATGTTACAGCATTTAAAAGTGAAGGATTTTTTTTTCCCCCTAGATGACCAATAATTCAGCAAAGTATCTGGGTCAACAAGTGAGTATTATGTCAGTAAATACACCTTTTCAGTTACACACAAAATACATTACACATATAGCCAATCCCACACGTAATTCCTGCTCTTATCACAAGCTATTGTTCATAGTGCTTTTTCTATTATTATATTTTCTGACTCTTATTCTTATGTATCCACATTCTCTCTACAAAGTGAAACTCCGCATAAATACGTGTGAAATCCTAGAAATATAATGAGGCTTTTTTAACGTTTTGCTATGTCACTACAACTAATATTAGCTACTGCTATAAACAGGGAGTTCTGAAGACTGCTTCAAGCTAGTGTTGATGTTAAAGGTGCACATTCATAGATAAAGATAAGCAATAGACTTATTAGCGAAGGGCAAAGAAACAGAACAGGATGTGGCATTGTTCTTATGCATTTGCTGGTAGTGTACTGACAAGGCCACAGATATTTATCCGTTTGGAATGAAAAATGAAAAAGAATCTGAAAGTGAAAGTTTGGGACATTCAGACTGGTAATTGGAAAGAATTTATCACTACTGCTGACAAAAGCCTGGATGTCATTGGCCACCTGGGAAAATACTGGCTCATGTTCAGCAGCTGTTGACCGGCACACCCAGGTTCTTTTCCATCGGGCAGCTTTCCAGCCACTCTGCCCCCAGCCTGTAGCTCTGCATAGGGTTGTTGTGACCCCAGTGCCAGACCAGGCACTGGGCCTTGTTGTACCTCATAACATTGGCCTTGGCCCATTTATTCAGTTTGTCCAGATCCCTATACAGAGGCTTTTAAATGGTGTAGCAGGTCACTGTTACCCCTTGGATTATGAGGTCTTCATTCTTCTCCATGTACCTGTCGTCCAGCTCAGGAGACTGGTCTTACTATTAAAGACTGAGACAAAGAAGGCATTAAGTTCCTCAGCCTTTTCCTCACCCTTAGTCACTATGTTTCCCCCCACAGTATGTCACTATCTGGGCTTCCCTGAGGTCACAGTCTTTCCAATAGATCTTCAGTCTGAGCTTGTAGATAATAGACTTTCAATAATTTGTGAGACTGGGAGGATTAGTGGATTAGTGCACAAGTCTTTGGACACCGAAGAACTAGGTTAAGAGATCTGCTTTGGGTCAAAAGAGAAATGAGTTTGATAATCTCTGCTTAGTCCCTGGGGAACATTTGTACAAATCACAGAACGACCTTTAGACATTTCCTACTATTGAAATTCTTTACTTACAAAGGTCAAATCTGGTGCTACATGCAAAGAAAATCATCCAGCAAGGCCATGTCTTTCTCATTGAAACTGAGCTATAAATCCAAAACATACTGAGACACTCACCACTTAGAAGTCGTACTCAGGCAGACTATAATGACTCATATGAGTCAAATATCTCTGGTTAAATATTCACATTCCTTTTTCTTTTTTGAGCCATCCATTTCACTCTTGCCATTTTTCAGTTCATGTAGTGAAGCAGTCAGTGGAGTTCCCTCAGGCTGTAATCCAATATAGAACGTGGACATTTCTATTTCCCAGTGCAGACTAAAACAAACCCAAGAAAAACACCTCTAGCTCTCTGTATAGGGTGCTGATGGAAAAGTGCTGGCAGCAGCAGAGGCTGCAGGGAGGCTCTGTGAGCAGTGGCTGGGACTGCTGTGCTGGACATGGCCGTTTCCATCTGGCTCCAACTCATCTGCCACAGGGCACAGCTGAGCCCCACCAGCTGAGGTGAGGGAATCTCTGAGAAAATGTGCTAAAGAAAGGCAAAATGCCACACAAGCAGCCTGAAGAGTGAAGGTGGAAGAAAGAGAAACAATCCTGAGAACATCAAGGCCACAGAAGAAGGAGCAAAGGAGATGTTCCAGGCACCAGAGCAGATTTCCCTGCAGCCTAGGGAGGACCATGGGGGCTACTTGCTGGAATGGATGGCAGTTTGCTGAAGAAATTCTGGCTGATGAAGGGCCCTCGAAGGAGCAGGGCTACAGGACTAGAGCCTGTGGAGAGGTCCCTTGCAGGAGTAGGAAAATGTGTGAGGAGGACAGAGCAGTAAAGCTGAAATGTTGTGGACTGACCACAGCTCCTGGGCTGCTTGGAGTGAGGAGGCAGAGGATTCTGGAGTGTAGAATTGAATCTGAGATTGGGAAGAAGGGAGGGCAGAAAAAGGTGATTTTAATTTTGTCTTAATATATCACCACCTTACTCTATTTTAATTAGCAATACATTAAATTTATGTTCCCCAGGTAAAGCCTGTTTTGCCCATGATGAAAATTGGTAAGTGATCTCCCTGTCTTTACCTCACCCCAGGAGGTTTTCCATTCTCTTTTCTCCTGTCCAGTTGCAGAGAGGGAGAGAAGAGCTGAGCAGGAGTCAGGCAGCCAGCCAAGGTCTGCCCATCAAAATCTATTTCTGAACTTTGTAAGTCCAGCTAAAAACATTTTAAGACTACGGCTATGAACATGAGCCCTATCCAAGACGTTGTCCTCAGCCCACTGTGAACTTATTCAAATGCTCTTTTATGATGGAATCCCTGTATCACAGGTAAAGGAGATCCATGAGATTAAGTTGTAACCTGCCTAGACATGGAAAATTTCATATCTGCATATGGAATCTATTTCAAAGTAAATATATTAGGATGAAATATTATTTTTAAATAACTATTGTTATGTCAATAAATTTATCAGCTCTAGAAAAGTCCTTTCAGGCCTACAAAAGACAATATTTCTGGAATGAATTCTTTAATCAGTAACGAAAAAAGTGAATAGATTCAATAAAATTTGAATTTGAAGTGCAGTAAGGCAGAACCAGTTACACCAAAATAGCATTAGTGCCAAAACTGCAGTTTTCATTTTGACTTCAAGTTTAGTGACATATGCAGGGGTCATATTAAATGCAGCAAATGCATCAGGCCATAATCCCAAACCTTTCTGAAGGCGTTGCCTTGTTATTGATTTCACTGGACACTGAAAAACAAGTGATTCTTTGACTGTTACAACTATTTATTGCAGAGGGTAGCATGCATTAACACTAGAAATAGTTTAAACCTGTTTTATCTTAACAGTGAAGGATCAGGTATCTTATTATTATTTTTCTTTAGAGATTATTCATTTTCTAGCCATGTTCATACTGAACTGAAATACAACTACAAAGTTAGTCAAAGCCTAAGAAAATATTCTGGTACTCTGAACTCACTGTTGCACCATTGTGGGCTAGATAACAGCTTCAGTTTTGAATCCAAATAAGTGTTAAACTACTATAGAAATGGAACTTTTGGGGAAAAAAAAAAAAGAAACCTTACTTGTGTGAAAAAAGACCTGTTTAGTTATTAAGAAAACCCTTGTGTGTAATATGGTTATGAGGTCAGATGTGAATGTGTATAAAAGAAGGCATTCTGGATCTAACTAATAAATTGTTCAATCTGCTGTCAAATCTTTCACTGAACATGTGGGATGTTCGGTGAAGGAGACAAAACATCAGAAGTAAATTCTACATAATGTTAAAGTCAGTGCCACTCTCAATGTTACTAAGTTACTTGTATTTATGTATAACTACAAAAAATACAGTACTTTAATTATCTTGAGAAAGACTGAAGTATTGAACTACAGTGCTTTTGAGAAATCAGAATTAATTAAAATCACAGATTATACTCCTACAGACGGTAGATTTATTCATGTTTTCAGGAAAGAATACACTTAAGAATTATCATATAATTCTATAATTTGTGTCTGATTTTTTTCTCTGTATAATTTTGTCACTACACTGTTAGATTAATTAGGCTCTTAGTTTTCTATTTTCACCTAAAACCAATTTTTTAACATTTTTTTTACCAAATTGCAATGGGCAATCAACCATTTAAAAAAATCAATTCAACACAAGTAATGATGAAGTTGTTTTTAAACAATATTAAAATTTTCAAATATTACTGAAACAATAATATGGGACAAAGTAATATTACAGCAAGGAATATCTTCAAAGAAACAGAAGAAAATCATAACAATTGACTTTTCAGCATCACAGTGGGATGTGCTGAAATTGAACTGTGCTCGGTGAAAAGCTAGAAAACAATAGATACAGTAGCAATAAATCAAAGAAATTGTGATATCTTTCATAGGAACATGAAAATTAAAGTGGTCTTTGAGGTCATGTATACTGGTCCCTGACTGTGGCAAATCTATTGGAAAGACAGAAACACTAGCTTTGTAGAAGATTGTTCCCAGATCATTCTTATCATTATAAAAAGTCTTACTCTAATAAGCTCTATTTTTCAAACTGAATTAATTCATGCTTGTTATAGGCATTTCCCTCATGACATCATTTGTCCATCAGCTTAAATATCTTTTCTTCTCTGGTGTTTGTTTCCTTAATAATTTAGGAATGGTCATCATATTTGATTCTTTTTCTCTTCTGAGCTAAACAGTCCAAGTTTATTTTAGATTGCTCTCCTAACAGTCTTCAGACCTATTTAGAATTGAACTTTACCTGATTATTTGCTATACTTGAATATTTTTTTTAAAACTTTTCTAGATTTCAGTGTTATCACAGCCTTGTAAAATGGCATGGTACTTCTGCTTTTCTTGGATTTAGTAGCATCCTAATATTATTTGCATTGTTTGTGACAATGGTGTAGTGAGGTGTTAGTAACTGATAACATGACAAGAAATATTTTTTTCTTTTTTAAAATTTATTTTATGTGTGTGGCTGTATTGGGTCTGGCTGAGAAGGAGTTCCTTTTTCCCACAGCAGCCCTCACAGTGCAGTGCTCTGCATTGGTGGCTAGGAAGGTGTTGATAACACACCGGTGTTTTGGCCACTGCTGAGAAGTACTCCCTCAGCATCAACACTGTCCAACATTTCACAGTAGTCTGTGAGTGGGCAATATCTTGGGAGGTGACACATCTAAGACAGCTGACCCAAATCATCTAAAGGGTAATTCCATACCATATGATATCGTTTTAGGTATAAAAACTAAGAGAAGGAGGAGGAAAAGGGGGCATTTGTCATTTACATTTGTCTTCCGGAACAGCTGCTGCACGTGCTGAAGCCGTGCTTCCCAGGAAGTGAGCAGACATCGCCTGCTGATGGGAGGAGTAGAGAATAAAATCTTTGGGTTTTAAATTTGCTTCAACCTTTGCAGGCACACACACACTTTTCCTTTAGTAAATTGCATTCTCTGAACCTATGAGTTGTTTTCCACCTTATTTTCTCTCTCCCGTCCAGCTGAGAAGGGGGAGTGATAGAGCAGCTTGGTGGGTACCTGGCATCCAGCCAAGGAAATCCACCACAGTAACTCAAGGTGTAAATCCCCCATTCATTTAAACCACAGTGCTTGGAGACACATGTTATAGTTTTCAGCCTCATTTCCTTGCCCAAGTGTAATACAGTTTCCTTCCTGAAAGTAATATTAATCCCTAGTTTTCTGCAATTCTTAAATTTCATTGCACAATTGCAGATTTTTTGCAAAGTGAGTCTATGAAAATATTAAGTTAAAGAGCTGCTCCACAGGGAAAGAACACTCTCTTTACTAAGAGAGCAAGAATTTGTAAATTATTGTCATGTCTTGGTGTCTGTTAATTATACCTATTCTTTATTTCTCTAGGGAACTGTAATTTCTGATCCTTACTGTATCTGAAGTGCAGCTGAGATATATTACACTAGTCATACCTAGTCATTAGAAAAAGATTTTAAATTTATCAGACACAAAATACTAAACACACTAAAACTTGTATTTTCCTCTGTTCTATTTTCATTTAAGTTATGATGCAAAACCATAAATGACTCATGCATATTTTGCTTGTTTGAAAGGAATTGCTGGAGAAATTATGTATTCCAAGATCTTTTAAACATAGAAGTGTTGATTTTTTATGTATATTTGTTGCTAATACAGATGTTTAATAACTCAACAGTTTACTATACTAAAACTAGAATTAAAAGTATAAGAAAAAATGTAGGTATCAATGATTAAGTTCTCAACCTCCAAAGGTTTTGGGATTATGTTTCCATAAGTAATCTTATTTGAATTTCTGTCATTGTTTATATTTCTAATTCTTCCAGACACTTAATACATACCTAATTTCAAGTATGCATTAGCCTCGCTGAAATTAAAGAGATTATATCAATTAAAAATTAAGTATTTGTGCTAAACATCTTGCTAGAATGTAGTTCCTTCTTTTGTTTTGGGTTTATAGAGAGATCTTGTGAAAGTGAGACAAATTTTCAAAGCTGTAAGTTCAATAGTTCTTAAAATGCAGTACCCAATACTGCTTCGATGTTTTGACTTGATCTAGCTAGCTCATCTGCTTGGATTTTTGAGTAATTTCCTGTTGCATTTTCTCTTCCCAGTGTGTGGAAACCTTTAACTAGATACGTGAAAGAGAATGGTGGCAACCGATTTCATGGAATCTTCCTTGCTGGTGAGATAATAGGAGTTTTATGAAAATTAGCAAAGGCAAAACCAATGTCTTACAGTGAGAACAGAATAAGTCTATGTACTGCATAAGATGGGCTTGCAGTGAGCATCCTGCAGGTCAAACACTTCAGCATATGCCAGCGTTCTGCTCCAGCATCAATCAAGGACAAGGGTATCCTGTTCTGCACTGGAAATAACTTTGCCAGCATGTTGACATAGGTCTTTCCTCTGTTTGATGCTAGTGAGACATGTGAACTGCTGAGTCCAGTGCTGAGCTCCCCCAAAAAAGAAAGGCTGTTAGATTGAAGCAAACCCTGTAAGAAACCACCATAATGGTTAGGCATCTGAAGCCCGTGATGTATCAAGACAGACTGAGACAGCTGGGATTGTTCAGGATGAAGAATAGAAGGCTGAGGCACTGTAATTTGTCTTGAAGTATGTTGTGAGAGGACACAGAGGAGAAAGAGCCACGCTTTTCTCAGTACTGTACAGAAAAGTTTGAGAGTGAGTGAGCACAAGCTGTAACAAGAGAAACACCAACTCAGCATGAATAGAGAGTATTTTACAGTCAGGTTCGTTAAGCACTGGTTAGGATGCTCAGATAGTCTGTCAAATGTCCATCTAGACCAAATCTTCTCTACCCTCTTCAAAATACTATCCTTTAGAAGCTTCATTAGATATATTTGTTACTAGTACCTCTACAGAGGCATCTGTGAAAACTAGATTTGGTTCTGTTCTAGAAGTGAAATATGAGTTTCACTGAGTAGTTGGGAAAAAAGCCCTATTTAGTCCCATTGTTTGATCTGAGTTGCTAATAACAATCAGCTTTATGTAACCTAATGTATCAGTTAAGCCCCTTATAGTGGGGGGAAAAAGGTGCTTTTAATTATACAAAACAACCTAAATAGGACATTATGTGCATACTAAGTAATTTTTTCAAAGTCTGCATGAATATCTTATTCACTTTGGGATGCACTTCACAGTTCAGAAACTAACTTTCAAAATATTAATAGTATTTTTCAGTTATTTCAAAATATCTTCTGCAGTAGAACAGTGAACTTTGGCTGATCTGCTTCTGGTTTGACAACTTTAGTCCAGTCCAAAATGAAAAGAAGCCTTGGCTCAATGACTTTAGGAGGTTTTAGATAAGTTTTATTAAAACTAATAGGAGCTGGATACAAACAGAGAGGAGAAAGAGAAGCTTTCTTGATATCTGGCTTTACACAAAGGAATAGCGCGACTAAAACTGAAAACAAAGTGCATTATAAATCACACACTTGGACAGGAATATTTTCCTGTAAGGTGCCAAATAGGTGCTTAGTTAAACAGTACCCTTTTCCAGTTGTCACTGGCTTTTTAAAACTGTTGTCCAAAGGATGAGAAGAAAAGTTTGTGCAACAATAAACAGTCCCATGGAATAAGGATCATAGAATCATAAAATGTCTTGGGTTGGAAGGGTCCTTCAAGATCATCTAGTTCCATTTTTTTTTTTTTAAATAAGATTAGGCTGGAAGAAAGCTGCAGTAGCTTGACAGCATCCCAAGTTCTTCTCTGAGAGGATGTGGTGGTTTCCTCATCCTTGCATATTTATGCATTTGTTCTCATAGTCCACCTAATCAATTGTCATTCACAGATCCCCAAATTGTATGCTATTTTAAAGTTTTATTGTACATGGTATGTTTTGTATATATTCTATACTTTTTCCTCTTTCTGTTTAAAATGCCTAAAGCCTATTTTACCCACCTCCGCAAATAACATTCCCTTATTGTGTTTTCTGAGCTACTGGTGTAGAGAAAAAAATAAATTGGGTTAAAATTAATCTTATATATACCACAATAGCCACCAAAGCTGGGCATTCCCAAAGTATTCTCAGTCTCACTACAAACTTTATAATGTACATAATACTATATATCACATACATATTTAAAGACATCTGCATATTCTATATAGACTGGTTAGAGAGGTCTTCAGCACAGGAAATAGTCTATCTTCACCCTTCAGTCAATAGAAATTGAACCACTTTACCTTGGCAAAAATCTTGGCTCCCAGTTCACTTCCATGCCCTGATTCCCCACACACAAGTATTTAATCCATGCAGCAGGTATGTTATTTCACTCCTAGCTGTTTTGCAGTCAGCCAAATAGGTCCATCCAAGCAGAAGTACCTGTACACAGACACAGTTGTCAGATTATTGTCTTTCCTCAGTGGCCTCTCTGTTTATATCAATGAATCAGCTATGCTGGTCTTGGCTACTTTAGCTTCATAGTCTACCAAAGCTGTCTGAAAAGTTCTTTCTCCTCCAGATATTACCTTGTGCCACTGCTCCATAACATGTGACATATATCCCTAGCAAAATATTGCAAAAATACAACAACAGGAAGCTGTAATACAGCTCAGAAATTACTTGAAAGATGAAAAACATCAACTGAAAAACCACAGTTGAATGCTTATCACAAGGGTTTGAGAGAAAAGTGATCCAATGTCACCATTTTCATTGTGATTGAGAGATTCACACCAAGACTATGAACCTGAGACCCTGTGCAAAACTAGCTTGAGAATAGCACATTTCTCTTTTAAATTTTTCTAGAGTAACCTCCTTGTATTAGAATGTACATGCATTTCGTTACGTCCACATTTAACCCCAACCTAGGCAAATGAAAATTAGAATTTGTATTTGTCTTGAATGAGAATCATCAGCAAATTTCTGACTTTGGTAACCTGAGATTAACAGTATTATTATATTATTCATTGCTCCAAACAGGTGGTAGTGATCAATTAGCAAAATAATAGAATATAGCACATTATAATTTTTTATGGGAATAGTCATCATTAAACACGTGTAACTGGGCACAAAATATTTAAGTAAAATTTACCTTTGGACTTTTTCCCTTTGCAATATGCAAATGTAGAAGAAAACACATGGTTGAATTATTTAAATATTATAGAATGTGATTTATTTATATTTTATTCTTTGAATTTACTGTCAAAATTTTAAGAAAACCAAAAATGCCAGAAAGAAGACTTGCATTCTGTGGAGCTTCAAAAAATATATAATTCTTCTATATTGAATATCATTAATTTATTTAGAAAGCAAGCATTCCAAGTTAATAAATGGATGTAGAAATATAGTACAATAATAAATTAAATCTTCAATAATTTTGACCCACATATATGCAGTTTTTTCTCATCAAATCAGCCTTCTTGCAGGAAAAATATTTTACTGCACAGAAGCATGACTACCTGAAAACACACCAGCTACACCATTGGAGATAATATCTAGTGGCAATGTTTTTCTATGTACCTTCCTTCAAACCAAGCTAGAGCACAGCTGCCAAGAATGTTGGCCACTGCAGCATTGCTTCTTATCTATAACCATAAATAACAAATTTAACCCAGCATATTCTAATATAAACTCAAAATTAAACATTCAGTATTCCATATTCATTTCAGATTGTGGCACACAGCTAGATTCTCTCTCTTTTGGCATTCTGCACAAGCCAGAAGGTAATATCAAATGGTTGTAAAATATATGCCTCCATTTTCATTCTTGAAATTGCACGGATCAACTTAATGATTTAGCACTCCTGAAACCATCACAAAGGCATATATTCTTTTTGGCAGAAGTTTGGTGCTTTCACCTGAACAGAACAAAGAAATTGATTGTTCTGTACTCCCAGTGTTACATTTTATTGACTGTTAATGTTAACAGCATTGAAATATTGAAATTTATTTGAAAGTTAACTAAGTTTTTAATATTTTTCTGTTTGTAGTATCCTTTTTTGTCCTTTAACATGATAGCTGAACTTTTACCACTTCCCCCTTTGGTATTGGGTTGGGGATTTTTCCCAAACTTAGATGTCGATGAAAGTTCTTTGCTTATGGGTTTTTCTTTTTTAAACACCTATTAGATAAATCACTTATTCTTTTACTTATCTTAAAATATCTGCTAGTGCGTGGAAGATATAGCACTGACTTGAATGAATATCCAATCACCTTCTTTCCCTCCAGTAAAACACAATCTGAACTCAACTCAGCAGTTCACACCCTTTGTCTGTTCTGCTGTCTGTTTTGTTAGAACAGATTATACTGTCTTCCTCAGTTAATTCTGTAAAATAAGGGTAATTGTATAAAGCCTTGCACACATAAGGTGTTTGCTTCATATTTTAAGACATAATAAGACAAGGAATCAAGCAAAGATTCCAAATTTATTACAGACATATTTCTTCATGACAGAGTCCACAGTTTCAGTTCTGTAGAAGAGACTATAAGCCATCAACTTCTATTCACACTGTGATTTATATCTCTGTTTATCTTTGTTTCTAGGGAGTCATTTTCTGAAATTGATACTAAAATTGGAACCTCAAACAATATTTTTCTCCTGGTGGTATCCTTTTATCTTCTATAAACATTTTAGAGATTAAAACAATGTATACTGTATCTTGAGATAGCCCATAAAAATAAGCTTTTCTCATTTTTAAACAATATGAAGTACTGTACATAGGTTGTGTAATCCAAATTTAAAAGGTTTATTTGACTTGTGAGATTGATATATGCTATTTCTCTGTATCTCCTCTGTACTAGAGGGATTCCATCAAGAGCATCATAGTATCCAGATTAACAAGCAATAGCACAGGAGTAACTAACTTCGATGTCTTCATCTGAAATCTATGACTGAATAATTTCACAAAAAAAAAAAAAAAAGAGATAGGAATTAACTTACAATAGTACAAATAGTAAGAAAGCTTTGTTTCTGGAACTAATACAAGCACAGAATAGAATGTGCTCTATAAAGCAGGATTAATTAGTGCAAATATTGCCATCCACAGGTAGAACAGGTAAGGCAGGAAGAGTTCATTAACATCAAATTGCAAATAATGATTTGAAATATTTTAAAATGTCAGGTGAATTTATCCAAGGCAATTGTCTTTTTTCCCTTTAGATTTTCTAGTGTTAAATTTTATTTGACTAATAATAGGGATATATAAAATACTTTGCTTGTTTTTTAGATAAACAATATTAAAAAGAAAACCAACTTGTTTTGAACTTTTATTTGCTCATTTACAGAAGTTGGTTGCTGAGGTAGAACATGACAATTACAGAGAAATAAAAGACAGAAAATGAGAATTATTTTTTCAAGTTTTCGCTGCAGTTTGTGCTTTGAAAATTGCTTTGCAGTTTTTCTATAAACATTTTTCCATTTATTCATTTCATAGTAAGAGGATAGCTGTAAAGCACTCTAGAAAAGATGACCCACTTCCATAACGCCATAAATGGTGTAGATGTTATGTAACATGTATGCCCCTGTTACATACTCTCACATGTGATGTCATCCCAAGGGGATAATAATTTAGCAGGAAAAGACTGGATTTATTCCAATTTTATTTTCCAAAGTCATTTACGTCTCAGAGGCTATGGTTTAATTAATTATTTAGCAAAGCAATGGAAAAATATCATGCTTATTTTGGAGAACATACATTTACCTAGTGTTTGCATTTTGGAATGAAAGAAGGTTAACACTGTGATGCATTTATTTCATTTCTAAAAACCAAGAATTTAGTTTTTATACACAAGTAGAAGATACTGAGGGACTGCAGTTGCCATGGCTCTAACAAATTCTTCTCCCCCAAAAGGAGTTTTTAGTGTAAAGTTAATTGCTTCCTCTCTATTGAATAGTTAATTTTTAAAACGAATTCAGAAAACATGTTTTCAATTTCTTTTGGACCAGAAGGAGATGTTTGAATACTTTGAATACCTTGATGTGCTGTTTAATTAGTAAAATAATGCTGATACTTGTTTTCCAAAGAATCATTATCCATTTATCTATTGTTGAGTGTAATGATACAATGACAAAAATGTCCTCTAGGCTTTTGAGTTTTGGAATGGAAACATTTTCTAACCTTTAGTGTCAGTGTTTTTCTGAGAAAACTGCTGTATCTCTAATTGTCAGTAAACAATATATGGGAAAATTTAGGGAAATTACCTGCTAAATGTTAATTGTTCATATGCCTCCATTCGCACAAAACCTTGTGATAAGGCCATGTAAAGAAGTTGAAGGACCTGTAAGGAGAATCCCAAAAGCAAGGATCTCATATACACATATATAATTTACTTACTCCACCTGAAAACATAAAATGTGGAAATTGTGCCTCTGATAAAATTGCAAAGCTCTTTGCATGTGATGAAGAATCAAAAGAAGACAGTTTCTAAAGAATAAAATTGCAATGAAGGTAAAATTTAGAGAGAGAAAAAATATTATACCAGAAAAAAAAGTGTTATTTCTTAGTTAAGTGATACTCATTTCACTGAGTACAGAGTGAAGTTTTATTGCATTTATTAATTTCTTCCATTTGGGGTTCTATTTGGGTGTTTTTTCTTTGTCTTTTTGGTTTTCTTTTTGTTTTTTTTTTTAATGGCTGGTGTGTGAATTCAAGAACATAAGAACTCTTCTGACAGTAATAATTGAAATTTCATATATGTAAATGTTAAAATAATAGAAATAAGGAATAATTAATAATTACAATATCTTTCAATTTGTTTGTTTAACAAAATCAAAAAGTAAAAGATAAATTATTTTTTACAAAGTGTGCTTCTTTAATCACAGCAGCCATACAGTTACATGTTTCAATACCACTGTGCATCCTGGGTCAATATCAAGAAGCATTCCGCTGCCACATGGAACTTTGCCATGTATTCCTTATTTCTGTGAAAGTTTTTTTGTTCATGTTCCAGAACATTAAGACATGCCATTATAGCAGCCTTTGTTTCAAAATATTGAAAAGCTTTTCAGCAGACCTAGTAGTTCAGTTAGTTTCTGAAGACACTTCAGTACCCAAACAGCTAGAATACTTTTAAAATAACAAAACTACCAAGATGTACTAGTTTCAATAAGAAGCTTTGTGTTTTCTTTTTCTCCTTTACTTGTTTCTTACTTTTGTTGATGATGTTACAGTAAATTTAAAATGAGTGTTACCCCAAGAGAAGATAGTGACTTTCTTTTAAGTTTCTGGCACATATTTTAGAATCCTGAGAACAAAAAGATATTCAAATATATGTGCATAAGAACAGAAAAGATCAACCCTTGAACTGTCAAAGCTAATACAAAGCAAGGCTGAACTAACACCATGAGTTTTCCAACAACTTACACATATATTAACACACCCCCTTTCCTTATATGATTCAGTAAAAATGATTTCAGCTGAATGAAGCTCAGTTCAGTGGTAAGAACTATTTCAGAAACTCCAAATCCTCCCAGTATTGCAGTTAATAAATTCTATCTTTACCACTCTATCAGGGAATTAGGCTGCTGAGCATAGGACCCAAAGTCAAATCTACTTCATGATATCACAAAGCACTTCTCTAGTAGCAGTATAGCAACATGAAGCATAGGTTGAGTCTTCAGTATTTTGGTGATAAGAAAATTGATACAAGTTTTTTCTAATATCTTTCAATTTTTTACCATGACAACTGAAAATTGGTGTATGGATAATGCTATATAAGTATCACAGATAGAAATCTGAATGACACTGAGAAAATACTCTACAGGTTTATGTGCATACAAGTCTAAATGTGAAATGTTTTATATAGTAAAAAACAATATCTTCATGTGATCTAAGTATAACTGGGTTGATAACATGCAGCTGAAACAGTCCTGCTGAAATCCATGTCAAAAACATTTTACAAAATTTAGTTCAGTAAAATATTGGTATTTTTGGGGAGTTTTTTGGTAAAAAATTTGCCCTATCATAATAAGCAAAATCCAATACACTTCAATAAACTAGTATTTAAACACTGTTTTATAATAACAGTCTCTATAAAATAATTTATAATTTTTTTATGTGATGATGTTGAAAAAAAAAATACCTTACTAACAGAAATATAAGCATTTCAAACAAATTTAAAGTCTCAATTAAGAAAGTCTTGGAATGTCACCCAAAGTTACATTTAAGCTATGTTCTCTTTTATAGGACTGCTAATATAGGATAAGTATTAAAATGTCAAAAGTTTCAGATGTGCCATTTTTATCCCTGATGTGCATAGATTACCATTCAATGATGTCTTGATGCATAATTCAAAATTGTTCCTAATTTAAAGTATTATAAAATAAATCAGTCAATAAGGATGTGATCATTAGCCTGCTTTTCTGAACATCTTGACATTTTTGTTTTTCACTTCTGCTTAATTCTACCCAAGGACCTATCATTGATTTGACAACAAAATTCACTAGGAAACCTCCTGGTGATCTTATTTGACTTCCAGCTTCTTTTGTGAAAGTTGGAAATAGTTGTGGCATATTTTATGTTTTCATTTAGAATAATATTGCTGTTTGAAATTTAGGAAAACTGTAATGGCTCAAGAATTTAATGAGTGAAAATGCTGGAATTCCGGGGAATTTTCACTACGTGCTTAGCTTGCTATATTAAGCTGAACTGCCCTTATCTGGAATGAGGGGAAACTTGTGATTGGAAATCTGTGAGGGATATAATCTAAAACTGCAGAGGGGAAGGATTTACGATAACAGGGTTGTTGAAAGTGGATGCACATGAAGGTGGAAAAAAGTTTCTAGAAAGAAAACCATGAGGAAAAGCAATCTATAATGTAGAGCAAGACAGGAAACAAGTTTGGAATGAAGAGGAAACTGGCTAAAAAAGAAGTTAAGAAATGTCATTTGGAATATGAACTTTAACAGGACTACAAAAAGGCTGACAGGGTGAACATATCTCAGACAGAATACCCAGTGCATATAGTCTGTAGATTATTAGATGGGATCCCCAGAGGAAAAAATCAGCTGAAGGAGAAATGAGTAAGAAGAGATATCTAAGATCTGAGAATTGTTAAAGACTGAAGACTATAAAGTTTAACCCTTTAAAGTAGGTTGGAGAATCACATTTCTGTGAGATGCTAAAGGTGAGTGGAAGTCAAGAGTGGAACAAGAATTTCGTTGTCCAAAGAAAACCACACCTTAAGCTTAAAGTGAAAAATTTCTGACTAGACTGTTACTTTTCTTCTTGTAAATATCTTTGAATTCAAAATTGTTCTATCTTCATCTAAAGCCATTCCATACACTCTTTTACTGATACTGATAATGCTTACTGTCTTCAGTTCAGTTGTGCTTTTCTGTGTGGCAGATCTCCAGTTTTCAACCCTGTTGATGAAACCTGCCTGGAACTAAAAAGACCTGGATCCAGAGCTCAGTTTTGTCTCAGTGGAAGTCAAACTACTCTCAACTCTACTTTCATACTTTGCATAAATTAATTAACTATTCTAGAATAAAAATAAGTCAATGGAATGATTTAGGCTGATTACTTCATCCACATGACCTGCTCTGTAAGTTGCAAAATAAGATACCCTAGATTCAATCAAGACTTAAATCAAGATTTCAAATATACTCAAGTAGATAACAAAACTCTATTTAAAAAAAAAATTAGTTATGTCCTATTTTTTTGGCAAGTCACAGAACCACTGCTTTACTTGCTATATATTTGAATAAAACAGTTAATGATCTTCCAAAAAAAAAAAAAAAAGGAATCTGTTTGGAACAAATTTGTGTCTGCAGGAGTGCTAAGGTAATAATAGAGAAATTATTCTTCTATATAGCTGAAAAAATATTTTCTGAAATGCACTTTTTCTTAATTCCTATTCATAGCAGTTTTTGTGAATCATTTTTTGAAATACATATTTTTCAAAGCAGTTTAGAGAGCATGCATTTAGGTTATTATAACAAACTCTAGTACAAGGATCAGATTCTAAAGACTGTCTTTGAAGTAACATCACCAGATATAAAATCCATGCACATCTGAACTACTGCCAAATTTTCCACAGTTTTCATATTTTCAGGGTGCTTGATTTGAGGAATTTTGTCCTAATGTTTTTTTAAAATCTTTACTCAAATATAAATCAATAAAACAAACCTTAGCTTTGCATAAATATATCCTAACCCACACACACACACAGAGTTTCTAGACTGTGAAAATTGAACACTTTTTAATGCTTAAATTCTTCTACTTGAACATAATTAAATTATGCATGTGTAAAAGGGTTATATCATCTTTCATACTGAAGAAAATAAGAATGGCGATTTGGTCACTGAATATGTCTCCTGCAGTTGTGAGCACATACACATGAAACACTGAACTAGTCATCCCCAGAATCCTGCAAGTATATTGTATGTGACAGGACAGACAAACAAAACAGCACAAAAGCTTTCTGAAGAGATCAAAAGCTCAAGCAGTGCTTTAAACCCCCCCCAAAAAAAGACCGAAATATGCCCAGATGATCCTTGGAAGAAAGAATTCTTCACACTATGGATAAAGGCATGAAAATCCTAACAACTCTGCTAGTTTCAAGTGGAAGAAAATTCTTTATTCCCCAGTCTCTCATGATCATTTTAACAAAGTGCTGAGAATAACATATTGTCTCTCGGGATGGTTAATCTTTGATCTCACAGTCTTAATTTATGAAAAATATGAGCATTCTTTTCTGTCAGTAGGGTGCAGCTTCAGTAACTTTTAAGAATAAGATTCACTAATTCATAGAAAATAAATATGAATCAGCAAGTACTGCAAACTGAGAAGCGTTTTAATATTGATATTTATGAAGTACAGACTAAATGTCTATTAACTAGGTCATGAAAAAAACCAAACTGATTTTAGATCAAACAGTGTTTGTATTGTAAGAACTCATGCCGCATTTTGAATAATGTTCCATCTCTGGAAGACTTCAAGGCCTGGTTTCATGGACAAAACCCCTGTATGGGGCCCTGAGCAACCCAGTTTAGTAGAAAATTCCTTGTCCGTGGCTGGGCTGTTGCAACTAGGTGATCTCTTGGAAGGTCCCTTCCAACCCAAACCATTCTGTGATCCTAGGATTAATACACACAAACATAAAAAGAGTTAATACTCAAGTGCTGACCTTTAAATTTTCAGTCATATATTTGATGTTTATATGATACTATATTAATATTACTGCACAGGCTTGACTTTATTAGGCAAAAGACTATGGGGTATGTCAAGACAGATGGATGCTGGCACAATCTATTATGTAATCTTCTGTACCTTATGTTACTATTCACTGAAATGTAGACATCATCATACATTTTATATAAATATATATGTGTAAGGATATTCAAAACCTTAATAGAATTGAGGTTTTATCATCGTCTTCAAAGGAATCTAGTTTCTGCTGTCCATTTCTGGAGGCAGAAATGTTGAGGTATTTCCTACCCAGGTAGAGGGTCTTTTGAATTTTTTCTGATAACTGAACTAGTTAAAATGTTTTAACTACTTGAAAAGATCCTCCATTAGGTAATTTCCTTGATCTATTGCAAATCTGTATATTCTCTGATACACCAATATATGGCTGGAAAGCAGCCTTCCAGAAAATGACCAAGGGATCCTGGCAGACACTGATTTGAACATGAATCAATAAGATGCCCATGTGGCAAAGAAGACAGATGGTATCCTGGGATGCATTAGGAGCATTGCCAGCAGATTGAGGCAGGTGATTCTTCTACTTAGCACTAGTGATGCAATACCTGACAGATTGTGTCCAGCTTTGGGCTCCCTAGTACAAGAGAGACGTGGACACACAGGAGACATTCCAGGAAAGGACCATGAAAATGATTAAGGGTCTGGAGCAGATCTCCTACAACAAAAGGCTGAGGCTGCTTGGCCTAGAGATGAGACGTCTCAGTGGGGATCTCATCAAAATATGCCTGAAATGAAGTTACAAAGAAGATGTGGCCAGGCTCTTCCCAGTGTTGACCAGTGACAGGGCCAGAGGCAATGGACACACAATGAATCACAGGAGGCTCTATCTGAACAACAGGAGGCTCCTTTTCAGTGTGAGGGAGACTAAGCACTGACAAAGATTGTTCAGAGAGGTTGTGGGCTCTCCATGGGTTGCAATTCTTTTAGAAAATGCAAACTTGATCTGGCATGGGGTTCTCCATGCCCTGTGGTGTAGATATCTGCTCTGACATAGAGAGCTCATCCTCCTCCTGCTCTGTCCTTGGTGTTCCTTTGGATGTTTCTCACTCTTTTCTGTCCCCCCTCTGTTGTTCCGGTGTTTCATCAGTTTCACCATTAAAAAATTTAACTTTAGATTTAGATTTAGATTTTGGCATTAAAGCCTACACTAAACATTTTATCAACAGTACTTTCAAGGATTTGGATTAGTTGCTGATGTTAAAAAATATTTTCTTTCTTTATATTTCATTTTGTGCAAAGCAAAACCAGCAAAATAAAATTATATAATCAGTTGGAAAAAATTCTCATTATAAACATTATTATTAGACTAAGAAAATGAAAGTATAATTTAATTTCATTTTATTCATCCATCTGGACTTTCATCCTAAACTATTTTATTAAAATGTGGAGTTATTCTGTAGAAAATAAGAGATGGAGTAACCACTAAAAAAAAGAATCTTCTCTAATAGTAACAGGGCTTCATTTCAGCAGCTTCAGGTTCAAACTTCAAGAATATTCTGGGACTCACAGATTTGGGTAACATTTCTGGGGTAGTTAAAATAGTTTGCAATGTTCACTTGTTGTGTTGTGTCCTGGCAGGCATTAAAAAAAATTAAAGCCTTTCTGACTAAGATTTTATTTCTTATATACTAAGTTGAACAAGAATCTGAGTTTTAGAGCCCAGTCTTTATTCCAGAGATCATCAATAACTCTACTGCTGCACTCACATTCAGAAACATAACAATTGTGAAGAAGAAGCATAATGTGGCATAGAGTATGTTTCACATTAAGCTGAGTTAAAATATTTTGGGCTCAGGGCTAACCAATACTGACTTTAGCCAAAAAGGCCAGGTAAACACTTGACTACCTCCTTGGGCTCTCAGAGCATTTTAATTTACTCTATTTGGTAGAGGATCGAACACTGGAATTCGCTTATAATAAACGATGAATTGATCATTTTACTTTATTACTTAAATTACCATGTTTATCTTCGGGTTTGTTCTCAGTTGCAGTTCAATTGAAAAACTATATATATAGTCCTTACAAGTATGTCCTTAGTATCAAAATCATGAAGTCATCAGTTCAAAGAGGCTTAGAGCCACCAACTTAACAGCAAGATAATCAAGTAAAGGCAGATACTTAGAAACGTGACTCTCATATTTTGTGTAAAAAGCTAAACAGTAAGAAATTAGATTTCCTTTCTTCACTAGCTTGTTTCCAGGCTAGCAATTTCTACAAGAATAAGGAGAATTTGTAGGCAGCCCCAGAGAGCCAAATTAAACAGTGCCTGTTACAGCAAGGTCTATTTTTCTCGCCTTTTTTTTTCTTTTCACCTAATACTATCTTTCGGTTAAAAAAGAAACTGTAAGTCTAGGAAGACCTGGTAATTAGTGAGCCAAAATAAAGGAGATATTCCTTCTTGGCAAATGAAGAGGGAATTTGAGATAATAAATCAAACAAACGCAGAGAAATATGTGTTCAGAATCCTAATTTCTGTTGTCTGCAGTCCTCACACATTGCCAGGGACAGTAAGAGCTTTCCAAATAAAAGGACTAATTAATGAAAACATTGGTGTCATATCAAGAGGAGATGGATCACAGAGAATTAGTCTAAAGACATTCCTTATATGAAAAAAATATCTTAAGGACCTTGACAGAAAAGAAGGCTCAAAAGGTGTATTTATTTCAAAAATATTCATGTCAGGAAGCTTTTGACAAGTAGTATCAAAAGAGCTAAGGAAAGAAGAGGTTCTGGAACAAAGAGAATTGATGGTTTAGTGTGGTATATCCTTAATATACAGCATCTGGTCTTGCCAATCAGCATGGTCATTTTATAAAAGAAAGCATCAAAAAGGTATAATATTTCTTGCTGTCATGAGTCTTTCTTCAGATCTTAATTAACAATAATGTTTTCAAGTTTTCAGTTTATTAACAAAAGATCTAAAAAGATCAAGGGAATGCGTCTGGGTTTCAATGCTGTTATATCAGTAACCTTGTAATTCCCCTGAGAGATGTGTTTGAATATTCTAATGGACTCCATTTGATCACAGGCACATCAACAGTTCAAAGATAACACTTTCATCATACATTGATTGTGGGCCTATTCTATCTCACCTTATCATGTGTAATATCCAGAGTATTTAGAGATAAATATGCAATATGTATTGAAGTACCTGCACTTACCTAAAACTAAAATCTCTGGCTCTCCATTCATGTGCTGATTTTGGCTGGGGTAGAGTTAATTTTCTTCACAGTAGCCAGTGTGGGCTGTGTTTTGGATTTGTGCTGGAAACAGTGTTGATAACACAGGGTTGTTTCAGTTATTGCTGAGCAGCCCTTACACAGAGCCAAGGCCTTTTCTGTTCCTCATCCCAACTCACAAGCAACAAGGCTGGGGGTGCAGAGGGAGCTTGCAGGGGACACAGCCAGGAGAGCTGATCCCCAGCTGAAAAAATGGATATCCCAGACCATATGGTATCATGCTCAGAATATAAAACTAGGCGAAGAAGAAGGAAGGAACGGGAAGAGTGTTCACTGTGGTAGTGTTTGTTTTCCCCAGTAACTGCTAAGACATGATGGAGCCCTGCTTTCCTGGGGATGGCTAAAAACCTGCCTTCTCATGGGAGATAGTGAATAAATTCCTTGTTTTACTTTGCTTGTGTATGCAGCTTATCTCAGGCCATGACTTCTCTCACTTTTACTCTTTCGATTCTCTATGCCATTTCACTGTGGAAGGAAAGAACCTGGCACTCGTGTTTAAAAATACAATTTATTTGTCACACATTCCCAGTATAACTGATTTTCATAGCTTTTTAAAAAACTACTGAATGTGTCTAATGCAGTCTCAAAGCAGTGAATACGCTTACATTTCTCCCCTCAAACATCAGCGGAGCTTTTTGTCAATAAGCAAATATCTGAATTTTTCTGGCTCAAAAAAAATTGTTCTGTGATGTTGTCATGAGCAAATACCAAAAGGTTTACTTTCTCTTCTCTTTAAAATATGTGAAATATGAATGGAAGAAATGAAGTAGCACACTTTTTCAAAACAAAGTCTGTTTAATAATAATTTAAAAATTATGTGATTACTCTCTAAATGAATATGAATTACTTCTGCTAACTACGTTTTCGGTAATGCCAAGTTTAATTACGTGATTTACAGTACATAAATAGTAAAGTATGGGAACAAAGGAAGGGCAGGGGTGATGTTGAACCAGCATATGGCTTGCAAATATTATAAAATTACAATCTAAAATCCATGAAATAAATATTTAAAAGAGGAAAATTTTAAAAAGCCAACAACCCTCAGAAATTATTTGGATTATTATTCCTATATTTACAGATAATTTCTTCTTTTTGAAAATTCCTTGATATGCACGTAAAATGCTATGACAAAAAGCCTGAGTTCTTTTGTTTAACTGAAGAAACTCAGAGGGCATCCTTGTTGTAGTGACTGAACCAACCACAGTAATGCCCAGGGGTCCACAGAGCCCAGATAAAGAGATTTGGTGGGCTGGCTCCAAAGGTTAAATGTCCCCCTGTGAGAATGGCTTCTCCCATTGAATTCCTGTGACCTGATGTAGGCTCGGTCTGTCTGATTGACAGTGGACAGACACCCCTTGTATCTCCTAAGAAAAGGTAGCCAAACGTGTCCCGCCCTTCCCTTCTTCCTATAGGTCACTGCTATGTCATCCCTGCCCCCTTCCCTGTACCCCTTTTAAGTGCATCATGAACTGAAGTTTGCCCCTCTTCATGTGTGGACCCCTTCGAGAGAGTTTCTGCAATAAACCCTTGGAATACCGACCAGGAGCCGCCTCACTCATTTGTCTCTGGCTACGTTTGGGCAATCCATAAGCCCCAGGCGCACATGGCTCCGTGCCTTCCACTGCACGGGCGAGGAAGCTGGCTAGCGAGGCACACGAGTGCCACAGAGTGTCCTCCTCTCGTGGTGAGCACCTCTGGACAAGCTGCAGCTCTCCTGGCCCAGCCAGCACGCTGGCGTACTAATACACATCCTGAGGCAGACTCATAAATATAATTTTTGCTTTGGAAAAAGTCTTTTTTTAGGTAAGAACAATATTCTTTGTTCAGTTTAGGGGAATTGTCATGGACCTGCACAGCAGTTTGCAAACACTGTTGTGTAACAGGATGCATTTTTACTGGGCAAAGAAGTAAACTGAAGCATTACCATTTAAATTTTTTGCCGTGCTGGGAACGAACACATTCAGTTTAGAATTGCATTCTGAAAATCTGAATGCCCCTGTGATAACTCGAGTGCTTGACCATTCAGCATTTAGCAACAACATGAATAGTGAGGGAATTATAACTTTTTTATATAATGATAGGAATTCTTTTCTTCTGTAAATAAGATTTTTGGATACTGCATCATTTTACATAGAAATGCACAGAGTACTGACTTTCATTAATTAGCAACTAGGAATGTTTTATCTACTGACCTAATTATACTGCAAAATAATCCCTCCTGATTTGTTTATTCATGCATGGTTTTATTGAAAAAAAGTAATTCTAAGGGTTCAGCTCTCCCAACCTCCCCTCTCCCCCTTCCCCATTATCTATCTTATTAGTAGTTGGCTTTTGTATGTGGGGGTCACTTGTGGGTGTAAGCTGATATTTTAATAATAATAATAATAATAATAATAATAATAATGTGCCTTATTGTGCTATGGACATTACTTTTCTAAAGACCATGTAGCTGCCAATTTTTTTGTGGGACAAACATCAAGACCTATAACCAGTGAACTGTTTATTCTGCTGACATTTAGTCACTTTAGTGAGCAAATGGCTACAGTCAGATTAAGGCAAGGAAGCTTTGGGCTCTGACATAGCAGTGAGCATGGCTTTCTACAGAATGTTTATGGTTGCTCCTTCCCTACTTTTTTTCCCATTTATTTAGTAGCTTCTTCTTGCATAGTATAAAATTGCTTCAGGAATTCATCTAACAACTTCTGAACTGTAGCAGTTTGAATTCATCCTATCAGATGTCACAAAATTTCCAGCTTTAATACATTCACTTATAAACTGCAATGGAATGGTGCCTCTGCTACTAAAAGTTGGTATATATAGTGGGAATAAAAATTGCCAAGGAATAGGACAGCTGAATATTAAAATTATGACAGTCGTACATTTTCTGAGTGGCTGGGGTGATGAGTGGGGCATAGCTCAGAATAGCTGTGATAGTTGACAAAAATTATTCTTCCTGCAGTCTACCCTACCTCAGATGCATGATCTATCCAAGAACTTTGACTAGCCTTTTTTTAGCTATCCTAGGCTATAGTTTTCCAACACTCCAAATTTAATAAGATCTGCAATAATACTACCCAGCTTGTTTTTTGCCATGATCATCTTCTTTTATATCTTCCCGTAGCACATTATGTCAAGTATATGGGGAGGAGAGGTGCAAATATGTGAATGCTTTACAAATGTAGCATGCTAATTCCATATTTGGGCTTAATTTAATTGCCACATATGGATATCAAACAGCTTCTCTAATATCGTGGGGTGTCCAAAATTTTTCAAGGGGGTTGGCAGAAGTGACAGGTAGGTAACCCTCTCAAGGTATGTGTGAATGACAGCTGGAGCTCAACCACGTACACTAGGACAATTCAAATGCAGCTGTCTGCATATGGAAAGCAAAATTATATTTTCAACATTCAGCATGGGATTCCACTGTAGTTCAAAATGCTTACATGAGAGCTAGGTGCCAAAGTTCCCACTACAATCACAAAATCACAGAATCATAGCATATGCTGAGTTGGAAGGGACACACAAGCATCATTGAGTCTGACTCCTGGCCCTGCACAGGACCACCCCCAGGAGCCACACCATGTGCCTGAGAGTATTGTCTAAATGCCCCTTGAACTCTCTCAGGCTGGTGCTGTGACCACATCCCTGGGGAGCCTGTTCCCATGTGGATGTGGGACTGGATTTTATCAATTCTTCTCACAGTAGATAGGAGTATGTAATATAAAAAGCATGAAGTGGTACAAACGTGATGCAAATACTTTATTCTCAAACAGGTAGGCAAACTCTGCAGTTGTATCAAATTAAAGCAGAATACTATCGTAGAGTAATATGCAAATATTATTGTGAAGGCATCAAAAGTTAAAGTTATTTCTTATGCATTGAAACATTCAAAATTCTAGTATTTTATCCCCCCAGGGGTGTAAAGGTAAGTGGAACAAAAGTGAGGTATATCTTCCTTATGTTTACTACAAGTATTAGCAGTACAGAAGTGGGAATTGCTACATTACTGTCTATAACTGTTAATATATATAACTCTGGACATGATCACAGAAGGAGATCACAATAAAGGCATCAAACAAAGCTCAAGTGTGAACAAGATGGTAGTCTCTTGGAAAATAATAGAACAATTCCTTCTTTTCTTTTTCCTTTATTTCATACAGGTTGGCTTTTACTGGATTTATTACCTGTAACAGGGTCACAAAAAACACTACGTATATACTACATTGTAACTACCATGAGTTACAGAGTACACAGAAAAGCTAGTGTGGAGGTAGTTCTTTATTCAGAAGGTGCTTTACCTTTAGATACAGAAAAATACTTTTTCTTCCTTTTTATTAAATAATGGTAAAGGCAATGGATAAAGCTAAGTCAGTATTTATATAACATTTTTTCATGTTCCTAGATAGCTAGAGCAAGTCGTATCTTGTCTTTATTTAGTAGTCAACATTGTCACTATCCTTATAAAAGTCTATTTACATTTGGATTCATACTATTCTCCCCTTTAAAATAATTTACTTTAAAAAACATTTTTACCATTCTAAAAACTGGTGCCATTTTCATTTAATATAAAGTGTTTCTATTCTGTGAAGACCAACAGGAATACTGAATCTAACTTAGTTTAGTCAGTTAAAGTAAAATGAAACAGTGATTACACTTGCATGATTGAAATGTTTAAAAGGAACAAGGGGAAAAAAAAAACAAAACAAACCTTAGGCCCTTGTTTAAACTTATTTAACTTGGCATCTATTAAAGTCTTTCGTTTCCTTCCTGGTTTTTTATTAAGGTATTAAGTAAATTCTAAAGTACAGCTTAAAAAGTGACATGTAATGTATAAATGCATCTTCTCTTCTGAAAGGATAAAAGCCATATATAAAGGATGAAGAAAGAAATAAAATATGCCACAGCAAATACTGAACACTGTATATTGATTTTGTACTATCAGTTGGAGAGACTACAGTTGTAGCTATAAAAGGAATGAAAAATTATTACAATCCTTCAAAGAATTTTTCCTTCTCAGCATAAGAGATTCAGTGATTATGTTTGTTGTTTGGTTGTTTTTGTTTTTTTTTTTTTTTTTCATAGCTAAAAAGCTTTAAATTCAGCCAGTAACCAGCAGGGATGAGGTAAAAAATACCAATATAGTAGGCAGACAGTAAGACAAAAAAAGAAAAAAAAATAACAAAAACAAAAAAAAACAAAACAAAACAAAAAAAAAACCTAGAAGATTCATATGGAGTAGAAAATTAGGGCTGGTTTCTTACAGTTTTGTCTTTGGTTGACTGACCTGACTGACTAAGCATAGGTTTCACAGAAAACTTTCATTACTGCTGGAACAATTAAAAGAGCTTGCTCTCTTCTGCTGAAATAGTTATTTCTCTGCAATTTGTGAGTCTTAAGACTTCTGTTCTTTGCAATCATGTAACTGTTTAGAGTGTTGTGTTGTCTTAAGCCTTGTGCTGAACTTTTGAGGCCTCAAGGCTGGGGCTCCTCAGGCTTGTTCTACCAGGGCTTTTCTTGCCCAGCCTGCAGCTTGAGAAATTTTCAGAGCAAACCACGAAGGGATGGGATCAGTTTATTTCTCTACATGGGCAGTATTAAATAGCATTTATCTCACACTTTATTTCTTAAGTTTTCTTTGGGGGATATTTGTTACCCTATATAGTATATAGGATTGTCATTTTACCTTGATTCTTGGTTGTTCTTGAACTAACAAACTACCCATTCTACCCACCAATCTAGCAGGCTGAAGTGATCCCGGAAAAGGACTCCTGGGCTGAAGTCATAAATAAACTTAGGAAAAAAACTCCCTAATTAAAAAAGTACTTGGAAAAAAACCCAAATAAACAAAAAATTGAAAATAGACAAACAAAAACCTCAACCATGATAAACAGTTGCATCCATGTTTTCAGAAGTCAAGAAATTCAGGAAAGATAAAGAGAAATCTGGAAAAATATCAAACTTAAAGGGCTTACAAAAATATATATAATGCAGTTAAATAGTTTCTAGATGTATAAATGAAAAGAGGATAGCAATAGCTTACCAGAAAGGATGGAGTAAGGTGAAAGATAACCAGAAATAACGTGAGGTTTTCAGGAAGAGTATTAGTTGTGGCTGGACACCAATGGAACTAAGTACATGGAAGCATAGCTTGCTATACATAATGAGGAAACTATTAACACGCATTGGGTAAGCAATAAAATGATCCCCACATTAATAACTTGATTTTCAGAAATGAAGGAAACTTTTTTATAGAAAATATTCTGCTAGAGTATGCATGAAATGAGGGGAAAATATGTTGCACTTTGTTTATTAAATAGAAGACTGTGTTCTCAGTAAGTATGATCATGTTAGCTCAATATTAACAATATATTAAGCTTTAAAACTATTTGGAAGGCAAAATAAATATATAGAAGTTTAATTGGTATTGCTCAAAATGGACCATCATACTTACAATTAATTTTAATTACATATTGCTAAGTATTTCTGAGAGGAAAAAAGGAAAGGAAAAGCTAGATGGCAAACCATAGGTAAGAACTCTATACACAATCTAAGAACTATGAAAACATCTTGAGAATATTTCATAACATATCTGACTAGTAGCAGATATTTAGCCACAGATACAGTAATTTACCTCTTGGTATATCTGCTTACCGATTTAATATATGTGGTAAAATAACCTATACCTAGCCACTCATAGCCAAATTCATAATTTTTCTGTTTGAAACGGAAAGTATGTTGCAGTCAATGCACTGTAAAATATCTGCAATAAAAAAAGGATGAGCATGCATAAAGACACAAATCAAAGTAAGGTTATCCTCAGGATAGAAATGGCTCTACTCAGGATCTTTTCTCCTTTCACTCTTTGGGATTTATTATAATCATCCTGTATGGCAGCACCCAGCAGAGTTTCTAAGCTGTACTTAAAGCTGACTTTCTGTTTCCACCACAGTACTTTTCTTTTTTATTGATTTTAGCTTCACTATTATATTCATCTTTTTCTAAAATCAGGCCCATATATTTTCAGCTTTATTGTCTTCATCCTACATCTCATCCTTCCCACATCTCTTTCTAAATCACTTCACTAGTGTTTAGTAGTAAAATGGATGTTTATCATAAAATGGCTTAGCATTTATTGTTGTTGGAGTTGTACATTGAGAGAAAGGAGGTAAAGTAGACTTTACCACAGCTATGATAGAGTTAAAAAGGTACACCAGAAAGTATTTAAAGATGCAGTATTTTCAGTTCTCTTCATTTTGAGCACAAGAATATAATTGAATCAAAGCCGTCATATTCTTAACACAATTCTGTTTATATGAAGATTTACTTACTTCCTCTCTAGGGAAATCTACAAGAATCAATCAAAGATATATTTTGATTAATTCCACTAGGATTATTAAAAGTTACAATAAAAAATTAATAAAAGCATATACATAATAAAATCATTATTCAATTGCTTGCCCAAGAAATACGATGCTTCAAATCTGAGCTTTTTCTCAGTCCTGCACGCATTCCAGGAGTGTCTGCCTAACCATGAGGCTAAGTTATATGCAAGATCAGAGTGCTTTCATTCTTGTTGTTCAAATTAAGCCCATCTCTAACCAGGAATGCCCAAATACTGGAAGTAAAGGGAGTCATATAAATGGAAAACTGACTTCAACCTATTAGACAGATGGAAGTAGAGGAACAGATAGGTTCTAATTGAAAGAACAGTCAAGAATCAAGGTAAAATAATAATCCGATATGGCAACAACAAAGCACAAAAGAGAACTTAATAAAGTCGAATAGAAGTCCTATTTAATATATATAGAGAACTAAACACCCTGAACACATCCCTTCCTGGTTTATTCTGGAGACTGCTTAAGATTGTACCTGAAGGATTACACCTAAAACTAATGTCTCAGGTTCTCTGTAAGAGATTTTGTGAGTAACCTAGAGCTATTCGAAGTTCTGATGACCTTAAGTTCACCAGGAGATCGACTCAGGCCACTTGCAGCTCATGGTTCAGGAGCCCTGAAGTGCTCTATTGTTACAATTCTACTCCATTCGGGTTGTTAAACCCCTGTTCTGGGTTGCCAGACAACTAAATTTCTGAGGGGGTTCACAATCAAGACTGACTCCTGACTGGTTTATCTCCATCTCTCCAGGATTTTTAGGTATCCTAATTAAAAACACTCTGAACATACCTTTGTTTATAGTGCTGTTTAACACCAGCTGGCAACTAAGCATCACACAGCTGCTCCCTCACATGCCCTGCCCCAGCAGGACAGGTAGAAGATAATTGGAAGAGCAAAATCAAGAAAACTTGAGAATTGGGATAAAGGAAATTTAGTAATAATAACAACAACAAGAATAATAATAATAATAACAATAATAATGATAATAATAATAAATAAAAATATAGATAATAAAGAGAGGGAAATAAAGCCCCAGAAAGACCAGCTATGCAACTGAAAATGGCTGTTCACCACCAGCTGACTGATACTCAACCAGTTCACGAGCAGCAGCACCCTGGACAACTTTCCTCCCAAATTTATATACTGAGCAAGATGTCATACGGTATGTAATATTCCTTTGGTCAGTTGTGATAAGTTGTTTCATCTATGTTCCCTCCTAACTCCTTGCACACCCCCAGCCTGCTCTCTGGTGGCATGGGGTTAGGAGCAGAAAAGGCCTTAATATTGTGTAAGGGCTGTCCAGCTATAACTAAAACATCCCCATATTATCAACACAGTTTCCAGCACAAATCCAAACACACAGCCTGATACTGGCTACGGTAAAGAAAATCAACTCAATCCCTGGCAAAACAGTACAGTTTAAAAGACTCAAATGCAAAGTGACACAGTGAAAGGCACACTAGGAAAATAAAACACTGGATTTTGGGTGACATATTGTGCGATATCAGGAAGGCTTACCTTTTATTTTGGGAGTTTGCTCTTCTATATGCCTCATGTATTTAAATTACAATTTCTGTGTGTATACCAGTAAATTTAACTAAGGTTTATGTTGCCAGATATGCTATTAGGCTTAATTTGGTGGTTTCAGGGATTTTTTTTTTTTTTTTTTACAACTTATAATAGTATTACACTTTAAAACAGTAATGTTTAAGCAATAATGCTCTGATGTAACACATATCTTCAAATGCCTCACTTCCAACTAAACATGTCAGACATCTGTTGGGCATTTTTGCCTATGTTTTCCCTGCATTATCTAATCTTTACAGACACTGACTGTTTATGGCTAAACATCCTTCAATATAGTTCTTAGACAATTTGTTGCAATATATGTATATTTATGCATTAGGTCTTTTAGACTAAGAAGACTATGACTGAGCAGTAAACCTCTACAACGGAAAGAAAACTCAGTGGAGACTGGGCAGAGAAATGTGCCCTTGAAGGTCAGGGAATATGCAGCACGGGACTGACCAGAGATGTTGTAATGAAAGCTGATTTTATCCCAACACAGAAGGCATCAGCAGGTGAGTTTTGTTTTAAATAAAAAGCTATGTCATTTGAGTAGATCAGCCACTGGGTTACATGATTCTTTTTATGTTCATATGGGAATGTATCCCTGAGATAGTTGACCAGCAGTGTGGAGAGAGTACACAGGGTTCAGCCTAACACTGAGTATCAAGCCTGAAAAACTGACAAAAGAGTTTTGAAGACAGCAGGGAGTTTGAGATGATATCAGCTAATGTTTTTCTTCATAGCTAATAGAGACACCCAGTGTTGTGAAGGTTAAGTATATTACAGACACTGGTAACAGGGTTGAAATGAGTTCTGTGACTGAACTGTGTATTGCCATCACTATGTTTTGTTAAGTGTGTCTTATAATTTTGCTGTGTTTCCAAACTATTTTGTATCAATTGATAAATCAGAAATGCTGTGTAACATCAACTATCTTCAAATAAGTAAATTTTGTGTTATACATTGCACCCTCCACACATGGAATATCTAAAATACTCCTGTCAGAGGCTTTTGGACTGTGACAAAGATCTAGAAACCTCATGGGTCATTATCCAACTGAATATTTTATGTTATGTAATATTAAAACTCAGATTATTATATTATTCTCTAACTTAGATTGCATTTTCCTCACTGCTTCAATTTTACTTTTTTTCTGACACTGTATTTTGCCAACAGAAGTGAGTACTTCTGTTAATTGTAGCTATGGTTTGGCCTGAACTCAATTCTCTGTGTGTGGAGTCAGTTATTAGCAACTCCAGAGAATCGATCTCTTATGGGAGTTATTTCTAACATTTAAACTACCTGTTAGAGGTGATAGGTGGCAGTCTGAAAAATTTGCAAGTTAACATATAAGACTGTAAAATTTCAGATTAGTCAACAGGCTTTTTCTAGAAATATTAAATTATTTAGACAAACAGTTTGGTTAAAGTAAGGTTTCCTGCCTTAGTCTTTTGATTTTAGAAAGTTTTGTGTTGCCTCAGGTCTTTTTTAGACATCACCATGCTATTTAGGACTTCCCTCCAATGCTCCAGGAATGTTTTATTCTTATCACAGTTTCCCTACACTGCCACTTATGTTTTGTTAAGTCGTTGCTGTGTTTCTTTCCCCAAGTACTACTCAGAGTCTCCATGAATGGTTGAGATGTTTCATCTTCCTAACATTACTACAACCTACCTAACTGCCAGTTTAATTAAGAAAATTTTATGTGCTTCTTCAAGAAAAAGAATCAACCTTACTGATTTGTCCTGTAAATTATAGGACATTAGAATTAATGTCCTAGAATAATAATGCTAATTATTATCCTATTTTACCATCAGAAAACTTAAACAAGTGTATACTGTGGTTTTTTACAATTCTAAGTTATTAAAATGACCAGCAAATCTGCACATCTCTATTTTGTAATCAAGTTTAGGCATTTTTAAAGGAACTGATTTTGAAAATCCTTAAAAAGGACTTTTCAAAAGTCCTTTCACCTGTATAAATTTCATTAGGAATTAAAAAAAAGCACTTCATATTATTAGTTAAATTTGTTGTCTCATATTTTTAAAGGGCATGTTACATTGGGAAATATGTACTTGGACTTGCAATGGTTTTAAATGATGTTTAACAAATCAGTTCAAGAAGAAAACAAAAACCAGTGTTAAAACTTTTCAACTAATTGGTATTTTCCTTCTGGCTTCACATATGAAAGGAACATGACAATTAAGAATTGAAGAAAACAGATATATTTTCGTGGCTTCCGACTTGGAGATTTGGTGATAATATTCCATATCAGGAATTTCAGTTACTTAAAAAAAACCAATCTATAACCTTGGGAGTTCCAATATCTTAGCTATTGAGCAAGAACTTTTGGAAGGAATACATTTATTGGTGAAAATTTCTTAAGCCTTCTTTCTTTTATGTTTAGACTTTATCCACACCTTTGTTACCATCACTTTTATCCCCACATATCTGGTGTTACTTTAAATTTCTTCTATCCGGTAAATAAATAATTATTTTTGAGCTGTTAATAATATTTATCTGTAAGTATATTAGATACTTGCTTACTTTTTTTTTTGAGATAAAGTATGAGTACTCAAATTCTGAGATATCTTAATTTCATTTGAGATTAAACTTTCAAACATCTGTGCTGGCTTTTTTTGCCTTAGCTGCAAGCACTAGGTTGAACACCTGGGAATTTTTTCATTTTCATTTGATAAGTACTAAAAACTAGGTCACTAGGAATACCTATTCATGATATGCACTCAAGCAGCATGAGGAATGAAGGGAACATAGAACACTTACTTCATGACTGCTACATATAAAAATTTATCTTCATGATGAATAAAAATGAGGAGTTTAAAACCTAATTTTATACAGGGGTTTCAAATTTTGAATGCATGTCAAACTTGGAAAAAATCAGAAACTTTCATTTCAAAATGTCTTTACTCAAGTTGGTACCTTCACTTTTTAAAATTTATGTTGCCCAGGGAAAACTAGATTGTGTATCTCTTTTCAAAATTCTGACTTAACTTTGCAACTTTTCAGCTAAATCCTATATAGTTGATTACAGCAATAACAATCTGCAATGGGGTGAAGCTTTCCTGAAAGCACTACTAAATCATTAGATGATACTGGTTTGTGAAAGGAAAATAAGGAAAATAACAGTAGCTTAATTGAGGTGGCGCCTTCCCAAAAGCTGTAGACTATATCTTCCCTGTTCTAATGTTTTTTATCTATATATAGTGTATATAAAAATAATATTTATATCTAATATATGTTGCCTATTGATAATATATAAAAAATATCTATATATAGCAGGATTGGGGGGAGGGACAAAAACAGACCCAAAAATAAACTTAGAGATGAGTTCTTAACAAGTCCACATCTGTATACTGTACTTGGGGTAGGGGACAGAAGTTGATAGCAACTTGTGTAACAACTGACTTTTGATATTGAGCAAGTCACAGAAGTTTGTCTGGGGTGATGGGACCAGCAAGGCTATCATCAGCTTTTGAGACCTTAGAAAGTAAAAAACCAAGAAAAAACAGTAGTCTTGTGCAGAGAACACATCCACAGATATCCAACCATTTGCTGAAGGCACAGAATGTTCTAATTACTCTTAAAGTGTCACGAGATAAATACATCCCTCGTATGCCTAAAAAAATTGTTATATGAAACATATGCCTCAAAAATTCTTATGTCTAGCTATTACAAATATTGACAGCAGTTTTGCCTTTCTTTATGTACTTCATGGTTAGAGACTACTACCACAAAACCAAGGCTCTTACCACAACTCTTTGCAGATAAAGGTGATTCAAACCCATTTTCTGGGATGCAAGGCAGTACCCAAACACCCATTTATGGGAAAAAATAATAATTAAATACATATAAAATAATGCTGCTCCTTCTTGTTCAATCAGCACTATTCTGCTTAAAGTAACACAAGATTCAGTATGTCAAAGGAGAATGAGTACTGGCTGTACTGAAGATCAGAAGTATCAAATTACTTACCAGCTAGTTATGTAAGAAAAGGGAGGACTGGGCTAGCCTTCGAGATTTTTTCACACTATTCGTGTTTAAATCCCTAGATTTTAAAAGAAAAGTCAAACCACTAGTTCAAAAAAGTATATTCCTTTTCTGTGTGTATATTACTCCAGTTTCACAGTCTTCTGTTTATTTTTGTAATTTCAGCTGAATATTAACTCTCACCTTAGTCTTTCTCACAAGGCAGTTAAGAATTTAGTTTGTGTTCTTGTAGAGGTTAAATTTTACTTAAATTAACCTTTGTATTCATGTGAGGTATTCTAACTAGAGGGTGGACTTATTATCATAACTCAGTAATTTTGCAAAAGAAGTGAATATTTTCAAAAAAGCATTTTTTGAAATATACCTGGCCCTTCTAGGAAGAAGACACTTGAAGTCCTGATTCAGGCACTGAGGCCTTGGAAAGACCTGTATTGGAGTTTAATGCACATCTTTTTCCCTATCAAGTAGTTACAGATGATGAATTTTATAGATCATCCTTTAAAGGTGCCTATTTCTTTCAGTGCATAGTAAAGTGATTCCAGTCCCTGAATTACATGTTCCAAATAGTGGTTTTGGATTCAATAGCTTCACTCATAACTTCAAGGCATCTAGTTTTGATTATAACATCTGGATTTTTCAATAGATTTCAATAGTTATGTATTGAAAAACAGTGAATGGGCTACACAGTAAAACATGATATAATGAAAAGTTCTCTGCCTCAAAAATTTCAGCAGAATAAAAAAAGCACAGTTGAGAATAAATCTACAGGGAATAATGGAAATTCAGTTGTGGTTGGCTAATAAGTGCTTTCTCCATTACAGTTTAGCAAATGTTTAATTAATTAAATGTACTTGCATACAGATATGAAATTATATATTAGAATTTAGAGATATCTTAGTTTAACCAAACCGTGTCAAAGAACCCAGTTTCGAATAATAGCAGTAATTTTCAGCTCATTGGTGAGCACTGTGCTTTCAGAACTGCTGTACTTCTATAGTAATTTTACTGCAGAGAGAGGCTGAAGTAAACCAAAGAGGGATATAATTAAAATTGGTAATTCATTCTAGTGTATAGAAATGATCTTTTAATTATTCTGGACATTTTCAATACTGTATCCACTGTATCAACCCCACATCTCTGTGTAAGGACCTGAAATACCTGGATTCAATATCCTCAGCAGGCAACCTGCATATTCTTCTACAGTTATAGAAACCAAGTTCACTCTCTTAACTACACTTGAAATTCCGTTTCCTTTTGCAGTGATACAGAATAATTTAGATTTCATAGTATCTTTTGTTATGTGCAGATTTATTTTGTCTGATCTGAGGTCCAGCCATCTGGTGGTCTCCTGAGAAAGCTCAGACCATGTGTTATGGGTTGGACGCTGGCCAAATGCCAGTGCACTCACGAAAAAAACCCATTCACTCATTTTCTTCTGCCATAGTTGAACAGAGGAGGGGAAAGAACAATTTAAAAAGTTCATGGGGTGAGATAAGGATTAAGGAAAAACACTTTAAGGACAAAACAGGCTCAAAATTTTAAAAGATATAAAGAAAAATGTATTAACAAAATTAAAAAAGGAAAATGAGAACTAATGTAAACCTTTAGAACACCTGCCCAACCCTTCTTTCTTTCTCCCTGACAACGCAGGGAGACAAAACATGGGGGTTTTAGTCAGTTTGTCTCTTTAAAAAAAAAGTTCCTTCAGTTCATTTCAGGAGGGGAGTCTCTTTTCCTATGCTGTGGGGTCTTTCCCACTGGAGATAGGTGTTTGTGAAGTTTTCCAATGTGGTTCTAAATTTCACGAGAGCAGTTCCCACCCAAAAAACTTGCTGCAATGTCAGTCCTTCCCACAGGCAAAACAGTCTTCCCACAACTGCTTTTTTTTTGTCAGCTATTTGGTTCATGGGATACATCTTTTAAGGATGAGCTGTTCTAGTACAAAAGCAAGAGTCTTTTTCCTGTATCTCTCAAAGATAGGGTTCTCTCTCTCTCTCTCTGTTCAAGCCTTTCACCAGATTACAGCTTCTCAGCATCTACATGTTCCAGCACGAGTATCTTTTTCTCACAGGTTGCAGGTGAATTCTGCATCCCCCCCATGGACTTAATGAATTACAGGAAAACTGTTATATTATAGTCTTCACCATGGCTGGCAGAAGAATATCAGCTCCAACGCTTAGAGTCCCTTCTCCTCCCCTCCCTCCTTTGCACTGACCTTGGTGTCACCATGTTCTCCTCACGTCTCCACCTTTCTTTTTTTCTTGAATCAAGAGAGAATTGGTGTTCGTAGGTTCATTTGTTCTCAAGTTCTGTCAACTGAGAAGTGCAGTGCCGAGAGGTTGATTTCATCCAGGCTACCCATCAGGGAATTGCTTGCCATGCCTCTCGCTGTTGGTCCCGTGGTCCTGGCTGGCACCACGCGGGCCGCGCTGGCCGCCACGGCGTCAGCTCCATTCCGTGCCTATCTTCATGTGGCGTGCCAAAAAGGAGAAGCTGCTGCCACCACTTCTGTCCCTTTGTTTGCAGTGCAGCGGGCTAGAATTGGCCAGGCTGGCAAAGTCCATCCCTGGCTGTGCCAAGATGGCGGTGGCCACGTGGCCGCTTTTTGGCCCCAGCTGCTCTCAGGCGCAGGCCACAGGGCTGCTCCCAGTGCCAGCTGAGGGGCTGCTCTTGGAGCTGGGATGGCCTTCCTCCTCCTCCCCAGCCGCATGGCCTCGGCGGCCGCACTGGGAAGGGGCTCAATGGGCCCGGCTGGCCCCCACCCATGAGAGGGCAAGAAGAAAAGAGGAATGGCACACCGGTTTTTACACTTAAATATGTTATCACAGAGGAATTGTTGACTTCTGTAATTGAGCCAGCCTAAATGTCAGTCGTCAGAGCCTTTAAAGATTAGCTCTGCTGGACACAGTAGAAGTTTTGAGGAGCTTCTCTCTCAGAAGCAGCCTCTGTGAGTTCCTCCACCCCCAGTAAAAATCATATTGTGTTAATCTAACACACCGTGTGTACATAGCAAGGATAAAATATATATGATAAACGCTACTGTTGTAGTCCTGTGGATTATTTGGCTGCTGATTTATGAAAACACAGTTTTTTAACTCAGGAATCTGTTTGTGCTAGAAACTTGGCTTGTCTTTAATTGACCAAAGTGACAAGAGGTGTTATTTTTCCATTGCCTGCCAGCTACATGTGCAGTAGTGGAGACAGTTCCTAAAATTACAGTGGATTTTTTGGTTTTATTTAGAGAATCTAGAATATTGATCAAGAAGAAGAAGGGTTATAATTGTTTCATTGGGCTAGATACAATAACTAACTTTTGCACCTAATTAGAGATTTAGGCACAAACTAAATCTGTCAGAGGATAATCAGAAGCTTCAAGCCTAGCTTTGAAGTTGTGAACTGCCCAGGAACAAGCCTGCTGGGAAGAAGTCTGATTCAGCCTGCTAAAGGCATAATGACAGTAACTGCACCTCCTCTTTCCCAACTCTATACACACACACACACACACACGTGTGCGCTATGGCAATAAAGGGTGGCACATTAGAAATGCAATACTGTACCCATGTTACAGAATAGCTGAGAGCCCTGGAGCGAATTTCATTATTCAACCAAGAAAGGATTTAATTATTCAACCATTTTCAGCATAATGTCATGAATGGATGATTTAGATTGCTTGAAGAACTACTGTCAAAGGTATTAGCACATTTGTATTATGATGATGTTGTAAAAGTACATTTTAGGAAAGTTTGATGGCAAGGTTCAGTCTATTACAGCACAATCATTTGAACAATGATTTAAAGTTATCAAGGCACAAATTGAAGTTACCACACTACAGGATTATCTGTGATATTGGTTGCTTTACTAAAGGTCTGACATAGGTATCCCAGCTAAAGGAGAGATCACAGCCATGCACCCAACACTGTCTCACAGTGAGAGCTTGAAAAAGGCTCAGTCAGGCTGTCATATTTATGAGATAAAGTGGTTGACTCATAGTCAAACTGCATGTGATAGGAAAAGTAAACATGTGACCACTTGTATCCACAATTTTGTTCCTAAATAAATGAGTCTTAGAAAAACCGCCTGCTACTCATGTGCTAATGACATGATCAGTTTTCAAGCTCATAGGCATCTATCCTCACTGTATCTCTCAAGTCTTTTGTGGGTTTTCAGATGAGAGATTGAAACTAGAGGAGTTCTTGGTCTGTCTATGGCTCAAGCCTTTACCTCCTTTGGAGCCTATACCAAATTATTGCTGGTTTGATTAAGGAGTTGAGTGCATCTGTCACAAATAACAATGCAATCAATTGGACTATTCAAAATATAGAAACTGATTCTACAAATTATAAAAGTACGAAAACGATCAGTGTGTTGTTCAGTTAATTGAATGACCACTTGATGTTAAAATTATAGGACAGTTAATTTCTATCTGACCCATGCCTTTGGAAAAATTAAAAGAACAACTACCAAAAAAAAAAAATAATTTAGACCTGATTTGACTGCAAATGTGTGATTTGTCCAAAAAGGAACATTTAGGATATCAAAGGATTCAAACATATTCTTTAAGATTAATTTTAAACTTTATCCCTGTCAGGTACTCTGAGAAGCAGTTAAGAGGAGACTTAGTTCCTCTCATTTATAAGCAGAAATGAGAGGAAGGAGCCCGTATGTACTGCTCTCTCCTGCCATATATTTTCACATGTTCTGTGACATATTATCAATCCATACCACTAAAAAATTATCAACAAGATGAATAAAGTAGCATTTGAAATGGCATTTTTAATTTTCAAATGTGACTGCAAGTATTTAGAAGTCAGAATTTTCCAACATATTTCATGATAACTTTTTGAACAAGTGCATGATTTTACAGAGAAAAAAACCAAACCCTCAATTTCATTGAATCAGATTTGACTGGTAAAACAGTTTATTTGAAATTTATTGCAATAAACTCTGTTATATGCACACCTATCACCAAGTTATAACTCCTGTTCACACCTGACAACACTCTTCCCAGATTTGCAAGTTGTCTGGTATAAAGTATGTTTTTGTGTGTCTGCATCAGTAACTAAGTGTACAAATATTCTTTTTCAGCGCATGTTCACACTCAATCTATAATCAGAGTCCTGAAGAACACAGTTGTGAGCATTTCTGATAAAAAGCAGTTTTGCTCTCAGTGGATGCGGTAATGCATCTGGACACCTGGGCAGTACCTACAGTGGCAACTTCTGCGAAGACCGGAGGTCCTCCAGAAGGTCTTCCACCTCAATAACTTGCTTGAGGAACGCGGACACCACTGATACACATGCATTTTAGACTGGCTGTGGTGTTTTCAAAGTTTAGTTAACTAGTAAATACTTCTTGATCTTGTATCCTCTAATCACTGCACTGTCTGTCTCAGTGCTACCTACTGTACTTCTTAGGGGCACTTTTCTGTGTCTCTCCATAGTTACTGTTGACTTCTGATTTGTCTATACCGTTGTTGTAAGCCTGGATATGGCCAGAGATCACTGTTGCACAGTAAGAATACATTTAACTTTTTTCCCCTCTCTCTTTCAGTCCCTTGTGTAAAGAAAATTTCTGAGCAATAAATGTTCTAGGCCGCTGTATTTATGTCAGTATACCCCATAAGCCTCTGTTGCTAAGATTATGTGGTATTTGGGGCTTGGAGATAAGGTGGTTACATTCACCTACCCTTTCCACTGAGTACAAATTAATTGTCATGGCACTGGATGATTTTATGTGAATCATTCAGGAGAAAATATGGTTTATGTTACCCTATAGGATGCACCTGTCTTCAACAGACATTGTCAGGATACAGCTGAGACTGATGGCTCCATGAGGTTGAGAACTGGGAGTGCGGAGGGCTCCCCAGGGGTCTGTCAGGGCAGAGTCTGGCAGCCAGGACTCATTCTATCCCTCCAGCCAGGAGCAGGGCAGCCAGATAGCACTAGGTCTCTCCCAGCCCCATCATCATATGTGTATACCTGGGGACAGGAATGGCTCAAGGATGGGCCAGGATGTGAGCCCACAGGTGGGGTTCAGGATCATGCCCAGTGAGTGGAACCAGAATTAGACACAGTCCTATAATGTCTGGGCAAGGCCGTGGGGAATAGTATGGGCCAAGGCTGTGCAAGGATTTCAGCCCACATGTCAGGGTCAACATCAGGCAGAGATCACTTTCTTTTAAGCTGCATGATTTAAGATATCTACAGATGAAACTGAAATAGCTGCTCTTTCATGTACTAATTCTTGGATCACTGACCTTTTCCATAAAATGTAGTTTTGCCATTTGAAATATTCACAGGTTTCTGAATAATAGTCACTGATTGTGGAAGCATAATTGACCATCTGTAGGTATCCATATACATCCTAAAATTAGTGTCTATGTAGTTTATTTTTAACTTCAATTTGCTATGTAGTGTCCATCCCCTTGAAATAAGTCACGTTCCCTACTGTCAGTAAGAGGTCATGGTAACTGTCACTTACTTTCATGTCCATGTGAATCTTCTGCTTCAATCAACTGTAAGCTACAAACATCTGGCAAGCAGCAGAGCATGACGTGTCTTTCTGTCAGCTGCTGGAAACATCCAGGCTTCTGCAATTTTCTTAGTAGAATGTTGTTGGTTTTGTTTGTTTTTTGTTTTTGTTTTTTTTTTTTTTCTTAAGCTACTTTACTCCCAGGTTAATTAATATTTTTATAAATCTGTGTTTTTAGGATTACTCACAGCTGGGTTTGAAGAAGAACTGAAATCAAGCAGGTCGCTGATCTGTTGTCTGTAAGTTGTAGCTTGGTCGCAGATACAGGTCCTAACTGGGTGGCAGCTGCCTTCTGTGAAGTATATTTGCTGAATGTGGGATTGGATTGTGGCACAGCAGCAAACATGCTTATTATTTGAAATATTTCCATCCTCAAGCTATGAATATGTTTTGGTGTTTTTCAGAACCCTGAAATCTATGTCCATTTACTAAGTATTTTTGTATCTGACATTAGCATTCTTTTTCAATGTTTGTGAGACATTGGACACAGCTTAACCAGTTTTGTGTAGACGTCTTTTTCTGTGTTACTTTCAGCTTACATATGCATTCTATAGTACTTGCTGTTTTCATGCTTTCCCAGGATAATTCATTGGTTTGGGCATGGTTTTTTTGGTATAAGAGAAGTAAATCACAGGCATCTCAAATTTACACATTAGAATATCATCAGTAATTTAAATGTTACATATAGTTGTGAACACTGTAACGTGTCTGTTTTCTCTTCTAATCTCTTCTAGTGTCTTTGATGCCATTTTATAAACATATCCAAAAAGCCCCAAGATTTGTATGCCTGCAATGTCTTTCTTGCATGAGTCATAGAACTGATAGTAATACTTTCACCAATAATTCCAGTGTCTGAAGAATGATTTTTTGATAGGTATGCCATGCAGTGTAGGAATTTTTCTATATCAGACGCAAATCTCACAGCCTACAATAAACTACATAAAGTTACTTTTCTTTCCCTGACGTATACTCTGAAACTGAGATGCAGGACTTGACCATGACTGATAGTCCTTTGAATGTAAAGACTATCCAATTATGAAACCTTTATCAATCTGGAATATAAGTGCTTCTACATTTCTAACTGTAGAAGCTGTCAACTCTCCCTGGAAGTTCAGCTTTGTTGTCTTTCTTTTAGCCCTTGGCCTCTTTCTTTTCCCCCTCCTTTTCTTCGTGTAAATAGCAATAAAGTTTTACCTTTTTTTCTCCCATACATTAGTTCTTTGCAACTCAATTTTTCCTGATCGTGATTCAAAGCTTAATCAAGTCTTTTTTGTTTGTGGAGTTATTTAATGCTAATGCAGCATTTGTTTGACAAACTTCTTTTTTTCTATGTGTAGGAGTTGCTTTGTTTGCCTAAGTGTACTCTCTTGCACAGGGATTACCTACACTGACAATTCCTACCTTACTTTAAATAATGTTTACTGAGTAATAAGATAAAAGTTTTCTGGGTCCTAAAATCAAACAGGTTCTTTATTAATTATAGTCATTGCACATACTATGCAATTGCTGACTGTTTCAGCCCATATAGAAACTTACTAACTTGCCATTACCCACTACAAATCTTTCTTTTTTGTAGCCTACAGATTTCTTCCAGTTTCCAGATATTGCTGCAGATGATCCTTTAAACAACCTGCCCCGAGATTCTTAAATCAGTAAGTCAGTAAATTGTTATTTAGTAAACATGTGTCTCAGAAGTTCACATATTCAGACTAATCTTTCCATCTTATGATCAGTTCTCAGTTTCTACACATTCTTATGAGGAATGGAGGCTGAGCCCTTGCGAGACAACACACATTGTCTAGTTCAAATTTCTGACTGGGAGCAGTTTCTGCACTGGGTGACTACAGGATATGTAGTAAAAGGTCACAGGAGATAATTCTTCATAGGAAGCTCCTTGGCCTGATTACATTCAACATCATTTAGACCTGGAATAAGAAAATGGTGAAAATTAGGACAATAAAAATGATATAGCAGCCTTCTGTCGTGAATGTTTGCTACTTCCTGACCTCTTTTTGGTCTCTTGAACTGTGCAGTTTCTGAGCTGGATGGTAATTACAATATCTCACTATTTAATGTCTCTTGTAAATGTCATTAATTCTTCAGAAGTTACACATGTTAGGAAAGAGACACAATTTTCTGAGCTGCTGGCCACTACTGAACCACAATTCACTGTGAGAATATAGTGACTGTAAAAGTGATGGCAATCCATCTTTTAAATGTCATAGATGTTTTTCCTTTTATTATGGTTAAAGAAATAAGAAAGTAAAATTTTGTTTCCTGTACAAACATGTAGTTTGAGAAACTGTGATACGCATATGAAGTTAGCCTTAAACTAGCAGGAAGACTGTAAAACACTTGTCAGAGCAGAAGCCAAGTACTCAGCATGGTTCAAACGAATGCCTCAAGGCTGCACTAAACCGAAGTTCATTGAAATCTGATCTTCAAAACTAAAGCATGCTTGTGAATCTTCTCACACTTTTCACCTTTGGAATGAGGAATCAGCCACACAGTGTTTGGAAAGCTATAAAACTTCCACAGGTGCTTTGAAATCTTGGATGTAGATGCATGCATGCTGCTTTTCCATCTGCTAAATGTTTACCAGGAAAACTCTAGCTCAATTCAACCTGTGGACACATACATATAGCTGAAGTCAGAGAGTGCATGGTTGAAGACCATGCTGCTAGAGACTGAGTCCTGCCTCCTCTTATTTTGTCTTGTTTTAGCACTTTGTTGTTGTAGGTTTAGAAAATTATTTTGGTGATATTACAGATTGTTACCATGACATCCTTAATATTTGCACTGCAGAGGAATTAGCAAAAAACTACATCCCCGCAACTACTGTTATTGCAATGTAGTAATCCTCCCACTGCCCTTACTCTAAAGCATGATAGAAATGTACACAGGGTCTTCAATTCTTTCATTCTAGCCTACAGACCCATATTATGCTTTATACTGTGTGTTTGTCATTTCTAATTTGGCTCTGTACTAGTTGAACAGCTGAGCCTCCACTCCCTGTACATTTTTGAACATCAATGTATTTCATACTTTATGCTGCTTCTGACTACAGGTCACATCCCTTTTCCCTCTCAGCTGTGTATTCAGTGCTCAAAAAACTTTTCACAATGCTTTACTTGAGCAAAGGTATAATAGACCACATTTTTCAACCTTTTTCTCAAATTCTTACTGCTAGTTTACAACTACCTGTAGTTTTTCCATGTTGTGGTTAATATCTTATTAAGTAAGCCTTTATCACATAGAAATTAAAAATGAAAATCCCAAACCCACAACTCTGCAATGCATAATGATTCAGGCATGGTGAGGAGGTGGTAATAAACACCTGACATTCTCTGTAGTTATCTCCTGCACATTATTGTGTGGCATGTTTTTCCACTATATTTTATGATCTTTATCCACACTAGTCAGTGCAGCTGTGGCGATGTTCAGTTCTGTGGCTGAGTGCTAGATAAAGATGTACATGTGGGTTTCCAAAGCCAGGAACAAAACAAGGAAAAACAGAGAGATCTGCAAGGAACTGGCAGCTTCAAGTGGCAGCTTTCTGAGCAAGGCTGGCCCAGCTTGGTTTTTGCCAGTCAGAGAGTTGAAGTAGTAACTAACAATGCTGAAAAGGTTATGAATGCTTTCATGCCTTCTGTCCTTAGCATCACTGTTGGGCCCCAGACCCTGGGAACAAAAATCCAGGTTGCTGCAAACACAGACTGACCATCAGTTGGTATGTGAACTATTACGGGAGCTTGACACCTACAAATCGATGGGCCCTGACAATATGCATCCAAGAGAACTGTTAGAAGAGCCTGCTGACATTGTTGCGAGGCCATTCTCCACAGTCTTTAAAAAATCACTGGATGAAGGATAATGTCACCCTCATCTAAGAAGGGCTTAAAGGAGGGTCCAGGAAATTTTAAGCTCGTCAGGCATACTTTAGTCCCTGGGAAAGTTATGAATGAATCCACTTAGGGGCTATCACAAGTCAGATGGAGCATGTGTTTGAGAAAAGCCAACATGGATTCATCAAGGGTAAATTTTTATTGACAAATCTGATTGCCTTCTATGACAAAATAAGCTGCTTAGTTGATGTGGTGTGAACATAGGTCATTGTCTACCTGGATTTCTCCAAGGCTTTTGGTGTGGTCTCCCACAGCCTGCCTGGAGAACTTGATGATAGGCAAGTGGTCCAAGAACTTGCTAAGAAATGACAAGAGAGACATGAAGTTTTTCTGTTCAACAGATCATTCTTTGTGTTCTTTTCTTTTTTTTTTTTTTAATTTTAAAAATATTCCAGTCTTTTCATAATCCAAAAGACACATATGCCTTCTTCAAAATATCTTATATATACTGATTGTTAAAGAAAAAGAGACATACAGGTGTAAGTTTCTGTTTGGTTTACTTGGATATGATGAAACTGATGAAAGTGCGCCTCCTCTTTGCCATATATTTTCTGTCTTCAGTTTAGTGTAGAATTAGATGGAATTATGCATGTCTTTATTGATGACACTGTTTCACTAGGTATGAATAATTAAATACCCAATACTTGCAAAAGAACAGATTCAATAGCCTGGAAGTTGGAACAGTTAAGGAAAATTGAGGTTAACATCCTTGTTTCAAGAAAAATACAATCATTTGCTAGAGAAAAACAGCTCAAATACGAGAGGGTGAGATTAATCATTTAGAGTCGGCTCATGTTTATTGATTATTAGAGACTAAGCCAGAATAACATCAACTGTAAGATAAGAACATGTGCTTTCTATATCCTGTACGAGGATATAGATGCTTGAATGTTTCCAAAAAGAATCAGGGCATGCTTCTTTGGGCTTCTTACTACAAATTCTATTATGGTGTTGAGAAAAAAATTCCTGATTAAAATAATATTGAAACCAGACATTACTCTGTATCTTAGTAAAAAGTTTAGGAGGCCATCATCTTAAATTCAATATCACTGCAAATGTTGGGTTATTATGGTAGTATTTCATGTCAATATCTGAGTCCCTTCTCTCACTTGTAAACTTTTTTTGAGGATATCAAAGTAACAGATTACAAATAATTTTGTCATCACACAACTGCCTGACAAATTAAAAAAAAAACATACTGCAACAATGACAACTGAGCATACTCTGTTATTCCAAAGTTTTGATATGAGGTTTTTCTGTTTGGTTGTTTGGTTAATTGGTTGGGTTTTGGTGGGTTTGGTTGATGGTTTTTTTGAGAAGGGCAGCTGATGGGTTGGGCATGTTTGTGGATTTTTATTCCGAGGACAACACTAACACAATTTGAGAGGTGGCTTGCAGTTTCAGGAGAGAAATAACTGTCTCCTAGTGAACACTGACAGATAAAGAGACTCTTTGCCACGGGGACTTTGGGAGGGCATCCTAACTCCCAGAGTTCTTGAAAAAATGCTGACTTGTTATTGTAGAACTTTTGAGTTTGAATAATTTTATATTTTATAATTTCATTTATGGTGTAGTCAAAGCAGGGTAATGGCAAATGATTCAAAAAATCAGACTAAAGACTTATCAAACTATTTATAGGGGCACAGTGTTAATCCTCTCCCAGTAGACGGCTGGTTTGAGTGGGAAAAAATCTAAGAGATCACAAATGGACAGTGGGAATCACTGACCGATAAAAATGGAGAAAATATAATTGCTCTTGCATCATGTTTAAAGACTGCATGTGAGTGGAGAAAAGAAATGATAAGAGAACATGATGAATTAAAACAAGAGCTAAAAGAATTCAAGGAAAAAACAAAAACCTTGCAAGAGAAATTGGATTTAACATCACTAAAACACCCCAACTCTCCAGATGTTAAAAAAATTTCAGAGTTAACAATGTCACCTGAAGATGAGAATCATGATGTTCAGGAAAACTTCTGATGAAATTGGTGATTCAAATGTTGAATTGGATTCTAACAAAAGTACAGAAACCATACTTATTAAGGAGGGAGAAATTCCAGAACTTAAATTGAAATCCATAATGAAAACTGAACTCTCCAAGGGACCCCAAGGTGGTCAGAGGAGAAATATAGTTACAATATTTCCCTGTAATTCCCTACCATCAATAAATCTCCAGGAAAAATATGGGCAAAAGGTAGAGGAAACAGAAATTGAATATCAGGAGAATTTGTTTCACGGGGAAAAATGGAATATTATTGGATGATATAGGACGTTTTCAATTCTAGGATGTGAGTGTCCTGTTACATCATGAACCAGATCCTCCTGACTTAATAATTACACACTGGGCATGAAAAATAATTATTATGGAAAAAGAGGAATGTATTAGCCCTATGCAGTCAGCGAAAAATACCTCTACTGCTGCTGCAAAAACCAACTGTTCGCAAGCAAAACACAAACATGGAGATGCAAATATCCCAACTTCTGCATAGATGAATCTTACCTTTGCTGAAAGAAGCTCCAAATGTACTAAGAAATTGTTTAGTAGAGAAAGGAGTAACAACTGCTTTGACTTTCAAGTATCAAGAACACTTTCGATAATGGTGGGGATGGAAAAGCGGCAATTCAAACATCTCACAGAAAAAAACCTAACGCTCCTTCACAACAGGGAAAGAACAAACCCTAAAAGCTGGACACCCTTGAGTCAACTACCCCTAACACATTCCTGCATTTCAACAGCTTCTGATTACCCCTATTACTTCTCTTAAACTGTAAGAGCAGAGAAACCTTTAAAAATTTGTAGCTAATACTAAGTTTGAAATCTCTTTTGAATATTCCTACAGAAGCCAAAAGCTAAATTCAAGCTTTAAAAACTGACTCTAATGAAAAGTGTTATCTGTTACACTGCTAAAATCGGTTGTGATATAGTTAAGACTTTAAAACAGAAGCGTTATATTTAAAATGCATTCTACTTACAACTCTCTGTTTGACTAATAAAAAGGCAAACAGAAGCCAGTGTTTAAAAATTGATTCTCATAACCTGATCCTAATACAGAACCTTTTCACTGCTACACTGCAAGCATTTACACATAAATAAATGGCCGTTTGCATATTGGCTGCCTTCAGCTAAATACCAAATTCTCTTTTAAGGAGTGATGTTCCTGGATTTTCTGTGATAACCACAAGCAGAGTTCGCTTAAATACTTTAACTTTCTTTTTAAAATATATCTGTGTGTATGTGTGTAACTGCCATATTCCGGACAGCCTAGAAAGCAGCTTTGGAGATGCAAATTGACACTGCTGAAAAAGAGATAGACAAGAGAAACTCCTCCTGCCTGGGAGAGAGATTAGACCAGTTTCCTCTGTCTTTAAACCCCCCCAAGCTCTGCCTGCTTGCAAAGATGAAATTTGCTTACCAAAGGCAAAGCCAATACTGGTGATATCTCACTCTACAATAGAATTGATTATGTTTCGAAAAAACAGCAAGCAGAAAATATTATAGAAATTTCCAAGGTGGGGAGAGAACACACACCAATTAAAAAAACCCCAAAATTTGGAATGGCTTAACAGCCACAAACAGACTTTGCAAAGGCTGATTAAAGAACTGGAAAAGAGATTATTATCTCTGACTCGAATTCTTAAACAAATAGAAAATTCAACCTGTAGAAATTCAAGAACCTTTCAATTTGCTAGCCAGCATTAGAAAATGCAACGCTGCCCCTGAAGGCATAGCCCAAAGACCCACAGTTCACAAGTGGTACGTGCTGCTCCCAAAAATCACAGACCAAATGAATGTTACTAAAAGGCCAACAAAGCCTACAAAATTGCAGATAACTGTAACGCCAGACATGTCAGCTCTGCAGCAACTGTATAAATGTAGTCCTATATCCGATGCCCCTGCCTTTACCTCAAATTCCTAAATAAAAGGCATTTGTTTTACTGATGCCTCAACCAAACACCTTGATGTTAGGTGGAAGTACGAGGCCGTGGTTCTGAATATTTAAATGGGAGTAGAACTGATAGAAGAAGGACTAAGAAGTGCACAGGTAGGAGAATTGAAAGCTGTATTACTGGCAGTGGAAGAAAATGCAGAAACGGTATATGTTGATTCATATGCCGTATGGGCTGGTGCCATACAGTAGTTGTGCCAGTGGGAAGTGTTAGATTGGCAAGTGAATGGAAAAAGGTTTGACAGAAGGAAAATTTGAGTGGTTGATTTTACAGGCTCAGTCCTGATAAATCCATATAGGTTGAGTTAAAACCCATACAAAAAGACTGTTGTAACAGCAAAATGGATTAGCTGACAAAAATCAAAAAGAGAAAAATTAATCCACAACAGTAATATCAGTTTAGTAAATGATTGCATTATAAATTAGACCATACTAGAAATCTTATTTTTTGCAGCACAAAGCAAAAATTAACCATTGACCAAGGTGTGCAAAGTAGTTTAACAGCTAAGGCTTGGATAAAAGCCACCCAGACCTGGCACCACCTTTACACAGCAAAAGTAATAAGACACTCTGGTCAGCCTGGAAAATAGATTATATTGGAACTCTAAAAATATCTAATGGTTACAAGCACATGCTAACAAGTGTAGAAGTTATATCTGGGCTGTTAAAGGCCACAAGGAGCAGGTATGTCAATCCAGAAACTGCTATGTCAGGGCTCAGCAACTGGTTTTCCAGTCTCCCTGTCCCAGACTCTATACAGAGTGACAAAGGATCACACTTCACCGGCACAGCGGTACAGGATTGGGCCAGGAAGGAAGGTATCAAATGTATTTTTCATACACCTTGTTATCCCCAGACAAATGGGATTCTGGAGCATGCCAATTGTTTACTAAAAGGTTACCTTAAGCCACATAAGGCTGGGTGGGATAAAAGACTGCCTTCTGCACTGTACCAGATAAACAACTGATATGGGCCAATGGGCAGTCCGGTTTCACGAGCTTTCCTGAGTCCTATGTCTTTTGAAACCACTCCAAATAACAAAACTGAAACTTTTCAGGATAATTTAATAGTGGGCCAACTACTCATGGTAAAGTTGCCTCAAACTGGAATTGTACCTATGAGTCTGACAGACACTCGAGAGCCAATGGCCTAGGTGACTACTGATTCTAATGGCCACCAACACAGGATGAACTCCCAGTGGGTATTCCGCTTTATGTATTTCCCCTTTTCAATTTATAAAATTGAATTTAACAAATGTGTAAATCTGGTGATAACCATTTTCTTTAAAAAATCTCAAGAAAATAAATTTAGCTCGGTTCACATAACACCAAACCCTTATTTAGTACTATTGAAGTGCCAAATAATTTAATAACTTTACTTATTTTTTATTGATATTTCTATATCATTTGTAGTTTCACAAGTATTACTTTAGAATACTTGTGTCTTCACTGTAATTGTCACAGTAGGTAAGAAAGATTTCACCCTATGATATGATTTGAATATGATTATGATTGTGATTATGATTATGATTATGATTAATCCATATGATTACAAAATCAGTTTTGTTTACCTCTTCCTACCTTTTCAAGGTAAGACATAAGTAAAAACAATTAAATTTCATTACATCATTGATTCCCCTGAGACAAACTCTTGTATAACACGTTTATTTGTTTAGATTATTATAAAATTGTCTAACACTTAATATATTAAGCAAAGCTGAACTTCACTAAAGAAGAAGACTGAACTGAGAAGTGTAAAGGAAAATGAAAAGAGTCACAGACCATCCATTGAACGCCTTCAATCTTTACAACCAAAGAACCACCTCCACAAATTTTTTTTATTCCTGGTTTGTGTCTCATCCTCCTATGATTTCAAGATTCAGTGGGCGGGGAGAACAACCTACCCTACATGGACTAATAATTGAATTGTCCCCAAATTCCATAAACTTTCTGAACTCAATGCCATATCTTATAATCTTTTAGTTTGTCACTAATAATTTTTCTTTTTCTCTTTCCAAATATGTACATATATCTGTATTATATGATCTAATACACAAATTCATATGCTTAAGCAATAACAAGTGCTTCTTATCAATATCAATAACATGTTCAACACCTTTTAAATAAAAAAATACAACTTGGGAAAACAATATATATCAAAATACTCAGTGGTGGTGCACACATATGTAAAAGTGGATGCTTTTATAGCACGGAGGGAAGAGATATCTGCATTATCACTCCATGAGGTAAAACTAGTGCCTCTAGTCAGAAGCAGAATGTGGCAGGATGTGTCCTCCCCCTCTCTACCACAGATAATTGGTGCATAAACAGATAACCCAGGGGCTGAAAGGCCCAGCAAGGGGTCATATCTGGTGCCAAAAGGGCTCAAGCCCCCATCGAAGAATCAACATCTTAGTCTGGAGGCAGATGTGGGAAGAGATCAAAGAAAAATAAATATTTCTGACTGAGAGACACTGTTTTACAAACTATAAAAGCACACACGATTATCACAGAGGTAGAAGTCTTCTACACACGCACCCTGAAAGTCTTTGAGACTTCTCCCCGGAGTTTGGACGCAGACTCCGCAGTTACTTTCCTGGCAATTGAGGGAAAGGATCTCAATGTGTACCCCACCAACAATTGGATGGTAAGATACATTGGATCCTCAGTTATATTATTTTTTCGCTAGCAGTAAAATTAATGGTACCTTTAGCCCTGTGCTGTATGTACCTACTAGTAGGCTTTTTTTTCTTATCTTTATTCTTGTGTAGTATGTAGTTTATTTTAAGTCTTATGTCTTTTAGTTTTGTATCTATTAAATAAATAATTCATTCTATAATAGACCAAATCAGCCATTATTAAAGAACTTATGAATGAGAATGGGTTTTGGCATGCTGACCACCTCAATAAAGCTACTGCCTGCTACTGAAGGCCTGGGCAAAAGGCACAGACTTATCTAAACCCCCACATCCATTCATAACAATTTATGAAAGAATATCTATGATGTTTTGAACTTTATTAACAAGGAATTCAGGCACAGAAAATTTGTTTGTCAGCAGTGATAGGTTTTTTACTTTATAGGAGTTTGAAGAAAAAAAATTGAGAGAAATCATGTGTGCTATTAGTCTGTAATGAGAATGATAAAAATGAAGAGAGGAACATATAAGAAAACTTTTTCTTTAGGAAGCCTCAAGGCCAGTTTTGTGTTACAATCTGGTTATTAAAATTAATAGAGAGATGTCTCTGCCAGAATTAAGGTGCAAACAAGACCATATGCCAGAGTCAATAGTATGGATTATATTTAACAGTAAATGTGGAGGGGGGGAGAGAGAGAGAGAAAGAAATAGAAAAAGAGATTATAGGAGAGAAAGAAAGTGACACAGACACAGATTAAGAGGAAAATATCACCATTACATGGATCCTGATGATGTCCCATGGATCTTCTTCTGATCTTGGTGGTGAGGATCCCTCGAAACATGGATTAATATGCATTTGGGCTGGATGGGAGTGCCCAGGTACTTCCTTGGGGTTAAACAATTTTGAGCTGTCTCTTGCAGCAGACTCTGGATCTGTTGCATCATTTTGTGTCATGTGCAAGTCTGGATGCAAGGCCTCAGGAATCAGTCGGGGGGTGCATTTTGGGGGTCTTTGATGGCTTATGACACTTCTCAGCTGCCTCTCACATGAATGTCCTGTGTGTATGTGGCCTTCCCAGGGTGGGGGTTTTACAACTGAGCCAGTTTGTGTCAGGGAGGATGAGTGTTCATTCCCTCTGACCAAAGGCTACACCACACACCCAAAACTCTCCTCCTCCCACCGTGGTTGTGGGAGAGTGTGTGCAAACCTGGCCTCAGCAGATGAGCCTGTGGGCTATAGCCTCCCACACCACAAACCCAGCCAGAGCTGATTTTCAGGATAGCTGCTGAGTTTGGCTTTCCTGGTAAATACATTCGTCTCCTCAGTCTTGTTTACTTCCTAGACCTGAGATAATTGAAAAATAGTGTAATTTTTATCTGATCTCAAGTTTCCTTAGGAGGCTTAACTCACAGTCCAAAGTTCCAGGCAGGAGGCATATTCAGGCAGGAGTGGACTTTGGTGGTCACAGTTTCTTTATACAGTTTTTTCATAGCTGACAAAACTCCTTAATAATGTTTAAGCCATTAACCCTAACATTTCAGTCTCTCACACTCTGGGCTCAGGTGAATGAGACAACTGCCTTGGGAACAGGCTGCTGGGATAGTAAAACTTAAAACTGTTGCTTTCTTTCTCCTCTCAGACACCAAAAAAGGATTTCTCTCTGTGTGTCCCAACCTCTTTGATAAACTGACATCTCCTGATGAAGGAAGGGGAGAGAGCTGTGACCCTTCCCAACAGCAGTAGTCATTGCCCAATTCCCATAACTTCTCTCCAACAGGCACAGAGCAAGTCAGATCTCTGACGGATTTACTCCTTCCCGTTCTCCAGGTAAGAGAAGGCTTGTTCTTCATCTCCAGAGTAACAATGATAACTCTATGCAAACTTCTGAGGAGACTTGAGCTAGTTTTCAGAAACAGTAATTACAGAAAAACAAAAAGAAATTCCAATTGTTAAATGCTTAGTACTAGAACCCCATACTTTACAGTAGGAAATACTGTCATCATTATAAGTACATTGAACATCTCTTCATAAGAAAAATTTAAAGTAGCAGGTCCTATCTTCATGTATTTTATTAAAGTTTCTTAAAATGTTTAGAATAAAACCAAGTCTGCTGATAGGACTTATTTTAGGACTTTTATATATGTCAGATAGTCTGCCAGAAGCAAGTTGGTCTTGAGAAATCATAGCCAAATCCCAAAGGTCAGCATTCTGCAGGACTGGGTGAAATTAGATGATGTTTCTACCAATTGCATACCGTTTCCTAAACGTGAACTCGAAATGGTCAGCTGTGACATCTACAGCAAAGGAGCCTATAGATTTCTTTTGAAATTCACCTTTTTCAGGCAGAAGGCAGATAAACATTTCTACATTTAATAAATATTTTATTTTGTAAAAATACTACATTTCTGACACTGATGTAGTTCAAGAAACCTTACTGACAGGTCCTTGAATTATCACAAAATTGTTTTTATCTAAAAAGCCCCAGCCAAAACAGTCAGACAATAGTGCAGCTTACTTAATTTTTATTCAATTGTTGTATCTGATTCTTGTTCCACACTGGTTGCTATACATCACGAAGTCATAGAATCATACAATATTCTTGGTTGGAAGGGATCCCCAAGGATCATCAAAGTGGCAAAATGTAACTAAATTTTCCACGCTGGTGTATGCATTGCCCAAGTGTCGTACTAATGCTTTACCTTTTACAATGTTTGGAGAAAACGTCATCTGAATCAAGTATGGAATACTAGTATTTACTATGATAAGTGAGCAAAACAAGATACATAGATACACACACAAGCATAAATTAAGTATACATGATTGATAAGAATGACTCAGCATCCTGGATAACAGAAATTGTTCTGTAATATGATTGCTGCAACTCAGTTACCTTATTTCAGTTTATCAACAATTGAAAGCAGATCTTACTTTAGTAAATATGTTTTATTTTAAAATGGTATTAAATATGCTGTCCTCTGCCCATATATTGTGTCACCAAAAGTTTGTTAAGAATTTAAAACTATCTTTTGTACATATTCTGATACATACATTGCCTAAACCAAGAATGTAGCTAGGGATCACATTCCCTAATATCTGCAGAAAACTGTGACATTTTACCCAAGAGACATTTAGCCTTAGATTTGTCCTTATGTTTTGTTCCAACAAAGTTTGTCTGTTTCTCTTGTGAAACTTTGATAGGACTCTATCAGTTTTAAATCACCATAGACAATTTAAGGTATCTGTCTCTGGGCTATATCTGACAGTTATGTAAGCAGTGATGTATGTGTGCTAGCAGAACTAGATTAACCCAAAACTAGCTGGTGTTGACAAAGAGGGTGTTGTGAATCATCCAGGCCTCCCTGGACAGTGTACAGTAGTGGTAGTTTCTTCATGACTGGAGGCGAAAGGAAAAAAAAAAAAGGTGCAGAAGAAAAGGCTCTAATCTTCCAGAGAGAAAAGGATAGAAAGTATGTCAATTATCACAGAAATGAAGCTATATCTCTTGCATATTCAGGGAAGGGCTAGAATGGTATTTTGTTCAAGAAAAACATCTCCAAGCCTAATAATCTAGGAAATTCTAGAATTAAGGTTGCTTTTCAACTATGAACCTCCTTGTAACTTTGCAACTACATAAAAATTGTACAATTACATCCTTCCCTTCCAGCCACCTCCTCTCCCCCGAGGACTATGTCATGAAGTGTATAAAATGGATGATCCTCATGGGGGAAAAAAAGGGGATTCAATATTTTTCCTTATCTTTTTATTTTCCCTCTACAGCTGTACACTTCAATTATTAAATTGTATTGAAACCATGTCCTCAAGACAGTTACTGCTTTTCTTGTAGCTTTTTCTATCACAGTCATCACTATAGCAACAGAGTATTTCACAAGCATGGAGAAACTTATTTCATAAATTTCTGCAGAAGTGAGGTTTGTAACTAAAGTTCTCTATTTTAAAAATGGCAAAATCATAAATTAAATGAACTGATAAATTATATTAGCTCTACAGAAAATTCTACTCAAATAAATATAAAGACAATTTTGTATATTTCTTTTCAACTGAAATTTTAATTGATTGTACCTTTAAAAAATAAATTTTAAAATATATAGCTACTTGAATATACAGCATTCTAAAGAAGAATACTAAGTGTAGTCATAAAATTCTTAGAATACTAAAAGTAGTCAGAAAAACTATAAGTAAAATTGAGCAGACATCACAAATTATGAGCAGATAGTAAAAATTCTCAAGTCATTCTGATTTATTTTTTTGAGAGGAAAATAAAGCACAGTAGAAACCATATGAATACTTGCAGTAATATAAATACAGTGGGAAAAGTATTTTCCCATACACATAGCAGAGCTGCTTTGTATGAAGTTAGTAAAGGTTAAAATGATGGGAAAATATTACTGACCATAGGATAGAATAGACAGAATGAGAGGTGAAAATTTCAAATATCATCACTTAGTAAAACTCAGAAGCGTAATAAATTCAGAATTTCCCCTCATATCAATTGCTGAATTCTGTCTAGGAAGAAATCAAAATGGAAGGAACTTATTACAGGGATTCTTTAAAGATGTTTGAGGAGCAAATTTCAGTTGTTATTTTGTTTATTAAATATAAAAAGTAGGAATATCTGGCTGCAATTTAAAGAGAGTGTAATCAATGCCAAGGGGAACTCTCTTGCAACGTAGAAAGAAATGCTATCACTTTAGGGCTAAAATATCAGAAATAGGTTAAAATGTTATTATATGAAATAAAATACAAAATTAAGCATTCAGAAAAAATGCAGAAACTTTTCTTGGAAGCACTTAAGGAAAAACAGACATGGAGATAGATGAACCAGCTTATTAAAAAAACCCATAAAATTTCAGATTATGTATTTCTGGCAGAAGAAGGAAGTTCTAGTTCAAAAAAATGAAGTGGATTTTCAGTGTTTTGAAACTTTTTCATTAAATTTCTCTCACTGAGCAGTTCTGAGTCTTCCCTGTGGAGAGTGGAAATTACCTATCTGCAGATATTAGACTGTGTTCTAAAAATACCTTACCTAGGAATTTGGAAACTATTCAGTATCTTTTGATATGGTCACTTTCAGGAAAGTGAAACTTTCCACTTTGAGGATTAGTCTGATACCTGCTTATATGAAGGATACAAACAGGTTTATCTTTAAAATGGAAAGTGGCAGATATAGTAATTGTTTATTTTGAATGGAAACCTCAAAAAAAATGGGATTAAGCTAGCTGGTTCTTCCAGTCCTTCATGTCACTTCAGCTAAAAAGAACTCTTCAGCTGACAAGTGAAAGTTTCTTTTATTTTTAATCAAAATTTGATTATATTTTGGTATCTTCCATTAAAAAAATGTTTTTGAGGAGTAATAGAATGATAGCACAATTCTTTAATTCCCAATAATCAGAGAAGAGTAAATAGCATTGGGAATTCCATTGAAAGAGTTCTAAGTCACTATGAAATGCTATATAACGCCTCTCAGGTAGTTGGTGGCATGTCAGCAGTGCAGGCAGACTTGCAGGTTGCTGTTAAGAAAGAGGAGCAGAGGTTCTGTGTGGTAACCTGCTGCTACCACACGGGGAGAGGGAGAAGGAAAGAGCTTGCAAAAGGACGAGGGGTAGGACAGATTCCTGCAGGATAAGGCTTGGTATTCCTATTGGCCTCAAGGAAGGGGTAAAGCTGACACACACACTGAAGGGAAAGCTGATCTTAAAGCACTGGTTCCCACTGCACAATGGTATCCTTCCTTCCTGTGATTCTGGTGGAGACACCTTAAGGGTTATTATGCCTTAATAATAACCCACTTTTCCTATGCCTGTTTGTCCTGATGATACTATGGATAATTTATGAAATAATTACAGTTCTTTTTCACGTAACATTATACACTGCAAGCTGCATGACATGTGAGTGTTATACTACATCATAATTATATTACTTATAACTGTATTTACTGCTAATTACATATAATGTTGCTCTGAACTTGCTATAACTAAAATAATCCATGTAAGTCTTTGAGAGTTTACTTTCCCCAAAATTTGACTTAGACCATATTACAGAAAAAATCTGTATTGTTCCACCATAAAACTAAAAAAAGTAGACAAATATATCTCTTAAAGCTCTCTTTGCTGTGCCACAGATTGGTACCTAAGGACAAAAAAAAGTATTAACATTATTTCCAAAAAATTGTACCATATATTTTGCACGTTTCTGTTTGATAAATTAGTCTACTGATTTTGAGAGTTTGATGTAAAGAAGAGAATTCTGAAGTTGGAAAGTATAATCTTCTATTGATTTCATGATTAACTTCATGTTCAGAATTAAACATCTCTCCCTTTTTGGGGATCTATGCACTAAGCTATTAAATCTCATCTCAATTTTATGCATAAATGGAGCTTTATCTCACTGAGATGATTTCAAGATGAAATATTATAAATATCTTAAGTGATGACTGATTTAAGTATTTAAATTATGATGGAAGATATATTTTACGGATATATATATTAAAGAAAATTAGATTGGTTTTGTAACCTTTAACATGACAGAGCAATACACTAAATATGTTCAAAAGAATTATAGGATTAATTGGGAAAACAAAGAAATATGAGATTTAGTCTAGTCTACTTATTTTTATTGAAGATAATAGCTTTTTGATTCTGGTTTGACTTTGGAGGGGCATTGTTTGTTTATTAGAATAGTTAAGAAATACAGTATTGGCATGCAGGTTTTACGTATGCCAGAAAATGTTTCCTTTTGCAGCTCTTTCAGCAAATATCTCTTCCTGATACTATTTGCTTTATGTAGGGAAAATATATTTTAATGTATATTCCTAATTAAATTATTACATCAGAAGGAGTTTGAAGTGTCAGATAAAATAGTGCCTCAGGCAACTGTTTGGTGATTTTTGATTGTGATTTTTTTCCAAATTAAAAAAAAAAGTTCCTTTATTTCCGGTTATACATATATATATATTTATATACATACACAGACATATGTATATATATATAGATATAGCTATAGATATATAGATATATATATCCACCAAGAACCTTGATTCTCCCTCCTGTTTGGTTTTATATTGAGTCCACATCAAGCCCAACAGTAACCTGGGCCAACAAGGGAATAGCTCTCTTTCTCCCTCTGATAGATTAGTTGATTTGCTAGAAAATTACTGGGGTTTAATCAACTTTCTGGCCTGTTAGAGACCATTCTCTCATTACCTGCTTGGCCCATTCCTAGCAAAATGAGTCTTTAAACTGTCCTTTCACTGGAGTTATATGACTTTTCTGCTTTTTTATAATCTATTTTTTTACTCTTTACTTTTTCATTTACCAGAGCTGTTCTTATTAGTGCTCTCATTCCTGGTAAATAAAAATATCTAAAGGCATTATGACTGAAAGTTTGGTTTGCTCTCACATGCAGACTGTCTACATGAATGATCACTCACTGTCTCTAGCTCAAAGAAAATAGCTGGTTGATGGAAAAAAATTCCTGGAATAAGGCAAAGAAGTTTTGAGCCTTGTTCACAAGAGACATCCATGTGTTTTTTCACGAATTGTTAATATAAAGTAAACCCTTAAGCACGTAATGGAATCATGATCTCCTCTCTACTGACTTGCTTTGTATTCTCTTATTTTAACTACCTTACCTTAGATTGCTTTTTTATTCTTATCTTGCCCTTCTTTAGACAGAGAATTGGAAATATCATTCCCAAAATCAGAACAGCATATAATTTATTTCTGTTTCTCTCCTAAGAGATTAAAGTTGAAAGCTTGAAATCCAAAGGCTGAGGAAGGTTTCAGCATTTGATCTTCTCATGTTGGCCAGCCACATCCTTTAATCACTTTTGCTTTAGATTAAAGCTCTAGCAGTGCTGCTATTCCTTAGGTCTGTCATGAATCTAGGCTTGACATACCACGGTTATGAGACTTGAGTTATGTCTGAACCTTAAAGTTATGATACCTCTTGAGGAACAAATGTAGAGCAAAATATCATTAGAATCTGTGATTTCTTTTACTGCTTTTGAACTGCTTCTTGTACTGATGAAAGCAACCAGTGACTGAAACTTGGTATGTTTAAAATGGGGGTTTTTTTGTCAGAATATAAAATATGGCATAGGTTCTGGCAGTTTAGGAGCATAAAATAGGTGCATTTGAGAATACAGGATAATACGTGTAAAACATAGGAAAAACAGGATAAGCAAACCGAGCAGATATTTTCATAGTAGCATGAATAACTTGCATTTACTTTGTCACTGTAGCCTGCTTAGGAAAAAGGTAGAAAATCTCTGATTGCACCACTGCATGACAGAACATCAACTAATGAAGGAAGTACCAACACATTGAAAATATACTTATTACATGGTTGAGTGATCTTGGAAGCAAAGGAAAGCAGCAAGTATACAGAATAATGCAACACAGACAAGATTGACAGTGTACTGACTTCTGCTCTTTTTAATTTACTTGTCATTTTGATTAGCTCTTCTGTTGTTGGGATGGCCACTTAAGAAGTCAATTCAGTTATGTATGTTTATGCCAGCTTTTAGCAAACCAGTCATACTTTTACTTGGCAAAAAAACGAATCTTATCTGGAAAAGAACAAGGTCCCTAAGCAGTAGCTTCAGCAGGAAAAAAAGCAGAGGGAAGAAAAAAATAAATACTTTATGTATTTATGTGATTGGGAAAAATTCTGATCCACTTATCTACTGGAAACAATTCTAAATTCAGATTTAAATAAGAAAATTAAAACTACATCTCAATAGGCAGTAGTTTTCAAACCACTTCTGCCAAAGAAATAATGCAGATCATGATATCTTTCTCCAGTTTCTCCTTCACAGACAATAGATGAATTCATTTAAGGCAGGAATTCCCTGATATGGATCATGGAAGTTACACAGAAAATTAATTGAACCTGGTAAAAATGCAGAGTGGTTTTACAACTGTATTGATTTCTAAGGAACGGTGGTAAAAGAAGTGATGGTAACTTTTATTAGATAAACAGAAAGGACTAATCTCCCGCTTTAAAAATATCAGTGTTCACTTTCCCAGATGGCACTGTCGTATAGGAAATCTTTAGGTATTCTGCTTTATTCTGAAAGGTTATCATTTGCTATTAAATTTTCTAAGTGGCTTAGAACAGGTTTTATACAGAAAAAATGGAGTTTATTACATCTCACATGATGAGTTTCCTTGAAAATGTGGCTATTTCTTACAAAATGTCATTGGAAGTTAGATTTATTGAAAAGAAACCCAAAAAACTAGTCTAACTTGCAGCTGCTGAGCCTAGTTGAGTATTTAGTATACTGCACAGACTATTCCATAGACATGGAAAAAGGCTGCAAAATCATGTTAGTTAAATTACAAATTCATGAAAGAAGTGCAAGGTACATCTATTAGTTTGCCAGGCTGCAGGGATGTGAGGACCCACTATCATAACCTTCTATTTTGGCTGCATAATTGATATTGCTAACAAATGGCCGTGATAATTTTCAGTGCAATTCATCTAGCTTTCATTTATAACATCAGCAATGCAACAGGTTTAGGCTTGCCTTGGCACTTCATTTCATGCTAAATAGTTTAAAAACACATTCAGCATAATAATTCCATTGTTTTCATTATTGTTCGTCATTTTTCCTTCCCTCTAATTCAAGTCAAATAATAAAATTAAGTCTGTCTGTCACGAGATCCTTTTTAACTCAAATGGCTGAAACAAATGTAATTGCCAATAATGCATTAAAATTTGAATTCCATGTATTTGTTCAGATATAGCGAATACACTGATATTTTCAGGCCAAAGTATTATAGACACTACTCTTTTAGAAAAGTCACAAGTAATGTACTCAGGTATATACATAATCTATGCTATACAACAATTCTATATCCAAGTGTAAGGTAAACGTCACTTGTTTCTTCGGTGCTTTAACATATATATGAACTATATACATGTACACACACACGCTGTAGAGAATTGATAACACTCTAGTCTCCTAATGTATTTTCCTGTTTAATTCATATTTTATTTATAAGTATTTTCCTCTGATAATATTTTTACAAAGTTTTCCTGTCACTGATGATTTTGTCCTGAAGTGTCTCAAGGGAAAAACGTTTGAGATTATAATTTTTCACATGTTTAGTGGTTTTCTCACTGCAATCTCCTGCTGATTGGATGTCTGCTTGTCATCAAAGCCTGCCCCTTGTGCTGGTAGATCCCTTAAGACTGACTGTACTGTAATTTATCCTAGGAAAAATAAACTTTACATACCATGTTTGACATTTTTTAATGAATTCTCTCATAATGTAGAACAATGAAAAAGGAATATACTATCCATTAATTACTTTATTAAAGATATACTATTGTTTTAAAAACAGTGATTTATTATAGTTAGTCTTGTGGACCATTTCACTTCCTTTCTTGGGAGTGAAATATTAAACTCAAAAACTTTCAAGTGAAGTCGAAACTTATATAAAGCAACGCATTGTATGGAGTTCTAAACACAGTATTTCCTTAATATACAGATAAGGCACTGAGAAAGATGCACAATCTTTGCAAGATTCAGATCTATCTGTCTTGACTTGCAAACTGTCTCAATATATTCTATGTATAAGCAGCAACTCTATATTTACATTAAAAAAAATATTATTCCTTCTATAGCCTAACTACACCCAATAGCTCTTTAATTCTTTATTTCACTATAGAATGGTTCTGAGACGATCAGACTCAAACTCTTAGGTTACAGTATGAACTACAGTTTATTTCCACAATTAATTACATTTTTAAGACTGTGTTATTTTAAAAATTATGTTAAGTGCTTCTTTTTAAGCCGTGAAGTATACACCATTGAGGACTCATGAAGAGTTAATAGACAATCAATTGTCCAAAGACTGCTTAATTCAGCAATTAAATATTTTGACCTTAATGCAATTTCTGTATACTTCATGCTGTAGGAATGTTTTCATTTGATTATTATTTATGTAATTGAAGAAGAACAATAGTGAATGAGATTTTTATGATAGGAGACTTGTTTTCTTTCCAAGTTTGAGTTGTTTCCCATAGAAATTGTAAAAGAACCAGCCAGTCTGCTGGCCTATCAAGCATAAAAAGTTTAATTGTCTCTTCTGGCCATGTTGGCATAGTGGATGGAAAACCTGCTGCTCTGGGAAAAGAGCCTGTGGCAGGGCAGAATTCTCCTCCACTGAATTGTTTTTTTGTTTTTATCCTGCCTGACCCTTTTCTCTCTTCTGTTAAGACCCTGTGAAAAAATATGGAGGGGAAGAAGGCAATCAAAGCAAAGATAACAAGAAAAACAATTTAGCAGTTCTCTGTGAAAATGTCCCAAATCTTTGGAGCTTGATAGATCAGCTACATCTGACTTTATCTGGAAGCTTTACTTTTAACAGCAAGGTGATCAAGACAGTTATGTGTCAGGTGTTTGTAATTTTTTTTCTGACATACTAGCGCTGCATGGTACTCTACTGGGAATCCTTAACTGTGGAGAAATTGTCAAATAAGATTACCTTCAAGACATACAAAAATGGGTCTCAACTACACTGAGGTAAGCTATTCTTGCAGGTATTTTTATAGTACAATTTGATGATTGTAGGTAACATGAAGTACGGATTACATCTTCGGGAGAAGACAGGTGATGTCCTACTTTTTTCAGAATAAATAGTCTTAAAATAAATAGGAAGAGAGCATACAAAGGAACTCAAGAAAAAGAGATTTAAAATTAGAATGCATTTTTGTTATAGATCTATTTATTCCTTTCAACATAAGTTATATAAGACACGTGTTTCAAAGGCATGAAAAACTACAGGTTGCTTCTCAAAAAAGGAGAAATGCAAATAGATAGAAAGTTGCTACCATAAAACAACAGCAAAAAACCCAAAACCAAAAACAAACAAACAAAAACCCCAAAAAACCACACTCAAAATAAGTGCTGTTGTTAAATTATTTTTAAAGAGTTATTGGGGAAAAAAAATCTTATTTCAAAAGGAAAACACTTTCTAATTTTTGCTCATTTTATCTGAAAATAAGTACACCATTGAGATAGATCACAAAAGGGAATTTTTCAGGAAAATCCTTTCAAAAATATTGGCAGCATATCATTATCTTTTGGTATAACGCCTGAATTTTTCTTACAGAAAAGAAAGATGAGAAAAAATTGAGAGACAGAGATAAAAAAGAATGTCACACTAGTATTTATTTCTGTTATTTCTTTGTACTTGATGGAAAAACTCTGATAACTTCATGAGTTTATCACTATATCATAATTTCTCTCTAATCTGTTGTGTATATACAAAAGCAAAGCTCATTGGACACAAGTTGTTTGAAGATAGAATATGCTTTAAATTTTCCATATAAATTTCACAAATTAAATGAGGACAGTTCTGAGTATTTTGTTTTTCTTAAAGTATAGATTCCCTCTCACTTATCTTCAAAAAGAATTTACTTTGTAGAAACATTAAAATCTTTGAAACAATGTGAAATATTCTGGAATTTTAAACATTTACACAATAGCCAGTATGCTACCTACCCCATAATTGATTATTATTGAGAAATTCTGCTGAAGTACTTTCTCTCTCAATGGGAACATTGCAGCCAGCAAACCTTATGTTTGCCACAGAAATGGCCTATATTCAAGCACTTTTCTTTAATGACTGGACACATATACCAATGCAAGGTGATATTGTACATTCTAATGAAATAACAGGTATAGAGACACTATAATTCATAGAAGTAGCTTAGAGATTAAATAAAAACCAACATATTGGAGATACTAATGCCATTATACGGTATTAATTCTTAATTCCAGAAGGTATAACTGAGATTACATGCTCTCACCTTCTGCATGACACGTGTAAGTCACTACAGATAAACACTACTTGCCACAACATATTCTCGTACTTTACCTTCCACTTGTTTTCTAGAGTTCATTTAAAAGTGTATTTCTATCATCTAAGGACACCTGAGACTATGTAATGATGTAAGAAAAGGACCTGACAGTCATGGAGTGCAGAAAATATCTTTGCAGGAGCAAGGTTTCCTGCAGATCAAGGAAAGTGGTTATTCTCTGATATTTGGTGGCTGTAAGTCTGCTTTTGGAGTCCTGTGTCCAGTTTTTATTCCCTGGTGCAAGAAATAGAATGACATGCTGGAATGACTATGTCAGAGAACCATCACAATGATTAGGAGTATGGATCACAAAATATTTAAGAGGCTGAGATACCTGAGTTTGCACAGTGTTAAGAAGATCAGGCTTAGGGAAAATATTAATGAAGTTTTATGCAGAGAAGAGAGATAGACTCTTGGAGATGTGCAGGGATGCGCAAGAAGCTCTGGAGTACAGAAATTGTAATGACAGAAACTTGGATATTAGGAAAAATAAAACAGATATTAGGATAAAATTTTGTACGACTGAAATAACCAAAAACCAGGACAATTTCCCAGAGAGGCTGAGGATGGAATCTCTATGCCTGTAGATGACAGATTTTAAACTCAGGCTTCTTAATACCTTGATTTATTTGATGCTGCTTGAAGTGAGGTCTTGGACTAAATGACTTCCATAAATTCTTTCTAAATTATTCTATGATTGTGAGATACACTAACGAAAGTGTCTAAATTAGGAAAAAAGTGTCCCTGTATATTTTCCTAACTTTCTGGATGGGTTAAGAGAAATGCAGCCTAGATGCCCCAAATTGCTTTCTGGAGAATTAAGTGTGTCTCCTGGGGAAATAAAGGAAAATTGGGAAATGCATTGCACTAAGTTGGGAGCAGAGATTTTCCTGTGCTTACTAAGGGAAGTACAGTGTGAGAAGGATTTTTTAAGACTAGTGTCCAACTCTTAGTCTTTGTTTGTGTCCATTATTTATGAGCTTTATTTGGTATGAATATAGCTACCGCGTGAATGAGTGAGAAAATGAATGGAATATGGGAGGCATATAGGGTATAGAACATAAGATACGGAAGAGAGGAAGCAATCTATATAAGGGGAGGTGTTTGGAATTTAGAATCTCATTTTCTCTAGTTGCATAAATTTTGGTATGGATCTTGTCAAATTCACAAAAAAATCATACACTATATACATTTTTTTCTCTTACTGTGTGAATAAATCACCAAATAACATCCGATTTTTGATTGTTCCATTCCACAAGACTGTTCTGTGTCACTGATAATTGCTTGTTAATTTTATTTTGTATTTCGGGAAGAATATTCTATTGAGGTACAAAAGAAAGTTAGACAGAACCACAAAAGTGCAATAAAAATATAGTTTAATTTCTGTCCACATTGTTATGAAAAGAGTCCTGGCCATGCTTTTCAAAAGTATTTCAAACCATTACAATGTTATGTATACACAGTGTAATTAACAGATTAAACTTCCTGATACACAATTAATTTTACCATAAAAAATGATGCACAGATTTAAGAAATAAGAGACCATAAAATGAAAAGAGACTATACAGAATCTCACAGAGCATCTAAAAATTTCCTCTTGCATTTTTTTTCCTTACATATATTGTAACTAGGCCAGAGGACCTATAATCACCTAGAGAACATAAGACTGAACAATTGTTTGGCATAGCGCCCCATAATGAGAGAGAAAATTGCTGACCCTAAATAGACTGAAAGCTCGGACTTCATGAACTGGGATCATATCATCATTTCATCCTTTAGAATCCAGCATTCCAAACATCTTCCTTTTCTTTGGACTTTCCTGATTTCCCATAATCAACCAGGATCATTTACTTAAATTGAACGGAAGAAGTACTGTGATTTCAAATATTTGATATGCTTTGAGCTGTACGACACATCTTATGCAGCAGAATCCTGGTAGGATCTTATTTCATGAAACTTGGGTCATATCACAGTAGGCAGTCACATTTGTAAGCTATCAAAAGTAACATGAGATGAACAAAGCAAACTAAAATTAATAATAGCATGTTTCTTGCCTGTGGCAATACATACAATAGGCAATGGATAACGAAGGACAGCTACTAATTTTTCTTCTTATTTCAACTAATAAGGCAATAAAAACTTTTTATCAGGAACATCGAACTCTGTCCCTGTCTGTGTGGGAAGGAAACAGAACATTTTAACCCATAGATATTTTTTTTTCTCCAAGGCATAGAAGAAATGGCATTAGTGATAGAAGGGTACTGCTCCTTTGCAGAGCTTCATTGAATTACAACAAAGAGAGGGGCTGGAAACAGGCAGCTGACTCAATGGGGACAAGGAGACACTATAGGCAGCTCTCACAGGGAAAGCTCTTCTAAAGGCACTAGACGATTTTCTTCTAAAGCAAGAAGTCCACCCAGAAATCTCACCCATTTCATGGCCTTCTACCTGTTGATCCTTTCACCACCTCAATAAAAAAACTGTTGAGATTATAAATTTGTTAAAAATCAAAAGGTATTGATGAAAGCCTCTTTCATGCAATTAGTGATTTGAACTAAATGTACAACAATATAATTTTTACTTCCTCTTATTGTCAACAGTGGAAAGTAAATCCAAAATTTTTCCATATTGGTTAATAGAGAAAAAAAGGTGAATTAGATCCCATATATTGAGCGAAGCTCCTACAAGTTTAATCTGTATATACCTTGTTTGGGCTTTTATCTTAATAAATTTGTATGCTCAGAAATAGACTTTTGTAAATTCACTGAGGCGATACTTAAGAACCTGTAAGTTTTATCTAATATGCTAGAGTATTTGCCTGTTCTTTTCCATATTTTTGTTTAATTTATGGTGGATGCACTAATTAATATTATAAATAGCCACGTATTTTATTTGCTGATATTTGTCAGTGATAAAATTGAAAATAAAAATGTGCATTTCACAAGATGAGATTTCACTCTCATAAACTAAAATTTATCAGAGTGCATTTTCCTATAATAAACATTTAGGTTTTCTGAATTTAGTAACTTTTAAGTATTGCAACTGTTCTACCATGGGTTTCCTACCATTTTTTCCTAACATTTTCTGCCACAGTTTCAGACAGTGTCTTAAGAAAAGAAGTGAGACTAGTAAACTAAGAGATTATCAAGGAAAATAGTGTGATCACGTACTTGAAATTAGCAGAGACATATGCCATGCTTCATAGATGACTGTTTTGCACCTGGCAAAACCCAGGTATTCAATACAACCAATCATTCTATACTTTAATTTCTTTAAATATGTTGTATTAATAGGCTAATGAAAATGATTTTTTTTTTAATTTCTGATTCAATCTTCTTGGTTTATATTTGTACCTTAGTTCATAAAGTTGTGCTCAAGTGTGCTTCAGACTTTTGTCTCAGAAAGATTTTTGTTTGTGGATTAAGATACACTTCTTGCCTTTTGTTTACTGTTTAAGAGTTTTTAGCAAAACAGTTTTGTTTACAGTTTCTTCTTGCTTTTTTGTTACTGTCACATAGCTTTTTACATCTGAAAGGACTGTGAAGCCAAAATGCAGCATTAAGAGCTAACCATAAAAAAATGCAGTGTTTCATAAAAATCTCCACAACTGTGGAGTCATCACCACAGTAAGAAGGGAATAACTGCTGGTTGATAGCATACATATGTACTTCCTTAACAAGTAAAGTTGGCTGCCTAATTCACACCTAGCACAGGTAGTACAAAGCCCTATTACTCCTGCTGATTACAATAGCTACCCCTATAGCAGTAAAAGGAAGAGGAACACAATACACGCCTGAACACTAACACAAAATTGTCCATACAGTTTAATTGTAAGGATGATCCTTTGACTGTGGCCTAAATTGGCTACATTCTGTCAAAAATTTATCAGTTTTAGTCTGGGTATAATATTAGTGCTGAAAACCTGCTTCTTACAGTCAGTTTGTAGGCAGCCACTTAGTATTTTTTTTTATACTTCAGTAAAAAAGTGAACTCCATGAACAAATTTATTACTATTTTGGTAAGGGCTCAAAACCTAGCCTTTGGCCTGTTTTTTTTTCATTTAATTAATGGTCATTATTACTTCTTATTAAAGCTTCCAACAGGAAAATCAAAAAGAAAGGGAAAACCTATTACCTACAAGGTTGGATTAATTTTCTCTTGTTTATATATTTTGACTAGCAAAGTCAAAACATGTCATGGATATGCCATTCATCAAGTTTTTGGCTGGTGAAAATTTAATTCATGTTACCTCATAGAAATTGAAGACATTGAAGTGATATATATTGTTATAATGTTATTTTTCAAGTGTTTCTATTGCACTTCATTGTCACTTTCTCCTACTTTCTGATCCTGTTCATATACCCTAGAAATTAGTACAGGACATTATTCTGTCTCCAGGATTAAAACATTTTCTCTTTGGCACTCTAAATCTCCCCTTCAGGCCAAGGAGGAAGTTAAATCTAAATCTCTTTCTGACTGGATGATTTAGCCACTAATCTGCTTTGTTTAAAATAGTGCACAATAGCGCCCACGGCTTTTCTTCTGCATGTGCTGTTTTCTAAAAAGCAGTTCCTACTATAAGAAAATGCATATTTTGATTTTCATTAGGCATGCTTTCCACACCAAATAGGATGCTTCAAAGCCCTTTGTACTGCAACCTCAACCACAAGTAGTTGTAAGTGCTAGACTGCAATAAATTTGAATGGCCTTAACCGTGCAATAAACACATAGAAAGTACATAAATTAGGAATCTCATAAAATAGAGGCATTTTAATCTAACTTTATCTAAAATTTAGGCAAGTAGTCTTAAACAAAAATCATCTGTATTTCCTTAAGAGCCTTAGATACCTGTCTCCAAAGAAATTCACTTGGTGAGTAGCTGAGCAAAATGTGCAAATATTAGATGGTTAAATTAAATTATATCAGTCCCATTCCTTTGAAAAAAAACCAAAACCATCAGAGAAGTATCTAGTAGCTCCAGATGTACTGGGTTGTTCTTGGATTACAGTTTTGAATTCAAAGTTTCAGTTCTATCCAAGACCTGCTTTGTTTGCTTAGTACCACTGTCACTAAAGGATAGACCAAGCATCCAGAAGTGCTTACAGAATCAGATGTTTGAAGGCTCCTCACCCTTTTTGTACAAAATCTGTTGTTAGTATAGCAAGTCAGAAATCTAGGTTTGACCTAAGAGTATTCAAAGCTACAGCTTTCATGATGAACAACTTGAGCTGCTTCATGGATCTGTTACTCTGTACAGAAGGAAATGAGATTCTAAGAGCAAGATGGAAGCCGAGACAGAAATTAATATTATCGATGACTACAACACACCATATTCAAGTATGGGAATCAGGTCTCTAATTATTTCTAATTTTTGTTTGGTGACTGAATAATACAAATATGTAAGCAATTTAAACAATAGAAATTTGGGCCCTCTTATCTTGGTTGGGAGTTCTAGCAATAGAGTTTGCATTCTTTTCATTATTTTCCCTAATCTTTCAATCCTTGCGTTATACTTTCGACAGCAGTGTGACAGGAAAGATGGATAATTCATCAACCTGATGGAGTAATTTACAAATTAGTGATGAAAATTTCTCTTCTCTTTGAATCTTTTTTTTTTTTATTCTCACAGCCTGCAGACCAGCAGCCTCTATCCTCTTATACAGCTCCAACTATTCATTGGTTTAGAGGCCATTGATTATGATAATTGTATTAAACAATGTTTGGGGTGTGTTAGGTATACTAAGAACACAGTAAAAGAACCAAAAGTTAAGAAAAACTTACTTCTGGCTAACTTGCAAAACTTTAAGGGCCTTAGTAGCAATGGATTGGGTTCTGAGATGCTTATCTTTTCTTAAATGGCAACAACTTGGGCATGACCTGTGGCAGAAAATCAAGCAGCAAAGACAAGTTTATAGGTGAAAATTGTGTTCCTATATACCAGAGAGGAATAGATTACAGGTTAATTTTGTTTCTTTGATTGCACCCTTAGTTTTAAGTGTGCTAAGCCTGAATAACATCTAGTGTGGATATTTAGGTTCTTCTTCTTGACATAGTATGTCACCTGTATCGTCATATTAAGCTGAAATATCTGCCTTTTAAATTTGCATACAGAACTGATTTGGGACATTAGTTTTTCTGTGTAAATCATCAATATACTCAAAATGTTGAAGAATAAAATTGACTATATAATTACAATGCATTTAACTCATTTAACTCTTTAAAATGTCATTCATGATCCTGTGTTGCAATGTCGTAGTATTCCATATATTCCATAAGAATATACTAATTGTGTATACAGTAACTGGTGAAATAGCCTACCTGTGCACCTGCTGATAACCTTTGTAAGACGATATTTGAACTTAGAAATTGTTCATTTACACTGGAAATTTAAAGGTGGCAAATATCTGTAGATATGTCAGCTAGCCTAATACCAAAAGAAAAAAAAAAAAAAAATTAATGAAGAATTTGGAAAATGAATGGATTGGAAGCTGTGGGCACTGTTTAATGAAGAACCATAGGCTAACTTAAATAATTTTTCTCTGTCATAATACTTGAAGAAAAATCTAGAATCCCTAAAATTTATTTACTTGGTATTTTCAAGAAATTATATCTTTTTTTGAAAGCAGAGCACAAAAAAGCCCACAAACAAACACAAACAATCTTTCATGGGGAAAGAAACAATAAGTTGCTATTTAGAAAAACAAGTAGCCTTATGAGGTTTGATATACATAAAAAAACCATAAACAAGAAACATTTGTATAGCCATCTAGTCTATGGAATAAATGCATTTGTAAAACTGGGCAATCTAAGTTTGTTTTTTCATTAATCTTCAAGGCTTAAATGGGACTTTCAGCAAAGTCTGGTTTTGTCATAATGCAATTTACCTTTCTTAGAAATCTTCATTTCTAATCAATTGCGAAACTCAAAAAAGATCAAATATTAACATTATTAAGATGTCTTTATGTGAAAGTACAGTATTTCTACCTAAGGGGTTTTTTTTTTAAATTTTAGGATGCAATAGGTGTATTCATGTTAGACAGCAATTGAGATAATAAATATAATATTGGTATACCTTCTCAGGGTTTGGAAAATTTGTTGTCTTTCTTCTCAAGATAGCTTTCATGGAAAAGACCTTTACTGTACTGTTTTCTGTACAACTGTTATTTCAGAGAAACGTGTCATCATACTGAAGAAAGAACCATTTATTTTTTCCTGTTCCTTTTTAATGGTGGATTTCTGGACAGACTTGGAAATCGATGACAACCAAACTTTCCTCCAAGTGTTTGATCAATGCCCCATTTACTGTTCTCAGAATTTCTCTTTGCCTTCGTAACTGCTACTGTGTCTGAGTAGGTGTATACACCTGTAGTATTAACAAATGTTAACCCACAAATTTAGCAAGATAATATTGCCAATATGGCATTGCACTTGAAATTTAAGGTTCAAGCATTAGATTCTTCCAGTAATCAATGCTTTTTTTATCAATAAACTAGAAAAAAAATCTGTTTTTTAGTATTTAAAATTACTTATATGTTCTCAATAAATCTCTAAAACTGAGGAATTCAACTGCAGTTTTTATTCTGGAAATTTCAGGACTCAGGTTGGATTTTCCAGTTAAGTGTGTTTTGACATCAAGGAATTTCTCTGCTCTGTGACTTTTCAAATTTAATACAATCTGTACAGTCTCTAAGTACTGAAGCAATGCTATTTTCATGTCTTCATAGCACAGAGCAGTATCAAGAGGAACATTATCATTTTTCAGATGGCATTTGTTATTACAATAACAATACAACAATACAACAATAAAGCTCTAAACTACTCTGATTTGTGAACCTCCCTTGTCTTTCAGCCTGCTTTGAACTTGACAATAATGAAAGCCTCTGTCTTCAATGTGCCACATGAAAAATTCACATGACAATGATGTGAGTTCCTACTGTTGGATTAACTAAATTAATTTTAAGAACTTCTATCCTCTTCTGATATTCCCAGAATTTATACAAATCTCTTCATAGGAAACTTTCATTAATAGCCTATCCAGTATGAGTCACTGATATGGATCTATATAGTGACTTATATTATATAGACTTACATTGCATATTACATCCAAGTTGCCTGAGACTGGCACTTCAGGAAAGTAGTGATCACAATAGACATCACACAAAAAGTTCAGTAAAAAAATCTATTCCAAAAAATAATTTATAATATGAAAAATATTTTTTTAGAATTTTCTACTTGCTTTCTAAAAGCAAATAGAAAAAGAAAAGGAAAAATGGATAAATATTAGAAACTATTCTCTGGAGTAGTTTCATATCTATAGCTATAGATGTTCTACTTCTTACTTTATCCTTTATTATTTTTCTGTGAACAACTGTACATTTAAGTTCATCCTGAATTTTTACCAAGAAACAACTGTCAATGGTATTTTGATATTTATTTAATGATTTTGGAAGGTTTTCTCAGTCTTTCCTGGAACTGTACCTTCCTTCTGAACTCTTAGACTACAATTTAATCAATAAAGGTGAAGTAAACGTCTCTTTTTATTATTTTTTTCTTTGAAAACTACATCTCAGCAGCCTCACCTATTAATGCCCAGCTCAAGAAGTATCAGTGATGGGCACCAGTATGCAGTGTCCTGTTCTTTGGCGATCAGCTTAGTCAAACAGCATTGACCTTTACTGAGTCCATGCTAACTACTCCCAGACACTTTCTTCTCATTCATGTGGATAAAGATGTCTTTCAGAATGAATATATTCTATATGAATAGATGAGACAATTCATGTTATATTTTTAATCATTCTTCAAAGATTGGACAGCTTTGAAGCTTGGAGCTCCTATTTTGGAGGTGGAGAGTCTCAAAAAAATATGATTTTATACAAGAGTTGAGACCCTGTTTAGGACAACAAAACACGTGATTTTAACTTTCAGAATGTACTTCTGCTGTTTTAGTGGGACTTAAATATTTGCTTAAGCACAATAAGAATTTTCAAGTGTTTTTCTAAATTTGGTTTAAAGATGGCACCTAGAAAATCAAGATGAAAGAAGTAAAATTAACATTCAGAGTACCACCTTTAAAATTATAGGTTAAATGTAAAGTATATTTTATTTTTACATTGAGCTCATAGTAAGCAGAAAAAAAAAATAGCTATAGCTCTTCTAGTCTATTAAGCTAAAATATGAAAATTGCCACTTTTTAAATGAAACTTGTTAATCTATTTGAAATTATACGTTTGTATTTGTAATGAGTAAAAAGGTATCAAAAGGAAAAGTTCCATTAAACTATGCCATATATCTGAAAGACTAATTTTCCCCAACTCTTTCTAGGAATAATTGAGAGGAATTGTATCAAAAAGATATTGTCCATATGTCCTTGGAAGTTTAACTGTGTCAAAGATGAAAATTAAATTGACAGTAAATACCAATAACTTCTTGAAATTTCTTATTCTTTCTTTTTTTTCTAAGGGATTTGCAGTTACAGAGTCGAAAAAAATCAAAAGTCACAATATAATTTCTTTTGTTATTTGATTATTTTCTGCTGAAAAATAGGAGGAATTTTCACTTCCTCCTCCAAATGAAAATTCCATGACAGGTATCAAACCATTCGGTGTCAAGTCACTGCTAATATAGATATCATTTATTCAAGCTTCTTTTCTGACAAATCCACAGAATGTACTACATAGCCAAAAGTACCTGATAGTGTTGTTTAAAAGTGTCTTGTATTAAGAAACCGAACAAACAGTAGTGATAAAATACTTGGGACCTTAATGTCATGTTTTGACAGAAATGACTGTAAACCCACATATGCTTCCCATATGTTGCATGATGTATATTTAAATAGGAATAAAGGCAGACAGGAAGCTTTATGCTGTGCCAATGGTGCTCATTATCACAGTTATACCCCTGGAATACATGACAGTTTTTGTTCACTGTATTAATGGATAATGTTATAAATCACAGCTTACAGTCACAGCTATTTGTTCTGTCTCTGCATGAATCTTTGGCCTGGAAGGCATGGTATAAGTACTAAAAATAAAATGACCTAAAATTATAGTAGATGGGAGACATATTTGCTAGAGTTTGATCTACTCACTCAATTTTCTGCTACTTAAAATCTAATTAATGCAAGAAACTTATTGTAAACTCACTAAAGCTGCTAAATAATATGAAATAGATAAAACAGTGAGCCAGACAACAAACAGCAAGTAAAATAAAAAAGGACTACCCATCAACTGCTGATGTACAGTATTAAAAATTAAGATATTATGTGGTCACTCAAAAAGAATTTGCAATTTTTGAACACTCAATTCCATTACTAGCTTGGAATTGGCTGGAATGCTCTCACTCAAAGAGTTGTGGTCAATGGCTCAATGTCCAAGTGGAGAACCAGTGATGAGTGACATTTCTCAGGGGTCAGTATTGGGATTTGCACTAATAAATGTCTTTATTGGTGACATTGACAGTGAGACTGAGTGAATGCTCAGCAAGTTTGCAAAACACCAAGCTGTGTGGTGCAGTCAACATGCTGGAGGGAAGGGATGACATCCAGAGGGACATTGGCAGGCTTGAGAGGTTGGTCTGTGCGTATCTCAGGAAGTTAAATGAGGCAAGCAGAAATACAGACTGTGCAGAGAAAAGACTGAGAGCAGCCCTTAGGAAAAGGACTTGGGGGATCGGTGAAGGAGAAACTCAACATGAGCTGGCAATGTGCACTTACAGCCTGGAACTAAGAGAAGTTTGTGCTGCAGGTTGAGGGAAGTGATTCTGCCCCTATACTCCACTCTCATGAGGTTCCCAACATAAGAAGGATGTGAATCTGTTGGAGTATGTCCAGAGGAGGCCACAAATAAGATCAGAGAGCTGGTGCACCTTTCCTATGAAGACAGGCTGAGAGAGTTGGGGCTGTTCAGTGTGGAGAAGATAAGGTTTCAGGAAGATCTTATAGCAGCCTTCCGATACCTGAAGGAGACTGACAGGAAAGATGGAGAGGGACTTTACAATGATATGTAGATATAGGACAAGGGGTAATGGCTTCAAACTGAAAGAGGGTAGATTTAGACTAGATATTGGGAAGAATTTCTTCACTGGAATTTGTTGAAGGTCAGGTTGCATGGGGCCTTGAGCAAGCTGGTCCAGTGGGAGGTATCCCTGTCCACGACAGGGGGTTAGAACTAGATGACCTTAAAGGTCCCGTCCAACCCAAATTATTCTATGATGAATCCCTGTTTGTGCCTGTTTCAGCAATGACCATTTTGTAGAAGCATCTCTTCACTTTACCTTGCAGTGGAGGCAGAAGGTGGGGGTTTTATAATATCAGCATATTTGTAACACTGATAAATATTAATGTGGTCATATTAGATATGCACTGTGTGAAACTAAAAAAGGAGAATATATTAAAATCAAAGTGAATTATATTAGAATGCTAATTTTTCAAATCAACATTGAGTCCTGGGCTAGTATTCTTATATAAGTCAGTTTTTATACTATTGTTAATTTTTTGAGGTGACTTCTATTAAACTTGAAAACTGTGGAGGAGGAAAACTAAGACAATGAAATGAAATGTCAGCAGAATACTTCTCAAGTAAGATTACACAGCCCTGATAAGAATCAGAATATTGTGTTCCAATCTGTTAACAGAAATTTTTTTCTACTTGTTGCAGCACTTGAAATATCATGGAGAAGTTCAACAGAGTATATATCAAGGGTATAAAACATGAACTGGGCTTTGAAAAAATTATGTATCCTAGAGGAAGATGATTTATAAAACACTTTATAAATGTATTACCTTAAAAATTTGTATTAATTTTAATAATTTTTAAAATGTTCAGGTAATAAAGGGTACCAACTGTAAATGATATTTTTAAATTCCAAGATGGTGGAAAAGAGGATGTAATTCAAGTCTTATGAAGAATAAATCTCAAAACAGGACGTCTTTATCTATGCAGATGTATGAGTAGTTCAAATAAATGACCAAATTAGTAATTATTCCTACCTTGTAGAAAGTAGTCTCACCATGCTGCAAATCTACATTCCCAGCTCCAATGCACTTAGTAGAATTATGCTTTGTTTCTTTTCCTGTCTCACAGAATCAGAGAATCACAGAATGGATCAGGCTGGAAGGGACCACAGTGGGTGAAGATCTCCAACCTTCCTGCTCAAGCAGGATCATCCTAGAGCACATGGCACAGGATTGTGTCCACATAGTTCTTGAATATCTCCAGTGAGGGAGACTCCATGACCTCAATCAATTCTCAATCCATCCCACTGTCCATTCATCTGAGTCACAATTACTGACTTGGCCTGCGAGGATTTCATGAAAGAATCTCTGTCTCTCTCTTTTTTTTAATGATTGAATGTTTTAATGTTTGAGTTAAATTTATACCATATATGTAAGGTGATTTGATAAAGCAAATTAAATTGTGAAAAGTTACAATTATCATGACATTACTGTATGTTCTCCTGTGACAAAGAAGAAATGTTGAATAAGGAATGTCTCCTATGCAAATAAGTTCTTTTGAAATTAAACAAAGCAACATTTTTAATACCGTTCTTATTCAATGTTTCAAGGTATATAAAAATCTTTCATGATAAAGCCACCTTCTCTTCTTTCATACAATCCCTGCCTTCTGCCATTGTGCTTTGAGAGCAGTAGATGTACCTGCAATTACCATCTCATAGCCTCATGGGATTTTGTGTCCTTTTTTTAAGAATAAAGAAAATTAAATTTTAAAATTACATTTTCATCCAGACTTATCCCATCTTCATTCATTTAGCCTTTTCATATGAAATTCAAGGCATTCTAGAGTGAATGGGACAGACTATAGTGCTAACGAACACTTCTGCCTTTGCCAGCCAAGATTTGGTGAGTAGAAGGTTCCTCAACTCATGGTCAAAATCCACTTTTAAGGGTTTTCAGTTTCATGAGATTTATAAACACAAACACAAAAATTGAGACAATGTAAACAAACTTCAGAATTAACTGGAAACATACTATAGGCTTTGCAGAGGTAAAGTACGAAGATAGTCTGCTCTATAAGCAAAGTTAGGAAACTTTTAGAGCAGGCTTCAGATTTCAGAACTGTAGGTTCAAAACAAAGTGCAGAATGTTTAAATAAGGAAATTACATTAATAGGATAGTTGTGTTAAATGAGTTGCTTTTATCAGGAGAGAAAAAGAAATAAAACTGGGGAGCAGATTTAAATTTGTAGCGATAAATCAACAAGATTAATATGTGCTTTTGTATTTCAAAAGAAAGCTCTGAGAAGCATAATTGATTAAAGTGGTTTTGATCCAGATATCGTAATGTGACTAGAAGCTAAATTATATTTTTTAATTACTATTGTCTAGAACACTTGTATGGTAGTGTAAAATTTTCCGCACTTGATGTTTTCTGTCATAGGCCCAAGAACATTTCTCAATTTTATAGTTACAGAGATTTCCTGGATAATGCTTCCAATAGAAGAGAGATGAGTCTGCAAGAGTTCCCCAGTGCATATGAGGAAAATAAAGATCATAACTGTTTTGGGATGAGTGATCATATGAAAACCCTGAGGCTGTTCAGATTAGAACATTTGAAAATAGAGTAATTATTCAAGATGACTTGTTGATATTGTGTTCTTTTTCTTATTTTTCACATACAATTTTTTTTTCTATGCTTGGTTTCAGTTCAAGATTGATATCTTAATTGAGGTATGTGTTTGGAGGCAAAGTATTTTAAATCACATAATGGTCAATGGCAATGAAGTCAATTAAGTAATTGGAGAAACTCAGATCACAGGTATTGGGCACCTTGATTGTATTCCTTCAACCTTAATATTTTCATGGTAAGAAGATTTTGCTTTGGCTAGAGTCTTTTCAATTACCATGGCGTAGAAAAAGCCCTTAGCAGTCTAAATATCTTATATATACTCCTTAAATGCACCTTTCAGTGTAATTTCATCAAAAATCAACTCTATGAGCACCAAGACCGTGCTAGCATGCAAAATAAATTGTAGTTTGTAGATACAGTTGGGACATTTGTTGCTCTTCCCATTACAACCTAATCAATATACATACCATCAAGGGGATAAAAGTCCCCTTGTTTTAATCTGGTTTCTGAAAAAATTTAACATCTATTATGAGAGTCATAAGTGATTATTTATATTGGGAATTTGAAAACAAATATAAAGAAAATATTCTGTATCTCTTGATTTCATTTTTCCTAATGAGAATGAGACATGACGTTAATTTGTCAGTGGTCAATCCATTAGCTGAAAGGCCTATGGAACTTTACCTACCAAAGGTATTATGTAAATAGAAGATATAAAAATAGCTTAATGTTGTATATAGTTTTGTGGGGACAAAATGCAATGGTAACATAACAAAAAATTACAGTCTTCTTACAAAGACATCCTACTACACAGTTCTCCACTAAAACCACTTCAAAATGTGCCTCATTATGTAGTTCACTAATGTCAGTTCAGACCCTCAAAAATGTCAGGAACTTCAACATTGAGTTCAGATGAGTTTTGAACTCAAGAGAATGAGATTCCTCACAGCTTGAGATCATTAATTTGCAAACTATTTTTCAGTTGCATGGTGGGCAGATGGAATGTACTCATCAGGGCACAACTTAAATGTGAAACAAATTAAAAAGAAAGAAAATTTTAAATTATGTCACCAAGCTGGGAGGACATCCAAGTACTTCTAACCATGAGAATTAAATACATCTGAAACTGATACCAAAAAAAAAAAAAAAAAGGCAAAAAGAAAGCAGCAATATACAGAATGAAATAACTTTTTAAATAAATCTAACTTTACTTTGTGAGCTTTTCCATAGAAAGTTCTAGCTGATGACTTAGTTCAGGACAGAAAAAGGCCTTCAGTCCTGAAAAATATCTTCAAGATATAATCTTTCAAGAAACAATACATCGTCTAATGTTTTTCTAACTATGGTGAGTTTTTAAGTTTGATATTTTAAATCTGAATCAGCAGTGCAACTTACAGTAAGCACTCTACATTGGACAAAGGATAAACTAGCTTTATAAAATTGATTTAAACAGATGTGACTCTGAAACGATTATGAAAAAATTCTCCAGACTTTTTCTGAATTGTTCTGATTTAAAATACAAGACAATATCATGATCTAGTTCTTCTATGTAAACTGAATTATGATAAAATCATGAGAATTAATCCTTTCAGTCTTCAAACTTTTTTTATCAGCATTTACTACCTCTCACGACTGATATGTAGAAGCTAAAGTATTTCTGGTAGTCATATTTTTTTGACAGCTTCTGTTTACAACCTGTTGTCTCAGATAATAGTAGGAGAGGGTACTATGAAGTATTAGAATACATACTAATAATGGTACATGTAAGGATTTCTCTTTTTTATTTTTTGGTGCAATATGTAAGATTATTTGTATTCTGTATGTTCCTGTGTATGTAAGTACATGTATATGTGACAATGTGTCTACATGTGTTTAGGTAGGTAATTCATAGTTCTGAGGCTAGATTAGGCTTCAGTTCTTCTGTTATTTGTCCAGCAATATATCTTTTTTTTTTTAAAACAAAATATATAAGTATATATTAGACCAAATTTTCAGTGTGCTTTATCTCCTAAATTAAAATTTTTAGTTGTGTGATTTAAATAAGAACATTCATAACAATAAAATAAGGTTGGTTCATTCTTCTTGGTTACATTTTGTTTTGTTTTTCAAATCTGTGTTACTATTCATAACTCTAAACATCTGGTTGAACTGTAAAACAATGGCCATTTTTCATTTCAGTATATCATTAAGATATTTCACCTGAATTTAGTCACTCATCACAAGAAAATATTTAATTTTTATTAAAGTCATAATCAGCTTTGGGATTTAATCTTTCTTGATTGGTTGGAACTTGTACAAAGTTTATATTGGTGATGAAATTAGATCTAATTTATCCAGTTTGATGTATCTCCCCAGTCACATTTACAAAGATGGAAATATGTTAAATGAGTTACATAGACGAAGAAAAAAAATGTCCCTTAAGAATTCTCCTTGATGTATATAATTAAGTGTCTTGTTAGAGACCGCTCTAGTGATTTTCTTCTGCTAAAACAATATTTTCTCCTAATTTATCCTAATTAAGCAGATTATCATGAGGTCACTTATTTGGCTGTTCATCTTTCTTTGAAGTTCTTTCTATGAACCAAACTCAATGTGGCACAATTACTCCTGTCAAAGCCAAGGCTTTCCACTTCAATATTAAATGTATTGAAGCTATTCTTTTCTATTTCCATTATTTCAGCAGAAAAATCACTGAACTAATCACATCAAGTGCTGACTAATTTAGATAGTGAACTGTATGACACAGACTGAAGAGGGGGGAATACCATGTGTACCACAGGAAAGCTTCAGTAACAAGAAACTTTTGCACAAAACACCCCTTCTCAGGATGACCCCTTTCCTCTGGGCTGCTCTCATGCCTCCATCCCTCAGCCCCCAGCCCCAGGTCCACAAAAGGGGACGGCTTTTCAGGCAGTGATTGCGGGAGGGGGCAACCTCCAGAGCTGAAGCTGGAGCAGGGGAGGCAGCAGTCGCTGGTCCCAGGGCAGTGGTGAAACCAGTGACACCCAGCCCACACCACGGTGAGGCTGAGCCACCTCTCCAAGGGGTCAGCACCAGGACCTGGGCATCCCACTGATAAAGACAGCAATAATTTTTACTGGACTACAAGCGATGTGTTGTAGATATCCCTGAAGACCTCAGGACACAAATTATGTGCATTTGAAGGCAGAAACTTAAATTTAGGGTTATTGCAGTTAGATAGACTGATTTCCTGTAAAACATTTACTTAACTTGTTGTTCAAGTGAACTGAAGTGCTAGCAAAAGGAAAAGACAAAAACCAATTTAAAAAACCCCTACATTTTGTTGCCTGAAAATTTTAAAAGATTGAGAATCCTCAATCTAGTTGCATTGTTACCAACTGAGATTAATTGTTTTCCTGTATATAATTTTCAAATGGAGTAATTACTCTGAGAAAAAGTAAAATATAAATAATGAACAGATGTGGAAAAACACATTGCTGAAACTGTATAATGTTTACTAGGTATGGGTAGGTCTATGTATAGATCTTTTTTATTCAGCATTAACATCGTTGTTTTTGTTACGGTGTGAAATTGTCAAAAGAAATATTGGATGTTTCCATTGTGAATAAATTTTTATCCTGTGCATTGAAATTAAGGTGGAATTGGTATATAAAAGCAGAAGATCAGACTAGATTTTTTAAATATCAAATTTTTTTTGTTAGGTTTTGAAATAAAAAAAGGTAGTGTTTTATCTACCTCCTGATTGAGGAAGCAAAAACATCAGCAGTTTCCAAGAATCCCTCTTGCTAATCTAATCAGATTGCTTCGATATTTTTGGATAGTGACATAACCAAATAGGTTACACAACTGTTCAAGGATTATTTGTTAGCAGATTTTTCATGATGAATCAGACCAAAGGTTCGTCATGCTCATCTATTGACTCCTAGAGTGTTCAAAGCTACATATATGTAAAACAGTATTGGAAAAGGGCCAGCCTTACTTCTGGGAGTTTAATTCAACCTTCAATTATCTGTAGATCAGGGAGTTTCTGAGCCAGATGTAGTATCCGTGTGTTCACGGTCACAAAACAGATGTCTTTTCTATGAAATTCCCTGCATCCCTGGGGCTCATATATACCACAACATTCTGTAACATTGAATTCTACAACTTACCTGGAAATTATGAGAGGATTCCTCTGCCTTTGATTGTCGGTTCTTCAGACTCCATAGGGTTAGGTAAAGTAGCCAATCCCTCCACTCTAGAGACTCTAGCTTTTTTTGATATCCCTGTTACTGATTAACATTAAAAAGTATTAAATCTGAGCTACTCCCTGCTTTGTACTAATACTAGTTAATGCCACTGATCAATCAGAGTTGGAACACCACATTGCACTGCAGAATAGAAAATCCGAAATCAAGGGGAAATGGAGGACAAATGAACATTTAGTTAAAGGAAATTTACACTTGCAAACATTTATTCACATGAAAAAAAACATTCCAACAGCAGTAAATTTGATTATATGAATTTTACGTCATGAACCGAGTCTGTGCTCTGGTTGATAGGGAACTTGGAAAGATCATTCTCAAAAAGGAACACCAAATTTTTAAAATATCCTATATCCATTTTTTTAGGAGATGTGGTAAAGAAAATATGAAATAATTATTTGTTAACGTGTCAACTATGTTACTAATTTCTTATGATCTTCTAGTGTAAACATATCAATATATGCATTATTCTTTTTCTTTCTATGTTTAAATTCTTTTCCTTCTTGATTCAGTGAAATTCTTTAAAAAATAATTTATGGAGATGAGCTAAAAGACTATTTTTATTTCAAAGCTGTAAACTCATGATTTGTCTCTGATTGGTGTTTCCTGCTTCACAAGAAAAATATTTCAAAATTTTGTGAAATTATTTTTGTTAAAATGCTGGATTTGGAGTTTTGTTTTATTTCTTACTAAAGAGATAAAATTGCTGTTTTATTCTGCTTCCAGTACATCTTTTCTAAAAGACATTAAACGTTCAAGGAGATCTGAACTGTCACAAAATCAGTGTTAGAGGCTATAGATGGAGAGACAGGAGTTTTTATAGTGCTTCAAAGTAAGAAAAAAAGCTATTTTTTGAAGTCAGTCCATTCCAGACTACTGGCTGCAATTTAGCAGTTCTTTCTAGACAGCTCTGCTGATTTGGGACCTGACCTAATACCCATAAAGGTTACTTGTAGTTTGTCAGTGTAGACATTAGATGAATTCTGTTAGGATCTTTCACTGTGGAAGAAAGTCTTCAGATTTAAACTGGGCATCTCTGATAAACTGCTAAGCAAATAGTGGTTACATTATATAGTAGCTGAAAAGAGAAAGATATGATCAAATACAGCCGTAAAGAAAGGCTGGGTAGAAAGATAACTATAGAAAATCATGAAGGTATGCTGTAGGGCATAGGTGAATTGAGGCTATTGATTTTTATATGTTTCACTATAACTTCTGTTCTCAGCTAGATGGTGTTTCCCAGTACACAGTGAACTATTTGCTGCCACACAGTACAGTGTAATTTCTTAGTCATTAATGTCTGTCATATTTTGTTGAGTGAATTGGACACTAGAACCAAGATCGTCTTTGTTTCAGTTGCACCAAGATGCTCTATTAACTCTCTTAATTAAATGGCGTTCTACCATCATCAGTAAACTGTATTGACTGAGGCTCAGAACACAAACACAAACAGGTTTTAGAACACACTCTGTGAATTCATACTTTAACAACTTAACACAGCTTTGCGGAGGCCACTATCATTTTAATTTAAGCTACAAGATCAAGGTGCAAAAAGAAATATAGTAAAAATTAATGATTTCCTCTTACTTAGTTGAACATTTTCATTTTTTCCACTTCTAAAGATAAATAAGATTATATAATAAACCTTACTAGTCAATTTCTGCTTTGGATTAGTCACCAGGGTGTTTTATTCCTGCCTCAGGTAAAATTTTTTACATCCTCAGGTAACCCATTTATATATAATTTAAAACCTGTGTTGCTTTTTTGTTTTGTTTTGTTTGGTTTGGTTTGGTTTGGTTTTTTTCCATCATATATCACATCACCTTTGTTTCAGCATTTGCTGTGCTTACATATCTTGAATGGTGCAATAGAAAAACATTACTATCTCCTACTTTGTATTTCCTGATGTTTGAGTAACTAAAACAATATGCACTTTCCAAAGGTTTCCAAAGGCTGCCTTTTCAAAAAAGGTTAATTAGATAATAATTTAATATACTATTGTTATTTTTATGGTATTATATATCTTTCAGGACTGAAGAAAATTTTGACATTCTAGTAAGAAAGGATAAACTTCAGCAACTAAAGGTGAATCATCAGGAGATATTGATTCTCTAGAGTACCACATTCTGTAACAGTGTGTCACCACCAAATGAGAGTAAGTGATGTCTAATGCCATACAAAGAAGTCATTATTACCACCCACTGCTGCCTCTAATGTACCACAAAGGTATTTATAAAATTGTTCTCTTAATCTTATGTCATTTGTATTGAAATATACAATGACTACCAGATTCAAATACATGCCTATAGTAATTAAGAAAATACAAGAGATTAAGACCCATGGGGGATTTAGTGAAATACAAAAAATGACTTAGTTTTGTTAAAACAGGAAAAGACTAATTCAAGTGTAAGATTGTTATTTCTCAAGGAACCGGAAAGAAAAATATACTGTGCAATATATGGAATTTCTGCTATTAATATTTGTAATTTTTTAATATGTAGAATTATGCAGATACAAAATAAATCTTCACTATTATTTATTGAGATATATATATATTACAAGTAAATACATAGAGATACTTTTTAACATGTATATATAAATTCAGAAGGTATGGCTGCTAGTGACATGGTCTGTGTCAAAAGGAATTGCTTGAGAGGCTTATGGACTGGACATTTGCACTGCACACTCAAACATGTAGATATGAAGGCTCCTCAGGACTGTGAACACACTGAAATGAGAAGTTTCTGGGTAAAAGAATATGCATTTGTTTAGAAGCTTCCCAGCACATTTTATTTTAAAATAAAAACATTCAACCTCTTTAGTTAAATCAAAAGAAAAAACGTCCATAATGAGGACAGAGAAAGATGTCTGGACACAGAAAAGTTTTAAAAAATAATGATAATGTTTAAACATCTCTCTCCATTAATATTTGCACTGTGATCCCACTGCTCTTCATTTAGGTTTTTTAAGACCTCTTTCTGTGCTAAAACCTTAGGCAAGGTTATATTATTTTTTGAAGGATCAGGTACCAAATAGCTACTGCAGTGCCTAAGCTTAGTATCTAAGCTCTTTGCCACATTTAACAACCATAATTCTGTATATTAATTTCACTTTATGCTTTAGCCCAGTATCTACAGGCATGAGAACTTCCTTATTAGTCTATTCATAACTGAATACTGATATTTATTTGGAATTAAATATATTTCAAAATATCATGACACTGATTTTAAGTTGTGAAAACTTGAAACACTTAGATCCTTTTATATGAAATGATCTAATTAGCATGTCTTCCCTTGCAGGGGTGATGTTTATGCCATATGTAAGTGACTTGCCTTGCCTTGCCTTCTCTCCCCTTCCCTTGCCTTCCCTTTCTTTACCTTCCCTGCCCTGCCCCCCAAAAAATCATTTTGTAATTAAATAAAATATCATTATGAGTCTATATATGTGAGAAATTTCTCACCTAATTTTGTCATTTTCTAAATTTAGTAGTTGACTTCTTGACATTAATATTGTTTTTCTGTATTCCTTCATATGCTGATTATATGGGTTTATGGATAATAATGTTTTAATTGTTATGAATGAGGAGTTTCCAGAGCATTAAAACCAAACAGAAGAGCAGAATAATCTATTTCGTATATTAGAAATAAATATTAATTTTAAACTAATTCTTCAATTTAATCAAGAAGGTTTCCCTGAAATGTCCATACAGAAGTATTTATTGCATGACATTTTAAATTCACAGCTTTTAAATGGAAAAGAAATACCATTCAAATAGTTTTGTTCATATTCACGCCTATTCCCATTTCTTTGTTTTTATCAACACTACAAGCTTTCTCGTTTTTCATGGCTTCAGTTTCTTCATGGTACAATGAATAGATGTTCCATGAAAATTATGTTAAAATAACAGTGCAATTCCTATGAATATTCATAGGACTAATTATTATTCTTGCTTCTTGATTGTGAGAAAACATGGGAAAGTTTGTACATGCAGAAAATAATGAAAAAAGGGGTTTTGAAGTAGGAGTTTGTGTATTTTAGCTGTAGTTCTCAACACTTAAATTTCTATTCAGGGTGAGCTACTTGCAAAAAGAGTGCCAGTTACTTTGAAGACGGGCAGGTTGGGGGAAGAACAAAAAGCCCATCAATGAAAAAACTCCTGGTACATCATTCAAACAAGATGAAAGAATCACAGGAATATTATAACTCTTTAGAAATTAGATACTAGTATAGTGATAATGTTCTTGAAAGGCTTAAGTCTTCCTTCTGTGTTACATGTTCTACAGTGGCCTTCAGAAATTGCTGAGGTCAGCTAAGAGGCTACAGAAAAAAAACAGAGACATGAAAAGAGTCAGTCAAGTACTAAAATAATATCTGCAGTGAGCTCTGATCTGCATGAGGAAAAGGGATCTGCTCAGCCTTACAAGCAATCTTTCAACACCTTTCCTATTTAGAAAATTTCTATGTATAGGACAGGTCCAACTTTCATTCCCATCTGCTGGGTCATCCAGGCTATGTCCTAGCTGCCATTCAGGATGGGACCTGGCTGCATGCTAAAATATCACCTGTATCAACTTTTTTTGGAAGGCAAACCAAACATTCTGGCCGTGTGAGTGCTTGCGCACAATCCCTTTAGTAAATGATAGGAGGAAAACGACAGGGAGACTGTACACATTGTACAGCATACTTGCCCTGTCCCTTCAGACAGTCATTTTGCACAGGACACAGCTAATGAGGATGTTAGAGCTCCTTTGCTCCTCTGTACAACAGAGGAGGTACAGAGGAGGTACAGGTATCTGGTAACAGTGATATACTGTTATATATATCAGATACCAGATACCTGTAACAGTCACTGCAAAAAAAGAATTAATAACATTGCCTACATTATCTGTTACCAATATATAATTGTGTGCATACAAAAATGTTGGTGTGTTTATGTACATATAGCTAATCTGCTTCCTGTACGGAGTTTACTGGCCATGGGTTAAAATATTTTCAATAAAACCATCTAAAAAAAAAAAAGTGTTAATAAGGAGTTGATGAAGAAATTAAATGAAGAAAATCCATTGCCTAAAAAAGATCTATGCAGATTGCAAATTCAGTGCGAAAAAACCCCCTTTGCCTCAAGATACATCAGTGGTCAATAGGCTTTGATACATACATTTTTTAAGTGCTTCTGTATAATTTTGGCTGTTGCCAGACTAGTGTTCCTAGTCATTTTATCTCTGTGGTAGTAAGAGCTTTTCTTAAATAGATAAGGTCATCTAATAGAAAGTGGAATGATCTTTTAAGATAGCCTTTTTGTTATTGTTCTGGGATAGATATTTGCTTATGATCCTGCAGAATGACATCACACAGTCAGCATAGTCCACTACCCAATTCCTTAGCTCTATCATAATGTAATACCAGCATAATTTTCTGGCTTCTTGCACGCTATGTATCACTGACATCACACAAATGTACTGCTAAATGTTAATGGGTCAGTATTCTCATGCGGTTGTCTGTTATATTGACAAATGCCGTGTCTGCATCTGAATTCATCACTGTAGGCTTCCTTCAGAGCCAGTGAAAGAAACAAGTTTTTTGAAAAAAATTATTTTAGTTTAGAATTAAACTTCTGTGTTTTTTCAGATAATTTTATCATAAAACTACACTTCCACTGACTGTGCAGAGATCTACAGACTATGTTAAGATGACTAGGCAATATATGGACACCAATACTGGAAACTGCTACAGTTGGGTGAGGCGCAACCTGTCTAGATTCTCTTTATAGTCAATGAGAAGGCACGACACTTCAAGGGAATGATTCATCTGTTCTCAAAGTAGGCATCCACAATGGGCGAACAGATGAATCACTGAATCGCACTTCTGTTTTTCTACATGGTTTTATTTCACCGAATTCTAAAAGTGTCCCCTAGGTGGAAATTATTAAATTAATTTCCCATGTGTCTAAGTAATGGTTAGCATTGATTTGAGAAGAGTATACAAGCCACTGTATACAACCAGTTATTTCTCAGCTTCTCTGATTCAATTGCATTTAATTAATTGTAATATATTTTTGATTTATATGTAAAAAGTATTTACTTATATAATACATTTGTTTTCTTCATCATGCAGTGATAACTGTTTCAAGAAGATATTAGTAAATCTTTCTTAATTATGTATTAATTATCTGTTACTCAATACTACACTTAAGTTAGAAAAATTAGCAGTAACATTGATCAGAATTTGAACAAATGAATCACAAATATATTTTTAGTATTAACAAAATTGTGTGGATATTAATATTTAACTTCAAGGTTCAGAGAAGACCTTGACTTGTATTCTACTGTGGTTCACAAACATTTTTGTCATTTTTTTCAAAAATAGTCAATATCACACTTGTTTGTCTCTAGCCTTTCAGTGCTGGCTTCGAATTACTTTGTAGTCCTTCAATCTATCTAGCCACCACCTGAAGTGGGAGAACATATGAATAACATCTCAATCTCTGCAGTTACAATCTTTGTTGCTTCCTCCAGATGAGTACAGTTAATCAGATGTTTCCTAGGAACCACATTTGCTATGAAAACTTGTTGTTTCTACTCAGGACTAGCTATAAAAAGTGACAAATTAATCATAAAAAAACCCAAATATTTTAAAATTTCTTTTCTCACTCCTTTCACCTGAAGATGAATTTCTGTGCTGATATGGAAATCCAAAAAAAGAAAGAAACCCCCTCTTATCTGTAGAGAAATTCCAGCCTCACATTGCAAATTGGAACATAGACAGACTCAAAATATTAGGAAAAATCATTTTCAACAAAATAACACTACAAAGCATGGTTGAGTACAGAAAATATAACATAGGTGCAGACAAACTAAGACAACCTGTAAATTAAGTCTCTTCCTTCCTCCCCATTGCCAACCAGGGATGTGCAAGGAATGCCAAGAAATTCTTTCTTTTTTCATTCCTACTAAAACAAAAGAGTAGTACCAGACATTTGTAGGAATAAGACCTGGCATAACCAGACCTTTTTCACCCTGCTTCTTTAAACTTTGGACCTGATTCCCTGGCAGTATAATCAAAGCATGGTAAAGGAAAGAATTTATTCTCTTTCAAATAAAGTTATCAGTGTTGCTGGCAGCAAAGTTGAATTGCAATGATACTTATAAATCTTAAGTTCAATGCAGGTTTAATTATTTTCTTGTTTGATTTTTTTTTTTTTTTTTTTTTTTCCTGGAAATCTACATGGAAAAACCAAACATCATTGCAAAAATATATTCAGCTCTCCTGCATAATTTCAGGGAGAAAAAAGTGTGTCTTATTTACATGGTAGTTTTTCTGTTCCTTTTAATGGTATCCAGATTAAGAAGGGAAAAATGATAAGAAGCTCTTATCTTTATCAATTCAGAATTTTGTGACTTCTTTGTGGGAAGCAAAGCCACAACGGTTCAGGAAGGTCACAAATGAAGGTATTGATCCCAAAGGTATTAGAGTAATCCAGGTGGTGAAATTTATGCCTTATCTTGTTTTAAATCTTATATGGGTTTCTATAGTAGTGTTTATCATCTGCATGTCAATATAGTTTGGTTCTCAATTTTTAAATATATTTTACAGAGGGGAATGCAAACAAAGCTACTTTTTAAACATCGGCTTGTACTGTTTGAAATCAAGCACTGTATTCTTGTAAAGAAATTGCCAAAAAGTGCACTAAATTTATTTCCATGGCATCTAAAATTGTATGTATTACTTTTAGCATCAAAGGTATCCCAATGTAATGGACAGTTTCTTTGTCTTTATAGCCATAGAAATTTACGTGTGCCATCCTCTAAAAATGAACATATGGAACAATACAGTTCACATCATAAGTATTTCTGTCTTGGTACCACAGATGCCAGAAGTTTCTCTTACATTCTGATAAATGGGATAAACATGAAAAAAAAAAATCTTTTCCTTGTTTTATGAACATTTCATTAGAAGTCTATCCAAGATGAAATACTGCGAAATATTCAAACTCTACTAAAACACCAATATGTCTTTCACATTAATTATTTTTAAGAATGCATTCAAATACTTCTGATTTCTTTCCCCTAACAGCTGTTCCTCCCCAATAGAAGAAAGAATAAGGCTTGTTTCATTTGAGATAGACAGCTTGTTTCCACATGCTTTTCTTGTTCCTAACTGCAAAGAGAGAGAGGTCCTTAAAACGTATTCCAAAGAACGTCGACTTACATTTTCAAAGTCATAAGAATCTTGTAGAGAGTAAAAGACTGACAATTTTATTGAGAGCATGACAGCCGGAATTTCACCAAGAAATATAACCCTTAATCTTAGGGTATAGCTTTGACAAAACCCCATGGTTTGTGTTGAAATTCTTCTTTCTAGATCCCTAATGTCAGTTGATAACTGCCATTGAGTTTGCTCTTTAGAGAAAGCTGTGAGCAATAATTTGCTAAAAATTTATTTGCTTATGAGAAGTATAACAAAAGCGACACAGCTACTACCTCTTAGTTCAATGTTTAATGAAAAGTTAAGTAGGCAAAATTACAAAGGAAAAGATGCAGTCCTTCATTTTCTGCAGCAGAAAGCAATGTAAATGAGTGATTATAAATGACATAAATAAACTGAAAATACTTGAAAACTGAGTGAGATCACAACCTATTGATCTACGTCATTTAATGAAAAATTTACAAACAAAAGCTGGTTATGTGTTTTATATGAAAAATACCATAGAACAGAGTTCTGATCAAGACAATAATATGCAATTATCTCTTTTTTTGTTCATATTATGGAAAGAAGTATAGCAATATCGCTTATATGACTGTGAAAACAAATTTTTTCAATGCCACACCCATTATCTTATTTAATTTTTCATAATTGCTTTTTCTATTTTCTTAAAATTTTTGAACACATGTTCATTTCTCTTAATGATGCGATGTTCTGACATGGTAGCACCTGCATAGCCATACATAATTTATAGGTTCATCAAATATCATTTGTTCACAAAAGCAAGCTTGAATAGTCTAGAAGGGTCAGAAATGCAATTATGTCCAAAGAAAAGGCACTTGGGGCTGAAATGCCAATAAATGTTGCTTCAGAATTGCAATGAAAGTGATAAATCTGGTATAATTTGAGAACTCTTTCTGAAACCCAAATAGAAGAGAACTAAATTCAAAGTTTATCTTACCCTCTTTTTCACCCCCATTTAATGCTCATTAAGGATCCTGAAGGATAAAATTAAATTGTTTCCGCACTAAAATTCTATAATCCTTTACAAAATTAATGTAATGATACTATATTTTTCATATTTTAGGCAACATTAAAAAGGTAACATAATTAAAGTACAAGTTACATATTTTCTAGTCACTATTTTTAGCTGCAGGAAATCCTACTAAAACCATATTCTGAGGAAGTGAAATATGATCCTGCAGTGTAACTACAGAAAGCTGGTGGTCATTGTTCAGATTTTCAGTATCCAGATTACTGAGTCTTTTTACCACAGATATGACATAAAACAGAGCTTATATTGTTTTGCTTAGAGGGCTAAGAATGTTGCTCAATTGACGTGCCAAGACTCCATGAATGTGGCTACATGATAAAATGTCAAGAACCGCATTAAATCATTGTTTAGCATAACTAGAAAATTTTGATCATGGTTCATGCAGCAAATTCTTGCAATTTTCTCAGCTGAATAAGTGTTCATGGTGAGAGTTAAGGTATTTTACCTATGGGTAGTAATACACAGATACACAGATCATGAGGTAAGAACAAACTAAGTCCTTAATGTACCAGAGGTATTTTGACAGAAGAGCTACAATACCAAAGAAAGTAAAACACTGAATTAGACATTAATCTGAGAGAGAGAAAAAAACAACAATAAAAAAATACATATCATTAATATAAACACAGAATTCAAGAATCTGATTCAATAATTAAACTTGAAGAAATGGACAATGCAAAAATAAAATTATGACATGATTCAATTACCAAAGTGATCTCCTGTGGAAACTTCAGGAAAAATGAGATTATTCTAAGGACCTATTTCTACTTTGAAATTAATGGCAAAAGTCCAGCTGAAATCACTGTGGGCAAAACCAAGCCCTAAACAATGAAAGAAAGAGTCTGGCAATATTTCAGGACTCCTTTAGTTTTAATGATTCATGCAGTGCCAAGTGTTTGGGTATGTGAGACTGAAAAATAAAGTTTCTCTTCTTACATATTACTACTACAGGTATAGATATTTAGGGGAGATTGCAACACATTCATATGCATAGAGTAAATATAGTGATTGTGCAAGTTTTTCTGTTTGTAAAATAGGCTAATTAGGGTAGAAATATACTAAAGTGGTAAAAAAATCTAAGCATAAAACCAAATCAAAATTTTGGAAAAATATTCTTCTAGAATTTATTGAATATCGTATTTTTGTTTGCTTTCACACCCATGTCACACAGCAATTTACAAAGATGTAACCTGAAGAAAAGAAAGTTTCCTTTCATTAATCAACAGTATCATAAACAGGAACCTCTTGAGGAGGTTGGCAAAATTTCTTTTGCCACGATGAGTGAAAAAAGAAATCCAATTGTAGAACTGTGATGACTGATAGCATGTTGAGACATTAATGGGAAAAACTCCAAGCTCATTGAACTGGTGATTTGAATGAAGTGAGTTTTACATCTTTTGTACATATTAGATAACTATTATATAAATATTTACATAATTATAATATATATTGGATAATTACATTGTGTCCAAAATTAATATCCATAGGTAGGAGATAAAATATTTATCAGACAGGTAATTTATTCAGTAAGTGTGGCTTTTTCTAAAGAAAATATTATTTAAACCTCCCTGCAAAATATTTTGGTCTTCTAAAGAAGGAAAGATGAACAATATGGTCAGGGTTATAATTATTAACCTGTTGAAATATTAATGAAAAATCACTTCTGGAAGATTTGTCTCTAAAACAGTAGAAAACTTTTACTGAGTTAAGTCAAATCTCTGTTGCGGACATAATTCATATCTGCCAAAAATTATATTGTCATTCTGTTATGATAACTCACATATCTTAAAAGGAAAAAACTGTGATCCTGGAACTAGGCGAATGAGCTTCCTGTTTGGTCAAAATAAAGGCAGAGTACATGACAGGATACTATTGGTTTACAGGTAATGTTTGTTAACAGCTAATATTGAGTTAAATAAATCTCTGCTCTGATTTTATGTAGAAATTCTGAGAGAGGATTATAGAAATACTTTTTTTGGATTATATTGTTCATCCAGGAAATATTTGGTATTATCAGTTCAACTCCTTTTTATTTTTTTTTTTAATATTGCAGTTGATTGAGTGATTCGTCTTGTCCCTTATTGCTGCATCCTTCTTACAAGATGTGCTGAGATGCAGTTTAAAGATTGAAAGTCAGCCAAACTGGCATTTTCCTAATAATGAATTTCATTGATATCTGCCATTCATTTTAGCTAATCAATAATAATGTCATTTAAAAAATATTACTGACTTTGCTTATAAATGAATATAAGGTATTTCAAACTTTAAATAATTGCCTTTTTTTCTATTACATTCTTTGTTGGTTTTGTGGGTTTTGAATTTTTTTTATTTCCCAGTTTGTTGGGGTTTTTTAAGGGTAGTTAGGACAGGACTAGACTCTGAGTGAAATAAATTATGGCCCCAATGACATAGGAGGAGCTCAAAAGGCTATTTTTCATTCATTCATAGCAAGACTGCTTTAGTATTTTACTCACTGATTTTGGATGACATTTTAGTCAGTGAAACTGATATTCTGCCAGACTAAATGTTTGGATTGCTAGGTGAAAACAACAAAGCTTTGCAAATTCTGGATAAGGTAAAGTGAAACCGATGACATTATACGTTACATTGTAAGGCAGTTCAGATGCCATGTCATGACTCACTTTTCCATGCACCAGGAAGCCAGTGCACTAGCCACAGCAAATCAATCAGGCACCTTAAGCCATTTCTGGTCATAAATCCAAAGGTCCAAGAGTACCCAAGGATGGAATTAAGGGGAATTCTCAAAGTCCTGCTTATTATTAACTTTAGGTTCAAAACAGAAGTTATTAGGTACCTAAAATTCTTGTTATGCTTATTGTGAGAATTACCGTCTCTCTTGACTCCATAGTCAAGTAGTCTTTGGGATAAACCGTGTTTTGCTGGGATCGGCTTTCTATGATCTCAATCTCAACAAAATGAAGTTGTATTTCTAAGCAGACGGGAAAAGATTCTCAAGATCCTCTGTGACAGAAGGCATGAGTGTGAAACTTTCCAATAAGATAAATTATATTTTATTTTTTGACATTTGGAAAGAGTACCAAAGCATTGGCATGTATTATGACAACAAAAAGCACTTTAGAAAACTAAACTAAAGTAAATGATAATAAAACAATAACATAAAATAAAATAAAGAAACTGTAACTTATTTTGATGATAAAAAAGAATACTAGTCCCCTGTGGAAGAACTTTCATAAAAGATATTTAACCATTAAAGTTGGGGCAGCACCTATGATAACTTTTTCTAAAAAAATATTTCTGTTGTTTCTTCCTTCTGTGGAGAACTACTGGTTATGTTAAGAAACTGCCCTGTGTAGGATTTAATTTCCATTCCGATATACACCTGAAAATGGAATGGTGAGCTTAAAAGAAGGTATAAAATTAAATCCCTGACATAAAAATAATGAAAGTTGTTTAAAAAGTATTTCATTTAGTAAATATCTTGTGATTTGAAGTTATTTTTCACTCTTTTAATAGATTTTCATAGCTTGAGGAAAATTTTTTTTTCTGGAAAAATGCTACATTCATTGATCATACTACTTAATTTTTCACCAGCAGTATGTTTTATTTCCATTCCAGCATTCACAGCAGGGGACAGCCAGGCAAAGGGGAAAAGCTTCAGGGTTCATGACATCAGAGAAGTCTTGATCTGCATGTGAAATTGACAACATATTGTTTTCGACTGTAAAAGCATGAAAAGGAGAAATTTAAGTATTAACCAAATGGAAGGACCTAGATATATTTTCTGTATGGAATGCAGATTATAAATTAGAATATCAAAATTGGATACATTAATGTTTTAAATACAGATTTCCCCTTTCTATATCCTTTCCACCGATGGTCTGAAAAGCAGCTTGTAAAACAGCAAGAAGCTTGGCTTTTCTTACACCCATTGTATTTTTTTTTAAATTACGTTTTCTTATAAATTTTTTTATAAGTCAGGACGTAATAATTTCATACCAACTTTCCACTTTCAGGCAGTACTGCTCTGTGATCTATATTTTAGAGGTAAGCCTAGGCTTATACAATTGGCCAGACTATTTTTTTTTTCCCCTCAAATACAGTTTTGGGGTGTTTCTGTTTTATCCATATATGGATATATCTATATGGATATATATACACACACACCAAGAATTTGATAAGCTGTCACATTCTGTGAATCTCCACCTGCTATTTGTTGCTTTTTTGCAAGCATGAAAATAAAAGAACTTAAAATAGAGCTTTATATGCTTTTTCATCTTGTGTATACAGTGAAAATTCTAGAATTTTCTTCCAGAGATTTTTAAAACCGTGGGAAAAAAAAAAAAAAAAGAGAGAGAAAAGGAACATAAAGGACTTTATACTAAATTTTCTGGGTTTGCTTTCTTTTATTTTTTAGCAGTAATGAATGTGCAGATCTGTTGCCTTAATTATAATAGTTTTCTTAGAAATTGAGCTATGTCTATATTAAAATTACCTTCAATTAGCTCATTTATAGGCAAAATATGTATTTTATGAGTAATTTATAAAAAATGCCCCAGCTCATGAATGTTGAATATAGTCTTTTCTGCTCTGCAACTCTCCTCTCACGCTCAGCGAACAAGGCTGACTCTATCAATGAATAGGGTCGTCAACTACCAAATGTTGGGTTGCTTTTTTTCCCTCAGGACACTAAAGCTTGTTTATGTCTTTGGCTTTGGTAGCTATAGAGTCTGCAGCACTATGTATGTGAGGCTTGAGTAGAATGTTAATGATATTAAGTATTTTGGACTAAATTGCGCAAAAATACAGTACAAGTTTCTGATAAGCAGTGTTTGCACTGCCTGATTTTAACACACGTCTATCAAAGCAGAATGTAAAAGACAAAGGCATAGTCTTGCTGTTTTTAATCATATACAAAAGTGCACAGTAAATAACTGACTGATTTCTTTGATTTGTTGCACAAAATGCAAATATATGCATAGACGGCAAGGTTAAACTGGGGGAGACGGGAAATAAAACAAAGGAAAAAAGAAAGAAAAAAGCTGTTTTTCCACCTGAAATCCCCACCCCCACGAATTTACGTATGGTTTTAAAATTTAAATTGATTGTGGGAATGTTTCTATAAAATTTTAATGCTTCCCCAAAGAATTATGATATGCTGATGCCTTTTCAATGATCCAAGTTCTGCAATCCCTAATATCACGATATCGTTTCAAGCATATCTGTTTAACGTTTCTGTCATAGATGGCAGCTTTCAATCACACTGATGAGTAGAGCACCTTGGTGAGTAGGTGACATTGCAGGTGAATTCACATTTACTCTTAATTATCCTTTCCTGTACTCATATGACTCTTTCTGGATTTAATGATGGCCTGCTCTTTAGCATTTTTAAACTCAATATTGTATTTTTCTTTCACTGGAACAATGACTGTTTGACCATGCTGAAAATCTTATTATAAACGATGACAGGAGTGATGACTAAAATCCATAGAGAAGTCAAAACAACACAGCACATTCTTCCAGCCTTATCAATGTTAATGTTCAGAGCATAAATTAGAGGAAATAAATATATATCAATCAGGGAAGAAATCTATATACATTTTAAGGTAATTTAACGCAAGTTTTTTATACAAAATGTAAAACATTTCACTGTGAAAAAAATATAATGTGTTGGTTTGTTCATCAAATTTCAACAAAGGTTCTTACAAATTACAAAGCAAAGATAATTTATTTCTAATAAAATTTAAAAAGCTAGAAAGCACTTTAAAAAACCTAAACAAACACAAACCTGATTACCTTGTCATCTGCAGCTATTTTAGGTAGTTGACAGAAATTTATGACATATTGCCATGGCAACAATGGGCTATCTCAATATGTTACTGCTTGTGAAGAGAATAAATTCTTATTGTGCATTATAATGCCTATAATTATTGTTCAAATTTCTACATGTTGTGTACAAATTAGAATATTTTTCCTTTCCCCCCCTCCTTCTTGTTATTTGTTACAATAAGGTTATTTTTTTCTTGACACTTTTAGAGATTCTACCTGTGATAAGTTTCAATCGTGCTCAATTAGTCCACTAGATGGAGCATCTAGCATTTCCAGGAAAAAGGGAAAAAAGTATTTAGAAAGCTAATTTTCACAAATATGTGTTAAAGCCACTGAAAGTTTAGAAGTAGAGTGAAGTAAATCACAATCTATTTAAACTACTTTTTACAAGGCAGTCTTTTGATTCAGCCGTATTTACCAGAATAACTCCATTTGAAGAATAATTTAAATATAAAAAAATAAAATCAAATAACTTTAAAAAAATCCACAAACAAAAAAAAAAAAAGTGAAGAGGGGGGGCAGAAGAAGAGAAATGCTTTCAAGATTCTCCAGTCAGATTTCAGTGCTATCCTTCATTCTTTGAGATTTCATATATTTTGATTTATATAAGCAGCCTGCAGAAATCTCTGGAGGACAGTTTACATTAATGCTGCAAAAGAGTAATTTCTGTGGAAAAGGAAAAGAAATTATAATGAAGCCTGTGTAGACTAGTGTGAGTGGGAAAAGGGGGGAAAAGTGAAAGATACGCTTCAATGAAAGGGAAACAGCGGTGGATATTGTACTGCCATAGGAAGGCTGTGAAAATCAGGCAGGAGCTCCAAAGCGTTCTTTCAGTTCAGTGAGCACTGAGAAAGTAAAGCTGAGCAGCTGTGGGTTCAGAGGTAGTAGGTCAGCACTGATCTGCTCAATCCACAGGCTTGGGCAAACCAATGATGTGTGTCATTTGAGAGGTTGAAATCAATACGATGTTAAGTTCCCTTACTGCCCCAATCTTCTTTCCCTTACCCCTGGACACAAGGCATTTATTTTCAGCAACTAAATAAAAATGGATTCTCAAAAGTTGGCTTTTGGCCAGGTTAATTTATACATACGCAAACTTATGCTTCACCAATTTACTAAAACCCATCATTTAAGGCTGTTCAAACGTGCAGCTGTTTAAATGAGGTTGGAAGTAATTTTACCACACGATGCTGATGTCAGTTAAAAGCTGAGTATTAGCAAAATGGGAAGGCATCAATGGAGTGTGTCTCCTACAGTGATCTGTGGTCCCCAGTGTCTAATGGATCAGGGAGTCAGATATGCCTAGCTCATCATCCTATAAAGTTAAATTCAGATCTATTACCTATTACAGACATATATGTATACGAGGACAAGCATTTTAAGTAGAATGAGAATTGTTTTGGTTCTGGCGAACATCCAGGGTGAGTCTGAATGGAGACTTTCAGGAAAAACAGGATGCAAAACTGCCAAGTGTGAAAATGGCTATAAATGATAGTTTATGTGGGGGGAAAAAAAAATTTTAAAAAGCACTCAGAAATCTAGACATATCAATCAGGCAATGTAGGCAAAGAATGCATTTCCCAGGGTGTGAACCCATGAAAAAGAGAATGTCATGTTGTATAAAAGCTCTGGGGAAGATCTACATCAGTTCTGGATGCTAATTATCAGCTTCATGTGATGATGAAAATGTAAATTTCTTTTAGATTAAAAAAAGTGCTCAGAAATAATTGTAAACTGTTCTGAATTATGCAGATAAATGATTATTCCAGGCAAAATTTGTTCATCTGCAAATGGGTCTGCTTCATTCTGAATCATACAAGAAAATCTTCTTTTTCTGTATTGGTTGTATCTATGGCAGATTTTTATTTCTATTCCACATATTTTAAGTATGAGGAGAGAGATACAAAGGCACAAGATTTTTTTCTTTACAAAATATAAAAAGAAAGCTCCATGAAGGATCTGTATTTAACTGTCCTTATGGGCAAATAGCAGACTAAAAGAGAACTCAAAAAATATAAATAAATATTGAACAAAAGCCATTTACTGCGTGCTTGAAAATTTATGATAAAGATTTGAAACTTGTATTATACTATCAAAGTTGATAGTCTAATAAAATTATGTAGGTTATTACTGATGTATTTGACATGTGGACAGTGATTTTAATTTTTTAATGTTTAGCTGCTGTCTTATACAATCTTAAAAGAAGTAAGATGTAAAAAGATGGAAAGTTAGAGGATTTGCCAGAGCATGTAATGACTGGACAAGGGGGAAAGGATTCAAACTGAAAGAGGGTAGGATTAGATTAGTTATTAAAAAGAAATGATTTGCTGTGAGAGTAATGAGACAGTGGAACAGGTTGCCAACAGAGAAGTTGTGGATGCCCCATCTCTGGAAGCGTTCAAGACCAAGTTGGATGGGGCTTTGAGCAACCTTGTCTTCTGAAAGGTGTCCCTGTCCATGGCAGGGGAGGTGGAACTAGATTATCCTTGGTCCCTTCCAATCCAAACCGTTTTATGATTTCATGATTCTGTTTTTTATCAACAGACCTGCTGAAGCAGCATTTTTCAATTCTTGTTTTACAGAACGACACTCGTATCTATGCAATTGTCTTAGATGTAGTTTTCTTGAAATGCTTCTGTTCTTCAGCCTCCTTTGGGGGGAAAAAAAAGAAAAAAGAAGTAAAAACTTATACTTCTGATTATTTTTGGTTTATATATGTTTGGGTTTTTTTCCCAGAAATTTATGTTGTTCACATTTTGTTCAGTTTTCATAAGACTTGGTTGGGACATTTTCATTACTTACAGCTGCAGCTGGGATGACACCCCTTGAATCTAATATGCTGCTGTACTAATTCAATGAGAGGTTAGTTTAAAAGGATGGGTAACTGAGAATAAAATTAGTTACTTTATAGAAATACAGCATCTGAATTAACTGAGAAGAGTGTAACAATTTCTGGACTTTTTAAACATGGGTTGTTAACGTCCTTGGCCATAATTTCTTCTTTGGAGCTATTATGCTCTCATGTAAATACATATTTAGAGACATTTCAGAAATGAGATTATGGGCCTAGTAGACCATGGCTATGCCAAAGGATTTACAGCACATACTGCAGTAAAGCTGACAAAAGTCATGTGTAAAGTCTTATAAGCCCCTCTGAATGTCTTAGCTGCTTAATTTCTTCAATACAACAATAGGTAGAGAAAGCACTGTGACTTTGACAAAAATCATGTTTATATTAATCATCAAAACAATTTTGTAAGCTTTAAACTCTGTCATTGCCCCATATTCATAGGGACAGTAGATAATTCTGAAAGCTACTTCACATCAGTAAACCTACATTGAGTGGAAGTAATACAGTAGAAACAATCTCAACAGCCTTCTCATCTCTTAGATCGTTACTCTACAGGATTGTGTTTGGAAATTTAGAAGTAAAACCAGACGAGCACCAGAGTCTTCACAGGACAAGTTTGTCTGCAGAGGAGAGGGCTGAGCTCACAGTTAAGGTGCTGTACTGGGATTATAGGTTAACAATAGAATTTAATATTTTCTGCATCTCAGAAATATATTATCATCCAAATATCATAGCATAACATAACACTAGTGATTTCACCAGTGATAGTTAAGACATGGTAAAATAGTATACTATCTTGATCCAGACACAGCTCATGAAATTAGAACATGGGATTTGACTCAACTGCTTCATGGTCACTCACGCACAGTTGTTTGATTTAAATGTGTTTCATATGAGCATTAATGTTTCCTTTGGTTGATGGCTAGGATAAGTAATTAAATCACAAAGCGAAACTATTTTTGAAAGGAAATAAAGGTAATTTAAGAGACCATCCATTCACTGAGCACAGGAATCAGCATTATGTAACTTGAAGAAAATTCACAAATTGACCTAATGAATTCTAATAAAGATAGTAAAGAAAGTTTAATTTTAAAAAAAAAAAGGTTGATAAATAAAGTTTCATGGTCTGACTTGGCTGGCAATCCACATGTAAGGGATGTATGTAAGGGATGATCTATAGTTTGTCTTAGCCATTGCTTTAAATAAATTGCTTGTTTAATCCTAATCATAATTATAAATATGTTTAAATTCATCATATTTACAAAAGAACTTATGACTATAATGTGATGGATCAACATCTTTTTGAGAACTCCCTGAGGGAACAAGTGGTTGAGGCTTGCTGAAAGTTTGCTGCATACTGTGTGCTGCATACTTCGATGATCTCCTACACTGCAAATTGCATAGGATTACATAATATGCTAAAAAGTACAAGGCAGACTGGCACATGTACAGGTGATCATTCACAAAAGTTTTTTGGGCAGATTGGCTGCCCTATTTTTACTATCATTGATTCCTGTGAAGATGGCATTAGGCAAAATTAGGTATTTTTTTCAAACAAGAAAAAAACTATTATATAGGCTAGCCCGAGATTTTTGTGGTTTTTACTGAGTTGTTGTAAAATCTGGAAAGAATTTAATTTAGATTTTTCTAGTAACAGGAAAACTCAGCCCTCTGATTTTCAAACTGTTTCATTCAAGTCAGCAAACAAATTAAATACGGTACCTTCTCTAAACTCCTCTTACAGGCTGCCCAACACACAAGTAAATACAATGCTTCTGACGTATATATGTGGGTTGACTGCGAGACAGAGACCAGGGGAGTGAAATCCCTCCTGTGTAAGAGAACATCAGGTTCATTGCTACTTGAGGAAGCTGAACATACATTAAGTCTATGGGACTCCATGAGATGCAGCCCAAAGTCCTGAAGGAATTGACCAATGTAGTTGCCAAGCCACACTCCATGATATTTTAAAAGTTGTGGCAGTCAGGTAAATCCCACGTAATACTCCTGAATGAGTAATCAGCCCTGGATCTGCTTTAGTACAGTTACATCCATGGGATAAAGAAGTTTGGGCTGGAGAAGTGATGTGATCTCTTCTCCATGGAAGTTTTTTTTTATTTCAGCAAGTTAACTACCAATGTTTTATTTAAGGAGGACTCTTTTTCTACTTTCTCTAAGAATTATTCCTCTATCTAGTCCCCTAAAAGCCCAGATGAATTAATTTTCCAGGACTGAATTTTGTCCTACCATTTTTATCTTTATGTATTATTAGACTTAAAATATTTTTCTGTTGCTGCCAGCTTATCCTTTAATATTTGAATTTGAATATTTTAACAACTTAAATTCTTCTCTTTAGAGTTTGTGAAAAACACCTTAAACAATTACTTTCAGGGGCAATATACCTTCAGCTATCCTGCTACAGGATAAGGAAGTAAACTACAAGATCTTTTGAGAACTCATATCTATTTCATAATTAGGTGATTTTCTTCAAAAATCGGGTCATTTTCTAGCAGTATTTGAATTATTAAAAAAAAAAAAAATTAAAAAGCAGTGATTCAAAATTGGTTTCCATTGCATTGAATGTCTAAATTTTCCAAGGAATTTTTATTCCTACTTTTGAAATATGACATTTTGAAATTTCTCCCCAAACGACATTTTAATGTCATTATATATTTAGTTACGAAAGCAACTTTAGAAATGGCACTTAATTTCAAAATTAGTTTGAAGCAATATTTTAACATGACTTTTTTCTTTGAAACTTTGAATTGAAGCACATTTTTCCTTGCATTCTCCAATTAAGAAATCACAATGTTTCTCAAAATCATGTTTCTTATGGTAAAATGTGAATTTCAACTAAAAAACATAACAATTTTACCTCCCCTATTCTCCCAGGAAATCTAGTTTTTGAAAGAAAGTTAATGGATGTACTGATTAAGGACTGTTCAGTTCTTACTAATTCTTCATTTAATATTCCATCCTTTTGTCCTAGAAATGTAAGATCACAGCATAGCATATAGTAAGACCCTAGGATCCATCACATATACGTGCCATATATGTATAAATTAATTAATGGGGGAAATGGCTCATTTGAGCTTAAAAAGCACTTGATAATAATGCATTTTATATCTGGAAAAAATTTCCACTTCCTTAGAGGAATACTAAGCTTCATGCCGAAAACTGCAAAGCACTCTTTAAACAATGCTAGAGCAGGAAAAAAGAAAACCAAAAAGAAAACCAAAAAGAACAAATCCAAACAAAACCAACACATTATCAAAAAAATAAAGCCACTCAAACTAAAGCCCAAGGACATGATGAGAAAACCAGGAGGAAAAAAAGAAGAGGTAATTTTGTGAGTGCTCAGCTAATGAATCCTGGTTTCCATGGACTTGATCCTTATGCCCATGCCTAAGAGGAGTCCAATCTAAAGCTTTCCATTTATCTGAAGTGTTCATGATTTCTTTTTTGTGTGGATTATACGACATTGAATAAAGGTTGTGTTTATACTGCAGCTTTTCTCTCAAGAACAGCTCAGCTGGGAGTATATCCTCTATTTGGCTGTCATCTTTCACAAAAAGTACAGAAACTTAATAACCTTTTGAAGACCAGGAGTTTGCCAAATTTAAAAGAGAATGTGATTGAAATTGTCTAGTTCTGCAGCAGTTGTTTGAGGTGCAAGCAGTGAGACAACTAACTAGGCAAACACACACCAGACTGTGATTATGTAGCACCCATACAAAAACATGTTATAAAGATCCAAGTGGAAAGGCTGGTGAAATAAGGAAAGAGCAAGCTTTGACAAACTGCAGCCAAGAGCAGCTTGAACAACCTCTTCAGTACTGGAAACAGTCAAGTCCAGGGGACCAATTTTAACCAGTTTTTAAGAGTTAAACCTATGATCTCAAGGTTACACACTGTGTAAGTCCTACCTTCACATAAAACTATCGTCAAGGACAAGAGGAAATACCACTTTACCTCTGCAATATAAAACAGAATTTATCTACTTTTGTCAAGACAGCATTTCTTATGTCCAAGGAGTGAAAGGCATCACTATGAGAGAATTTCTATTAAGTGATCTTAGCTAAGTAATCATTGACCATCATGACATCTCGTGCTGCAAGTCCTTCCATCAGTACAATAAGTGACCAGGATTCTTATGAAACCAGAATAAATATCTTTAATTTTGCTCAGGCTTACTTTGGCTTTTTGCAAATAAAGCTTTCATTTTATTTAGGTCTGTGAGGGTTTTTTACTCTTGTTGATGGACTAGAACAAGAAGAATTTTTGCAATTAAATGAAAAGCCAAGCAACCACTCAAGTGGTGCATTGAAAATGTTCAATTAACAGTATTGTCACACTACTTCTTCCTTCACTCAAAACAACTATGAAAACAAGAGGTGTTGAGATGCTAAGTTAAGTGAATAATCACCTGAATGTAAGCTGGCTATGAAGCAACTGAACTGAGGTGTTTCAGAATATTCCTGTAGCTGGCAATTTACTATTATTTTTGCTGTATTGTTCCATCAAATAGTGAAAATTTCATGAAAATGCAGTTATTATTTTCTTGGGAGTAAAAAGATATTTTACAAGTATCAGATTTTTAAAAAAAAAGTTCACCCACAATCAGTTCAATTTAAGTTCACAGTCTCGCTTCAGTTTGCACCATAACACAATATTTCATTTTGTAGCATTGAGAATGAACCAGTCTGCCTCTTCTATTTATCTGTTAAGCATCTGTGAAGCTATGAAAAAATAATGTAAATTGTTTGCCCTGCTTCTGTTGTGTAATAAGGCAGACACTTCCAGAAGGCAAATTATCCCTAAGGCTCTTATCCAAGAGGGGCTGCCCTCTGGGCATGAACATGTCTCTGCATTGATACTGAATAAGCCTGGATGACTAGCTTTGTCCACATGATTTTAAGGCAGCTAAAACTGCATGGTTGAATCTCATGTCTAGAGTCTACACTTGGCATGTACATAAAGGAAAAGATGGATTTGAGGAGAGAATGTCTAGAGCCTACAAATTCCACATGTAATTAGATTAATGAGAATTCTCCAGAGACTCCATCAAAGAGAAATTTATTTGTCTAATCCAAATCTCACAGACAGCAAATGTAAGATTCTCCATGCCTTCATCAGAATTTATATTATTCCACAGCTTACAATGGGGATTTTTGCTCATTTATATGAAAATATTTACACCAAAATGTAAAGTAAATAAGTGAAAAAAGCATTACAGGTAGGATTTATCTTACTTAAGCTTAGACATCAAACGATTAGTTATCTTAGACTAAAATAATAACCTTGGGCACTTTTTGCACCTTAGTGAAAATTAATAAGCACCTGCAAAGGACAATCCATCTCACTAAGTTTAGACAGGCATCTTGAGCCAAGAAGAATCTCTCTTGGATGTATCTATCTTTCTCCACAGAATAAAATGGAGCGGGCAGTGATCAGTTCAGAATTCAACAATTTGCTGTTAGGAATCAAACTCAGGCAAATTGAACCCCAGAATAGACTGGATAATTTTCTAACTTTTTCCTTAGCAGTTTCATTACTGATCATTCAGTAAAATAGCTATTGTGGCAGGACGTATCCTCCCCGCCTCTACCACAGATGGTTGGTGCAGATAGGGAAGAGGTAACTCAGGGGCTGAAAGGCCCAGCAAGGGGTCATCTCTGGTACCAAAAGGGCTCAAGCCCCAGCTAAGAATCAACATCTTAGTCTGGAGAGCAGATGTGGGAAGAGATAACAGAGATATTGTTGACTGAGACACACTATTTTACAAACTATAAAAGACACACACATTATCACGGAGGCAGAAGCCTTCTACACACACACTATGAGAGTGTGGGGGACTTCTTCCCGGAGTTTGGATGCAGATTCCGTGGTTACTTTCCTGGGAACTGAGGGAAAGGATGTCGATGTGTGCCCCACCAACAATTGGATGGTAAGATACATTGGATCCTAAGTTATATTATTTCTTCGCTAGCTGTAAAACTGATGGTACCTTTAACCTCGTGCTGTATATATCTACTAGTAGTTTCTTTTTATTCTTATTCCTGTGTAGTAGATAGGGTTTTTTGAGTCTTATGTCTGTTAGTCTCGTGTCTATTGAATAAATAACTCATTCTATAATAGACCGAATCAGCCATTATTAAAGAACTCACAAATGCAAGTGGGTCTTGAGGTGCTGGCCACCCCAATAAATCTACTGCCTGCTGCCAGAGGCCTGGGCAAAAGGCAGAGACCTAGCTAAAACACTCACTTCCATTCATAACACCTATACCTAGAGCAAACTTTGTCAACAAAAGGATCCTATTCATAAGCTTCAGAGGGAAAGTAAAGAATAGTCTATAAAAGCGGAATACAGAATTTCTTTCCCTCAACTTGCCCTCAACGTCCAAGAATTGAGATTTTTCATAGACAGTTTCCCAAAAATCAGAGTCCTTTCCTTGACATCTGCATAGCACAGATGGCATCACCTGTATTCTATTGAACAGACTCATAATCTACGTTTAATGAAGAGCTTTAATAAGTCACAAAAAACTAACACACAAACACAAACCTGCAAAAATACAAAGTACTTATGTGAATACAACATTTAGGATTGCATAATTGCATTTTGTTAACACAAATAATATTCATCATAATTTACAAAGTTCAGATTTTATAAGGCTGCACATCAGTCCATCCCTATGCTCCAAAGAAGATTTATAGTATATATCAGCTATTCCAGATGCTCATTAAGTTGTAACAGCCATCAGAGAGAAGATAAAAACTTTTTTTTTAAGTAGAATGTAAGTTTTTCAGTTTTTTGGAAAAGGGTTTTTATTCATTATATTTGAATATGAATGTTTTAATTGTTGAAAATTAGGCCATTTTTTCTCATTCTACACCTTAACAAGTGTTTGTCACCAATTGATGGCTGCTGCCACTCACCAATTCATTGAGTAAATACCCTTACTCACCAGCTGGAGTAGCAGGTTCTCAGAGAAACCTGAAATCCCTGCAAGAGGGATGAATAACTATTCCACTTCAAAATATGAATACAGCAGCACTCAATGCCTCCTGTTGTGTAATTTCTTTGTCACTAGCCTTATGCCTACTACAACTAAGCAGAACTACGTCTAAGATGGATTTGAACGCATCTGGTATGTCTTCACAGAGAGTCAAGGTTTCTATATTTTTTTCTCGTTCCTGGTGTTGCTTCTTGATGATAAGTCTACTGAACTGCTTTTTCACTTTTTTTTTTCCCTCCATCCCTCAGTCAGCCTTTTTAAGGTTTTTGGCACTATGAAGAGCTGATTTCTTCAAAGTCTTTGCCACATTCATTGCATACAGCTGGTTTTATTCCTCCCTTTTACTTTATTTCATTTTTTCATTCCTCATACTGTGATTTTCAACATTGTTTCTACTTAAAGTTGATATTAAAGTGCCAACTTATTTGGACACATCGTTCTCAGTGCAATTCAATACTCTATGAGTAACAACGATTGTAGCTGATTAAGCCAAATGCTTTTGGCACCTTCAATGTGCTGCAAAATTTGTAGTAATTTTCATTAAATAGGAATAAAAAAAAAAGTAATTTTTTTAAATAAAAATCTTTTGAACTAGAGATCGCTGGTTTCCTTCTAAGTCTTATCTTCAACTTTGATAAGCAAACTGATAGATTTTGATGCTTTCTTCTCTGTGTATTCTAATGTGCCTCGACTCATCTCTATTTTTCTCTTATTATCACTAGTCAGCACAGGGAAATCTTTTCTCCTAAGCAGTTGCTTGTTTCTTTCTCACTGATATGTTAAGCTAGAAGAAGAAATCAGGTCTCATAGCCAATAAGGCTCCTTAAACAGCTGAACATCTCTTTGGGAGCCTCATGAGCATTTCTTTTTCACTATTGTCTAGAAAATAATTCAAATTTTTAGTGATGGTTTGCAACTGGACTTCATTTGTTCTCATGTTCCTTTATCAAAACTGTATCAACAGCATCCCACATCACAGACTTTTCCACAGCAAACCTAGCTTTCTGATCAGTTCTATGTTTCTTAAGAAAGGGAAGGTGCATTAAGTATCTTTGCTTCCATACAAGCTTTCTGTGTTGTGCCTTAATTTAAAGGACAGATATACTATTTAATTTCAACTATGTGACTTTAAAACAATGCAAAAACTTTGAACCATGGAATAATTCAGGTTTGAAGTAACCTCAAGAGAGCTTGAATTCATGCTCAATGCTGTCAGTTTATGGTTCAGACCAGGTTGCTCAGGGCTTTAACCTCTTGGATCTTCAACAACATGAAGGACAGAGACTTCACAACCTTTCTGGGTAACTCACACCACTGCTGGACTATGTACATGGTCAAAGAAGTGTTCCCTACATCCAGGCTGAAACTCTTTTTTTTTTCAATTTATGCTCATCATCTTCTCTTACTTCCCTTAATACTGGCAAACTCAACTCCACCTCAGAGCTACTGTTTAAACAGATCATTTCCGCAAAAAGGAAACTGGATAAATGGATCTATCACAAAACCTCCTTTACATCCTCCAAGCAAATACAAACAAAGGCTGCTAACAGTGTAGGAATAGTGTCACATATTATGACTGTGCTTCAGAATATGAAAAATATCTGAAGGAGTGTATTTTTCCCAGTATATTTATCAAGCTGTCTACATCTATCAGTATAAAGGTCTAAATCTGTTAAAGAAAGGTGTGTTTTTAGGAATTATTAGTTTCAATGGAGCACACAGAACATGAGGTAAACATTTATGGTGTTATCTATACTTTCCTGATTTGGAGTATGTTCTATCATAGAATCATGTCATAGAAATCCTATTCAAGATTGTACCATCACTTTCTGTATCATCGACATAATACCTACCTAGCAAAGATATTTTAAAGTTTAATATATTCCAGTTTTGAAAAACATCCTCAGATTCTACAATAACCAAAAGCTTAAGGATGCATTAGAAACAGAATATATAATGCAAGTGTCATTATATTAATATGTGATGTAGGCTAGAGAATTTGATCTTTTTGAGGTTTTTTTAAAGGCTCAAAGACAAAATACATCTTCAAGATATGTTTGAATAAGGACAGACAAGTAAATTTATCACACGTGCCAAAGAGATGTGCGGAATAAGAAAGAAAGAAAAGAAGTCTAGTGGGTGATACAGATGAATGCCCACTTACAACTGGCTTCACAAAACAACATGACAGGTGAAATCACTTTTGAATAGCTGAGCAGTATTTTCCTCACTGTTATTAATGCTTTTTCTTTTTTTTAGACAAAATTTTAAATGTTGTTGAAAAATATCCATCAAATAAAGTATTGTTTGTTGTTGTTTTGTTTTGTTTTGTTTTATTTCTTAACTGCTGAGTATCTCCATTAGTCACTTACTTTTAAAGTTTATAAGGGTGGCCTTGGGGCCTTGGCTTTCCTTTAACGTCTTTTACTTCAGCCCTGGGTAGAAGAAGAGCTTTATCAGTTTATCATTTTGCATCTTTTTATGACCAAATACATACTAGCTAAGTACTGATAACTATAATTCTTCAGTCAGTTCAGTCTCGGACACTTTCATTACAATTTCATCTGAGAAGATTCCTCTCTCAAACTCTGAAACTGCTTTACAATGTGAACTGGTACACTGTAAGTAGGAATAATGGAGAGATTCACTTCAAAAGCAGACTTTCCATAGCATTTTTATTTTAATTTTAAATCTACTCCAACTGAGGGAAGAGGGAAGAAAAATCCCGTTTCCTCATAGCATCATTTTTGCTATGTGAGTGTTCCCCTCAGCAGATAGTGGGGGATTTTCCTTCTCTAAAGAGTTCAGAAATTCCTGAAACTGAAGATAAATGATTGAGTTGCTTATCTCAGCAACAATATCTTCCTATACATTCACTAAAGACAGATTTTCTCTAAATATGAGGAAACCTTTAACTTAGGGACTAAGTCATATCATTCTTCTTTACTTATCTTGAGTGCATTGTCCTTTCTGAAGGACAGGTACACTTTTGGAGTTAATCTCCCAGCAGTTCTCACAGCCTGTGTTTTGGCTTCACAAAGCTGCTCTCGTTGAGGGTGTAAACTGGTTTCTTTTTTGAATGACGCTAGACTGAAAAATGCCTTGAACATCATCTAATGTGTTCCAGCTGTCTATGGTCATTTAGGCCACAGGAGCAGACTACAGCTAAACTGAAGTAAAAGTGTTCAAAAATATAGTGTGGATGTGTTGTCCTCTGAAATAACTACTTCACTCTATGACATTGTGTCACTATTTTTTAATATAGACAGAATCATATCTGATTAAACTATCATACTACCTAATTTCAATGGACAAAACTCACAGACAGTGATATGATTATCATTGTGTTAAAATAACTCAATCTTTTGATTTAACTAGGGAAAGCTAGAGGTTTTCATGACATCCATTTTTACTATATCTAAATATGCTCCATGTGGAATAAACCTCAAACAGTGAATTCTCTACTGGTTTCAAAGAATTCCCAGACACAGCAGGTTATAGAAATACCCGTTTATGGATTGGTTTTATTATATATACTTTATAGATATGTATCTCTCTATATTTAGATAGATGCACTTAATTATAAATAAATGCTCACTCAATTAAGATTTTTTTCCCCTTTGCCTGCAGATGGAAGCAGGGCCAGCAGAACTGGTTGTTTGGTCGGATTTTTTATTTCTGCCTGTATTTCTTGGTGGTTCTTCCTGAAATAAACTTTAATAAACTAGATTATTTTTTCACCCTATTCCACAACTGACAAACTGAGGAAAGAATGTGAGAATTGTATTATTTTCTAGTCCTGATCAGAAAAATATTTTTCAGTTTCACAAAGAAAAAAAAGAAAAAGCATGTATTTTCAAAATATTTTATTACTTTTCTGATGTAGAATCAAAATGACACTTTTGGAGAATGTGTTTGTGAGGAGGTTATGATAGATACTCTCTCAGCATACCCAATGCCCAGACAATAACCCACTGGCTAGAACATTCAACTTGGATGTGGGAGTAACCAATCTGCTTGTTTATGACAGATTAGGCTCCCACAGACTCCATCCCACATAGCAGACAAGATTCTTGCTCATCAAATTATAGCATCAGCCTCTTTTAAAATGTCAATTTCTTCTTTGGCATATCTTCATTTCTCTATAGACAGCTAAATGGAAGATAAATTCTACAAGATGGAGATTATGGCTGATTTTTAAGAAAAGGACCATATTCCAATACCTGTTCTGTGCGATTCAAAGTAGAAATTAGATTTTAGCCTTTGTATGTCCCTTGAGTATTTTGTGAATTTTTACACCTGAAAATGCCCTAGCCTGAAACAATGAATTGAAACATTTCAATGCAACTGTCTTACTTTATTTTTATTATCTCTTCCTAAAAGCTGATTACTGTAAAGCCACCCCTCCCCTTTGATGGGCCACTGTGATATCTATCTGACTCATCTCATTGCTTACCAAAATGGAATCCTTGGCCATTATGCCTGCATTATTTTTCAATGTTACAACAATGGTAAGGTAATGCACGTGAATATGCCAGTGCCATTCTCTCCAGAAAATAAAGTAAGTCTGAGTTAATAAGGAAGACTGGAAGGTTTAGGAAAATGAGTAAATGATTATTCTAAACTTCATTAACTGATATGCATACCACAACATTTTATGTTCTGGAATGTATATTAATACATGGAAGTGTGATTAAAATATATTTTTTAGTATATTTCACTCTGTATTCTAGCAAAGGGGCATTCTATTACAAAATATGGATAAATAGGAAAGTGTATAGGAAAGAGACATTATAAGAGACACTGAACAAAAGGTCTTCAAAGGCAAAACATCTATCTTTGAAAAGATCATGAATCAATAAAAACGTATTTCTCCAAAATATTGTGTTAACACTAATCAGAACACAGAACAGAAATTCAAGGAAATATCTTACAAATGCATAAATAAACACTGTTGAATAAATCAATAGCTAGTACATAATAGGGTAGTTAAATGCACTGAGGATACGGAGAACATATGGAATGAAGACAAATTGCTCAGTCTTATAATTGTCATTTCCAGTTTCAGCATAGTGGTAATAGAAAAGAGAAAATTTAAAAGTAACTTGGAGTTATGATTATAGAAAATAAAACTAATATTAAAAAATACTGAAACTATATGTAATTCTTTCCAAAAATACCAGTGTATATCTTTTTTTATTGCTTCAAATGGCCTTGAGAGAACTAGCTGAGATGTGCTTCAAACATAGTTATGCTATGAAAAACACAGTGATAAATTGTCACCAATTTGGGTTCAAGAAAAAGCCCAAGAGAAGCCGTTTCTGAACTTGGTGAAATGGCAAGGGAAAAGGAAATGAAAGAAATAACTGGTATATTGCTTAGACTTTTGCCTCTTGACAAACACCATGACCGATTTTCAGCCTGTTTTAGCATTGGCTTTATGTAAGTCTGAAAAACAGCAAACAAGTTGTGTTTCCCTTCTTAGGCGAAATTTGTGTCTACAGAACTCAAAGTGGCCCAAAGGGCTAAAGCTGCAAAGCAATGATGCCCATTATGTGAGTTGTCTTGGCCAATGTAAAAAGCTGTTTTCAGGAAAAAACTGGGGTGCTGGACATATGAAAATGCAGTCCAGGATGTCTGTGATAACAATGCATATTTATTTTATAAGCATGTCTTTACTATGCAATTTAGTTGCCTCCTATAATGAGGACTGCAAATATGGCAATTATTTTCTCTTAAAAAAACCCAAATAAAGCCCAGCAGTGTGAGGCCTGAGTTCTTCAAAACACAAGCACTTGCAGTAATTTCCTTAACATTTAATTGATGTAGGGAACAACTGCCTCTCTACTTCAAAATCTTTAATTTACCTTTTTTTTCTACTGACATGTTTTTAAGACAGAAAATGGCTCTTTATGAACGAAGTGTGCATGGGAAATTTTCAGAGATAAAAAATCATCATATCACTACCATCACTTTTATGCCCAGCTAGGAAAAATACACTGACATCTTTTTGGCTGCCCTCCTGGAATGGTCTTGTCACTTTCGTTCTGTGCTTGCAGAGAAAAAAACAAAATGAACATAAGCCTACAAGGCAGGGAGCCATACAACCATAACCCACTTTGAGCAGAGGAAGCTGGAGGGAAGCCCTGTGCTGGCACTCAGGCCTCTGGCTTGGCACAAAGGCAGGGAGCCTGAGTGCTGGACCTGCCGCGCACTGCCTTGGGGGCCCTGCTCAGTTGCATTCTCCCTCTGTCAGAATAAAAAGGCACTCATTGGAGTCTTCCAGCTTGGTCATTGTCAAACCAGTACTTCATTTCATTTTGCCCAGGAGGAAAACTCTAGAAATCCCACTTTCAAGGGGAGTCTATTTTTTCAACTTTTCTTTTTTTTTTGTTTGTTTCTTTGTTTTCCCCTTCTCTGTTTGACTTTAATCTTCAATTAGATTAAGATTATAAGGCTTTGTCTTTTTCTTTTTTTATTCTCTTCCTAATATATAGAAGTCCTTAAAACATCCAGAGCTTTGTTATGTGTTTAATTTTATTTTGTTTTCAGAATTTCTTATTTGTGTGGGTATATACATAATGAGAATATATAAAAAAATATATATGCATAAAATATAAATAGAAAAAATATAAATATATACAGATATATTTATAGAAAGTATGCATTGATGAAAATTTTTATATCCATACACAACATCATGCAGTATCTACATAGTCGTTATGGTGCAACGCTTAGTCTGTCCCGGTTAGTGTAACTTTTTATATTGGTTTAACTGAGGGCAAGGTTTAAGAATTTTATACTAGATTGCAGAAATAATGTTTTAGTCTAATAAATAGAAATAAAAATTAGGGAAACGGGATTTGTTTATATTGAACAAAACCAAAATACACCATCCATTACTTGACACAATTCAAACTACAAGAATACTATGAGAAAATTTCCTCCTGAAAAATATTGGCAACTCCAAATATTCTGGGTCGTTCCAGAATTTAGGGAGGTTTACATTGGATATCAGGAAGAATTTCTTTTTGGAAAGAGTTGTTAAACATTAAAATGGGCTGCCCAGGGAGGTGGTAGAGTCATCACCCCAGTGGTGTTCAAGAAACAACTTGATGTGGCTCTTCGTGCCATGGTCTGACAAGAGGGTGTCTTTTCAAAGGTGGGACTCAATGACCTGAGAGGTCTTTTCCCACCTAAATAATTCTGTGATTAAGGATTAATTTCAATACTGGTATTAATAATTGTAACACTAAAAGCAAAGAAGCAGAACACACATTTCAAAATGAAAAATGAAATGTTTAAGCCTTGTTAACATGAAACATTTTTTTAGAATGTGAAAAAATGGAAGAGTTTCAGATAAAAGTTTTTTCAGAGTGCAACATAATTTCCTCTGAACTCCCAGTGATAAAACTCAGATTGCCTGGAGAGGAAAGTTAGATTCTAACTGTGTCATTGTGAAGGCATGTTCATATTTAGCTGTTTACTGTACTAAATATTTATGCTCTAGAGAGAAAAAGGATAGCTGTCATAATTATTTTTAGTTCAATTTTTTGTATTGTTGATTTGGGCTTTTCATGTGGGCAGTTCATTTTGATTAGGAGTAATTTTATTCACATACATTATGAGTAATTTCAGCTTATTTTTATCTTGATATGCTAGAAGTGCTTCCGTATTTTACATGGAGTGTTAACATCTGAGGAAACTGTCCCTTTGTATAGCTCAGCAGTGGTTAAGAAATATCTATCATCATCAAAATAATAAAAATATATTTATTCTTACAGAATTCTGTCACTTTGGAAGTGATGGAACTGTTATTTCTACATTTAAGAAAAACCTGATTTTTGTGCAACTAGTCTTCAATATTTAATCTAATCAAAGAAAGTCTAAGATTAGATTATTAGATTAGGCTATAAAGTATTATCAGTGAAGTTTCACACTATAAGAATTAGCCCTTTCATGCAATAAAGTGATGGGAAAACAAAATATATTTTTCTGCCTACCTTTGTTATATTGTTTGTTGCTTAGTCTACTAAGAGACTAAGGTGGAAGTAGGGAAACTAAGTGGGCACTACATGTTGAATAGAGTCTCAGCTCTTTGTTTCCAAATTACCTCTTATACGAAATATGTAGATGGAAGTCTGTGCTTCTTGACATTGTGACATAATTTGACGGGATCATTATGGAAAATTGTATATTACTTGAAAATAGCTAAGTGCTTGCTTGACATAAGTAGCTAGAAATATTAGGCAGCAAGTTAAACATAGCCATATAGTTCAAACTAAGGTCAAGTCAAAGAAGGATCATAGTGAAACCCGGAGCTAACAATCTAAGAGTAGTTAGAATAGACTATGCTGTATCTTAAATATTGCTTAAAATTTAATAGCTAGAGTGCACAGCCCACAAACTGTAACAACCCTGTTATAAGATGAACCACAGAACTGATGGAAACCCCCACTGAAAGTAACCTAAGAGAAGATGACCATGTGACGACCCCTTGGTAATGAAAGAGCAAACCAATGCAGAGTGAGAAGACCCCAGACCCTAACACTGCTATTGGTCCAGACTGTTGCATGAGGGATGGGGAGTTTAGATTGTAAGAGCATACTTGCCAAAGGATTTCGTTGTTCTGGGTCCCTCTTTTGAGGCACCCATCTTGAGCTACCAGGTAACATAATTGATCTGTGCAAATAAATCTACGTGGTGGAGGCAAGAACCTACTGTCAAAAATCTCTATAACAATCATGATGGTGCATATGAACAACTATGGACATGCTGGGCACACTATGACAAGCTTGATTACCATTTTATCAAAGCCCACTTACATTTGCAGTGAGGCCCAAGAAGATGTAGTATCATGGCTACCATCTGTAGGCATCCTTTAAGAGCAGTACTAGTATTTGAAATTTACATCATTTCTCTAGCAATCCGATTAGACCATGGTAAAATGTCAAGTAATTACAAACAAATAATTTGATTTATTGCTGGTAGGTGACTCAGGTCCTACATTTCAGCACTGGCTGTAAGCATTTAAAGCATCAGAATACGGTGGGCCTCAAGCTACTTTCCAGCCTTCTCTGGATTCTCAGAAGTCCTTGGGACTGATGTTACCTTTGCTGAATTGAATGTGAAATACAATGAAAAATCTTACTTTTTAATATGCATTATACTTTTACTATTATCACAATAACACACTAAACCAAGAAAATTTAAAGCAAAATTTTGCAGTAAAGCTGTCTTTATTCATGCATGCCATAGACACACAGGCTGTAATACCCAGAAAGAAACAGGTGAATCTGAGCAATTGAGACTTTTTCAAATAGAATAAGAAGTCATTGAAGTATTTAGTCCTTTTGGTTTTATTACTATTTTGAAAATTTCAGAATTTGACAGGTGGATTCATTGTGCAAGACCATAGTGAGCCATTTCTTTAGCATTTTTTGTTAAAAAAGTCTAATTTTTTTCCTCAAGTAAGTTGAGGTACTACAAATTCTTGGAGGCAATTTTGCTCAGAGCAGTACTGCATAGGAAGAAAAAGTCAGCAAGCCAAACAGCAGAAATAAAGTCTAGCAAGCAAGCTAAAAAAATAATATTTTTGCCTTTCAGAATTAGAAAGTATTCGTCAAACCCGTGTTTTTTGTCATCAAGAAATACTTTCTATATGTGTATTCATGATCTATAAGGAAATTTTTTTTAACTGGAAAAAAACCAGAAAGATCTTAATGGAATTCATTCTTTGGGAAATAATTTATATTTTCAATATTCAAAAAGTGCTAGAAGTGCAAATTAATAAGCTGTTTTGTTATTAAATATTACTAGTAGTACAAGGAAATAGATGAATGCTAACTTGTATTAATCATGCGGCAAGAAAGCCCATCTTCTTTAAGAGTCTCACCAAGGACTAAAAGGAACACAAAAACAAATTTCAAAACAACATATCCAGAATTAAAATCTAATTACTTTGCTTGTACTTTTAAAAAAACAAGTCGTAGCATTTGTACTTCTGTACAATTTTGGAGGTTGGCTTTCTTCTTTGAAGAAGTCTCCTAAGAAGAACATATTTCTCCCTTTACCTAAAACAATCCCCTCTTACCAATTAACATTGCAACAGCAGAAAACAGAAGGCAGCTCTTCTAAACACAAAAGTCAGAGCATAAAGTACCAAGCCTTAGTTGACAGAAAAAAGTCAAGATTGAAAACCAAGTTACAGTCCAAATTGTGGTTTAGAAGTTCTGGAAAACTCCATAGGACTCTCTGAAAGGTATGTGGGGGAGGGGGGGTAGAATCATTAGATTATATTTTCCCAAACCATAAATGAAACAAGGCATCATGTAAGAGGTTATAAAGATAAGTAAAATGCTCTTATATGTTACTTAGTAGTGAACTGTAAAGTTCCTGCATGTATAGCATTTAATTATATTTTCAGAATTATAGAACGGTTGAAGTTGGAAGGAACCTCTGGATGGGGTCTGGTTCAATCCCCCTGTTCAAGTAGAGCACTTGTTCAACTTTGTGCCCACCAGCATTCCAAGCTGCTTCCAGCCTTTTCAGCTGTGCAGCCTCCAGCATATACTGGTACCTGGGGTTGTTCCCCAGGTGCGAGACTTTTCAATTCCCTTTTCTGAACTTCATGATGTTGCTGTAAGCCAAATTATCCAGGCTGTCTTTTTATTTTTTTTTGGTGTATATGTTTTATTTTAAATTGGCACAAAACCCAACCAAGCAACCAATCAGCCAAGCAAAATTTGGTCTTCTTATTTCAGGTTATTCAAAGAGTTAGTGTATGTGGTTCATTTTTCACGTGGTACATAGAAAGAATGAAGCGAAAGCAAGTTTAAAACATATTTTTGAATTTTCAAAAGAATAAATTCCAAACTAGCACTTGTTATTATTTCAAGATATTCACAGTGAATATCTTAACAGTGATGTATCTAATCATAGAGATTTTAAGAAAACTACATAGCTAAACCATAGGGGTCTTAAAATGCATTGTACATAAAAGTGCCTCTATTACGACTTCTGCGATCCTTACTGCCACAGTAGAATTTTAAATATATTATACTAAGGTCTGGGAAAGCTACTCCAATGATAAGTAAACAAACACACATGACAAAAAAAATTGTACCATTGAATGCACTCTGGTTCTTTGTTGGAGAAACAGATTTTAAATTATTTATAATAATTCATCATAGGATATTAATAACTGCAAGATGGTATACTTTATGCAAGCGATGAAGCCATGAGCATATGCAGCCTCTTCCCAGCATCATGCAATCAAATTATTACTGAGGATGATATTGTGTAGTCCAAGTCTTGTGCAAGAATTGTGCTTAAATGTAAGCAAAAGAGAAAAAGAGATGCTGTGTAAAATTTAATTTTCAAAGACTTAATAGACCAAACATTCTTTACCACTTTACAGGCTAAATAGAAATTCTAAGAAATCATATCACAAACAAATCTGGATCAGATATCTTTTAAAAAGTCTTTAAAACTTTAATATAAATTACATACCATATGTTTGAGAAGTGTCCATCAAAAAAATTTTTTTCTTTAATACAGTTGATGTAATTATAAACCGTTCAAACTTAAGTAAAATATTCGGGATTCTCTTAAAAACATGGTGGCTGATAGTAATTTATTTCAACCATTAAAGAACATTTACCTGTCAAAGAACACACTTCCTATAATGAAGGTCTCTAATTTTTTAACATGCTCATTCTTCTGTGAGCTACTTTTAGCACTGAAATAATTTATTCTGTTTTAAAACATCCATTTATGTTCACAAACACACAGTTAAAAGACAGTTACCTTGAAAACAGTGATGTGGTTAGCAAATTTTTAGGTCTTGCTTCTGAAAACAGGTACCTTTTACGCTTAAAAGTCTATAGGTTTTCAGTAAATATCCACCCACTATTTTTTATGATGAAAACACTCAGAATACAAAATATTAGAGACAGAATTGTAGCGTACAAAACCTACCATCCAACAAATTTAAAACTTGTTGAGCTGGAAACCCCTTTGAACTCACTCCAATCTTTACGCATTAGCAGCTGAACCCACTTTTAAAGCAGGATTTATGTGACTGAAAAATAAACAGTCAAACACAAAACTCTGAATCTTAATACTTGGCAGAACTGAATTGCAATTTCTTTTTCTTTAAAGGTATATATGTAGACAAATTGAAGGCAAGAAAAACAAAAAAAAGGAAAACTATAATATGGTATAAGAGTACTGGGAAGAATAGACATAACTCTTTCATTTAGTTGTGTCAAAGTCTGGAAGTGGGAATTTGTAATAATTTCTAAAGGTAGGGTGCAAACAGAATAGAGGCAAGTCAGGTAGAGCGTCAAGCTGAACTTTGGAGCATGGAAAACAGGGTTTGCAGTGAACAAAAGGATTTAGTTGAGGCATGGTTTGGAGATTCATAAACAGCACAAAGAGTACGCGTATCCATGAGTGTGATCAACCATCCCTGGGATGCAGTTGTTCAACCCAGCTGTAGCCATAGATTTTTGGTCTGTATAAAGCTCCTTAAATATTCACATCAGAAGATGACTAAGACAAATACCTCAAAATTTGGTATTAAATTCTTGTCCCCAGCTTTCCATCGAAATAGGAAATGATAAATATGAGGCGGAAAAAACATTTTGAGAAATGAATTATTTTAATAGAAAGCTGACTTAAGTAAGTACATTCCAGCATAACGTCAATCCCAATGAAATAACCCTTGACTTCTTAAGGTGTTTGATCCTTTTTGTCTTCCATGAAGCTGAGGGCTTTTCCTTCTCTCAGACACTATGATAAATACCTTTGAAGTTTTGAAGTTTCTTTGTTTTTTCAATTGATTTTTGTTTTTTTTTTTTTCCTGGATTTCTCTTTCGCAGAAAAAAAGAAATACTATGTTTCATAGGTAGAAAATTATGTTTGCATTTACTTGGTCTTCCAGTTAGATGCTTTAGATACAATCATTTTACTACATCTGTAAAGATAAATTACAGGTTTAGAAATCAGGCTGCAGATGTGTTTATGTGAATGCCACATCATTCTTTTTTTTTTTTTTTTGAAGACTATCAGTCACTGAGGTAGCTGAAAAATTCTGCAATGCACTATGAGAGCTTCTGTATGCCCCTATGAGAGCTTACAGAAAACGTAATAGTGTCTTATCTAGTGCAATAAGAAAATGAATCGATAATGAAAAAGTCAGCATTCTGTTTTCTGCACACAGCATGTGATTCAACACAATATTATTCTAAAATTTAAGCAAATTTTGCCAGAAAATGATACAAAAATAACATTCTCTGAACTGGTAAGGAGAGTAAACGTATTCCCTTAATAAATGGAAAATTCATTACCTTCTTGTTTTATCTTTAAACATCTATTTTAAATTTTTCATAAATAACTTTTTTTAATAAAGAGGCTGGATTCTTTTAAATTTCAGCTGTACATGCTGGTTAAGCACATTTCCAGATATACATTTCCAGAAACCACATTTCCAGATGCAAAATTAAGATAGGCATTAGCAAAGAAAACAGTTTCAACTTGAAATCTATGTGTTACTTCTTACAAAGTCGTTAGGCTGTGGTCACCAGTGTCTTCTTGGTTCACAAAAAATGTGAAATACTAAATCCTCAGTTTAACTGCCTTTCCTTCAGAAATCAAAAGTACAAGTACTTCATTTCACAGAAGGATAAAATTTGGGAAAGTAAAGCCATGAGAAGCCCCCAGAGTTAAGAGTGTCAAATACAATCCTGTCTGAAAAATATCAACATTATTTTTAGGAAGTAAAATCCTAAAACCGAGAGAAAGAGTCAGAGATTAATAAAAAAGTTTTCCTTGCTTGTGATGAATCCTGATTTTTAAAAAAATCAGGAAATTGGTCTATTCTGCTGTGAAAATTTACACAAGAATCATTGAAGACTTCTGCATCATTCTTAAGAATAGGAGAAGCCATGGACTGACAGTACTAGGTAGAGTGTTTATTTCCATCGGATCTTTTTCCTTCAGGTTTTCTGTAAAGCCTAAAAAACTTTAAAGATTTTTAGGTTGACTTATCATTGGCCACAAATATTTAGATAAAGCAGCCTTGTCGGAAAGACTACGTAGCAGAATAGATATATATTTGGAGAGCTGTGATCTTCAGTTCAAGTTGTCTAAATAACTGACTTTTTCAACTGCACAGCAATTTTGCTTCTTGAATGGTGACACTCTTGTTTTTATATAATTTTACATAACAGCTGTTATACATCGCTCTCTGCCAAAATGCACACTGACACAGACTTGGATGTCAAATCAAATTGGCCACCATTAAGATTAGGAAACAGCAACAGATAAACAGCAAACATATATATTTTCTTATCATAACTTTATAAATTGCAACTTCTTACAGCCCTATGCTTCACAGCATAATATAAAAATCTGCAATGACTACACATATCATTACAGGATTTTCACACTTTAAATTCGAGAGCTTTAAAATATATAAAGATGTTTCTGTATGTCTTTAAAATGCCCCAAAATAGCATTTTGTAAGAAACTTTTTCCTGAGAAAATTCAGTTAAAATGCACAGAATAACAGGGAAGGGCAATAAGAAATACCGTTCATATTATAAAATACTGAAAGCAATTTGAAAGACTCAAATTCCAGAAAGGTTTTGTTTTTTACTCTGGAAATATATCAATGTGAAAAATGACATTTCTGTCTTATGTTTCCATTGCTTGAGCTATGCCCTTTTTGTTTATGACAGCAGGATAAAATTGATAAAAATAGGTTTTGACCAGTTTTGATTTTATTTTGTGTTTTGTAATATAAGAGATATATTTTTACCTTCCCCGTGTGTATTTGATTTTTCTAGATGCATCTGAGATACATGCTTAAAGTAATCAAACCTGCTTAAGTACAAGTATTAAAAGTGGATTGAATTCTTCCAGCTAGTGAACTCATGTCAGGCTTGCATAAATGTCTCATTCCACAGGCTTGTGAGTGGGAAATTAACTTTCAGCAATGCGTCTGAGATCAAGCTTGATGAGCAAAGCCATCAGTTGTTTACAAACTGTTTCCCATGTGGACTATTCATTGATTGATTAGTCTTATTACCTTCTTTTTACGTACTCTATATTTTCAAGCAGTCAGTATTGAGTGTGAACAATTTTATCATGAAGATAAGACAGCACAACATCTAACACTTGAGGTCTTTACAGTAATATTAATTATAAGTATAATACACAATATTTTAATTTAAAAAACTTCTGAAGACAAGGAAAAACATTCTAGATACTCATGGTGTATAAGACCTATTAGTATATCATTTGAGGAAAGAGGACATGGATTATTTTAAAAGTTACATGTATTTTTGTCCTGATTTAAGTATATTGCTCTAGAATAAACAAAGCCTACTGAAGAAATACTGCTATATATTTTGTTCAAAGGGCTTCCTTTTATGTTTTCTTGTCAAGTATAGGATTAAGATAACAGTTATCATTACTGGGGTTTGTTTATCTGGTTTGGGTTTGAACAGATTTTTTCATCCTGAAGCCCATCAGGACTTTGTGATTCACAGTATGCTTTGAATGTCACGAATGGAGGCCAAAGGCTACAGTTAGGACATCAGTCTTTACTAGGGTATGATAAGGTGGCTACAGCTGCTACTACCACTGTTGCTACTACCACCACCAGTTCTAACAGTGCTAATACAACACTGCCATATTACATAGCACAGAAAATGTGATTTCGGTCTTAGCAAGGGAAATCCTGTTGGCTGCCTGAGGGAAGGATGGGACTGTGGTTAAAACAGTATGAAAATAAGGCCACATGGACTCCAGATGGAAAAAAAGAAGAAATCATGACCACAAACAGGCCACTCCTCCTTTGGGATGATGCCCAGGGTGGCTGACAGCTCTACCTACCCTGCCCTCAACAGCCTCCCAGGCTGGACCTCACCAGAGACAGCTCAAGCCTCAGGGACCATGGCAGGCTGAGGCCCTTGCTGAGGAAAGGGATAGGCACCAGCACCACCATGTAGATGTTTTTAGTTTTTGTTCGTACAAAAATGCAAACTGTAAAGATTTTTAAGCTGTTCTAATGTGTCATTTGGACTATTCAACTATTAAAATATTAATTGGTCTAGCCATGATTCCTTAGCTCCCTGTGTTTGGCACATTAATTTCTTGCAAGTAACAAGTATTTGAGTCTTACAATGTTTTTCCTGGAGCTGCAGGTAAAGCAGGGGAGGCAGAAATCAGTGACACCAGCAAAATGTTAAAGCAAGCTGAAACCTGATCAGGCCATGGCACATCGTGAGAACATACATGACCAATGCAGAACTTTCTGCCTTTTACTAGAACGACAAAAATCAGAACTGCTGAATTAAAAACAAAAACCAAATGATAGTCCCTGCCCCAAAGAGTTTATTGTCTAAGAGAAGAAGAAATGACAGACAGATAAACAGACAGATGGGAGACAAGCAGGGAAACCATCAAATTGTCCCATTCAACAGAGTAGTAAGTGGTCCCAGTGCACTATCTCTCTATTTTTTTTTCTGTATGGAGTGGGATATGGGCCAAACAAATATGTATTTTGAAATGGCATATGACAAAGAACTTAGAACAAGTTCTGGTTTAGTCCCACATGCTGTAGGGGACACAGCAACAGCATGCTTCCTTGAAAATATAAAAGGTGGATAGGGGAGACTGTCATCACTAAGGGATTGGGGACACAAAGTGACATGTTAAAGGTCAGTGTGTTTAAATCGTATAAGTTTATGAGGGGAAGATAAGTGTTGAAGGACCTTGAGAGAGGAGAGAAGCTATTTGTTGAATGTGACAGAAAATGGTGAGTCAGGAATGAAATGAGGATGATGACATTATCAAAACAGGGGCTAAGTGTACAACAGAGCTCTGATTAAATAACAAAGCGTTTAACTTGCATTTTTCAAGGGATATAATAAAGGACATAACAAAATCTGATCCTAATTATGCCCACTTATATTAGTTTTATCAAAAATCATGTACTGTAGTGACTGCTTTTTGGCCTACTGTCACAGAGAAACAAATACCAAAGATGGTTACATTATATATATATATATATATGTACACACACAAGCTGGAGAGGAAAACTGACACAGAGGTTCAAATGGAATAATTAGCCAGAGTCTGGCAGACAGTACTTACACTTCCTCAAAATGAGGAGAATAGAAGAGAAATGTGCTTGAGAAAAGTATGGCATCTTAGGTCACAGTATTAAGAACTGCAGATTCTCTTTCCTTAGTTGTTCCTCCATTGTGTTGAACCAAGGTACACTGAAGACCAAACTCTGTATCTCAAATCAAAAGATTAAAAATGCACATTAAGTTTTAAAATGCACATGCGTATGAAATATTTCTTTAGTATGCTATCACTTGGTACTATAGACCATACATATAATGTCTCATTTTTTCATGCAGATGACAGAAATATTTTTCTTACCTTTGATGTCAAAGAAAATAAATATGGCCATTTTAGATTAATAAGCAAAAAGTTGAAAGAAATGTCTGGTTAAGCCATTTTAGCTATTTGAATATACAGAATATAGACTATATAGAATAATTATTTTATAATTAAAATAATATTTGTATTTGTTTACTGTATTATTCTGCTCCAAATCATTGCCTGAAAATTACTCTTAATGATATCAAGAATAGTTAGTATATTTGTCTGTAATTTCCCTTTGCCTGGTACATTATTATTTCTCACCAGTACCTAATACTTTCAATTTTGCATGCAATATAAAAAGAATACTAAGATGGAAGGATGGCTGGATTATTCATTGCAAACTCCTTTTCTAACCAGTGGTTCTGATCCTACTAATACAGTTGTTACTAACAAATTTTGCCAAATTATTTTTTTGAAAAGGATGCCAGCTGGTCGATAGTTTAAGAATTATTCCTTTTGCTCTTTTTCTTAACAAATTTAAAATAAAGATCATTAAACCAATGAAATGAAATCAGATTTTTTTCACTTATATCACTGTAATGAGGAATAGATTACATCCTTATTAGTCCAGTTTACCAAATACTTTCACCTGTTGAATCATACTTTGGATCATTTCTTAAAAATCTTGTTCCAATTTAAAAAAAAAAAAATAATCAGAGCTAGTTTTAGTACTCACAACCCCATTGTTACTGAATTGTCTTATTGGACAGAATGCTCTTTTCTACCATTGCTTCACTGTATAGCAGGACCAATGCCATCATGTAAATATTTAAAGGTGAGATTTGGGGATTTTCTCCCTAATGAAGTGTTACAATTCAATTACAAAATATGCAGACACATTGGCTACACAGCAATGGCTGCATTGCCAGATACAATATTGGTATACAAATGTTTTATTTATTTCTCATTAAATGAATTGATTTTTAGCTTTGGGGGGTTTAGTTTTGTGTTTTTTAAATCACCAGGTGATTATTATAACTGCCTGGGAAGACAAATCACTGAACTTTTTTTTTTTTTGTATCTATATCATCTATATCTACTTATATAGTCCTGTGTTTGAAAGAAAAATAATTTTTTGTGATCCCTGTAGTGATTAGTAAATTTCCTTAAACATCAGATGTCATTATCCAAATTCAAAAACATTTATCAGTATAGAAAATATAACTTTACACCAAATAAATGCTTATGTTTTCAGAAGCAACCCTTAAACTTGTATATCTAACATCACAGATCCTTCAGTATGATTTGAAAAGATAAAATAAATTCTCACTGAATATTAAATATGGGCATTGCTCCAGGAATCTTACTGTTTCCTACATTTGTTCCCACATAAAGAGCCATATGTCAACAGCTCAATCTGATTGCAGAGTCCTTCCTCTTCCTTGCAGTTTTCAACTCTGGTCTCCTTACAGCATAGCTATCTATTTTTCAGGTTGAAAGGAAAAACATAACTGGAGTTTGTAGGATGGTGTCCACCTTTGGAGAACAAAGATTGTGAAAGAGTGTGGTGGGTTGACCTTTGATTGATGCCAGGTGCCCATCAAGCCACTCTAGCACTCTCTCATCAGCAGGACATGGGGAGAAAATACAATGGAAAGCCAATAGGTCAAGTTAAGGACAGGAAGATCACTTAACCAATTACTACCACAAGCAAAACAGACTTGACTTAGACAAACTGATCTAATTTATTGTAAAAATAATAAACTCTGAGCCTGTCAGAGTTAAAGAGGCATTTAGACAAAAATAACATGCTTTAAAGTTTGGTCAGCCATGAGTTGGTCATGTAGCTGGACAAGATGATCACTGTAGGTCCCTTCCAACTGAAATTATTCTATTCTCCTTTATTTTAATATATTCTCTTCTTTCTATTCTATAGAGTCCTTCATGAAAGACTGCTCTAGTATGGGTCCTTCATGGGATCAAAGGTCCTGCCAAGACCATGCTCCAATGTGGATTCCTCACCACTCACAGTCTTTGAAAAGAGTTAAAAAAAAAAACCAGGGCAAGTGTAATTATTTGAAGTTGGAATATTTCAGTTATGTGGAAGAGTTTACCTACTTCTCTACCATAGTAGGATACTAGAGAAAGTGGTGCAGATGGTCACTCACATTGCGTGTTACTAGATTCATTATCTTTTATTGTGAGCAAATTTAGTTATGTACCTCAAAATCATAATACTATGTACTTTCTGATGACAGGTAAGAACATTCTGTAACCTTTCCTCTAGTGTGTTAAGGGGGGACTTTCTATTTGCTATATGGCCAGTCATTTTCACAAAAAAAACCCCATAACCAAAAACAAACAAACAAAATCCCACCAAAAAAAACCCCAAAAAAAACCAAAACCAACACAAAAACATCATCAAAACCCAAAACAACAGCAACATCCTATCCCCCCTCCATAACTTCTCCAAGAACTCAGAGAATGAGAGAATGAAATATCTATAAATGTTCTTCTTTCACATTTAGTTGTAAATGAGCATTTGATTTAAAAATTATTTGGAAGATCACAAAGATGCGTTGATAGGATGGACCACTGGGACTCAACTATTAACAAGGCAGCTTGTTATTTGCAGTTTTTGACTGTTCCAGTACCAAAAAGACATTGAGATATTGGAGAAACTTCAGCAGAAGTCATGAAGACTGCTGGAGGCTGGAGCACTTGCCCTGTGAGGAGACGCTCATGGAGCAGATCTTGTTCAGACTAGAAAAGACACAGCTTTGGGAGGGAATTGCCAAACTCCCTTAGAGGTGTGTAGCAATTAGATAACAAGAAAGAGTCACATATTGCACTGGAAGTTTATAGTATTTAAGTGGATCTTTTTCACTCTGACAGTAATCAGGCACTGGGAGAGCTGTTGAGGCTCTGGAATCCCATTCTCCAACACTGAACTGGAAAAGACCTTGAACATCTTGTTCTGGGTTGACACTGCTTCCAGGGAAGGACTGAACTGCACAACTTCTAAAGGCCCCTGCTGTCTAAGTTACTTGGTTTTTAATATAATCCTTTTGCCATCAGGAAATTGCTTAAAAAGAGCAGTTAAATGTAATTTTTGAATTTTATTTCATTTTATTGATTTAGTTTTGCTATCTCCAACTCTGCATTATTTAACACCCACAGAAGCACTTTCAAGTGTCACTGTTGGCACTATAGTTATGAAGATAGTTGTAACTGCTTTTGTAACTGTTATGGCATTTGTGGATTTATAGAACATCTAGAGAAGTACATTATCTCTGTTTCTCTGCAGGAAGATATGTGAGCTAAAATATAACGATATTTCTTTGAAAACCAAATCTAATTTATCAGAAAAAAAAGTACAAGTTTTTCAGCACCTTTTTTTCATTCTAAGGTGCTTTTCTCCACCGCTTAGTTCAACAGACATGCAAAACAAAATGTGCAGGGGAAGAAGATTAAATCAGAGAGAAACTTGACCTATATTCCTGGAGGAATTTTAATATCCGTAATCTTTTAAGTGCTCCTCATACAGAGACTGTATGCTTTCTTAAGTGACGATTGCTACAAAGTTGAATTTAATGATTCAAATTTTCACTGCCATTTTTGCATTTGAATTTTGAAAATTAATTTATGGCTATTTTGTAAAAAAAAATCCCCAAATCATTATTATTAATATCATATGCTGTATTTGTACTCTCTATTGAGAGAAAAAATCAAACATGAAAAAATTAAGGATAATTTTGTTTTCTCTTAAAGAAAATGCTTTAGCACTTATTTTCTTCCTTTTTTTCCACCGTTGAAGATGTTTATTATCAGTCTCTTTTTTGGTGCATTTCAGTGTACATACAGTGAAAATTTTAGTGATTAAACAGGTAAATATTACTTTTTTAATAAAATATAAATAAATATTTTAAGGATGAGGTAGCTAAAGATCTAGCAGCTTTAATTCAAAGTCTAAAAGAATAGTATAGGAATAGCACCTGAAATTATGGCTTGACCAAACAGAACTTCCTGTTCATTTACATCTTGCATTTTTCCAATGTTCCAGGATTTCTCAGGGTTTTTATTAATGCTAGCATAGTTCTATATCATAAACATTTTGATTTAAGATAGTCAGTGGTGTGATTCTTAGAATGGTCCTCTGCAGGGCCAAGATGTTTGATGATCCTTGTGGATTCCTTCTAATTCAGGATATTCTGTGATTGTATGAATACCCTCAGTCTTCCTTTGTTCTGAAAAAGAATAAATAGATCTGCTCCCACTGGTCAGATGTGAACATGTGCTTCAGGATGAAATTGATGAAAAATTGTATTATTTCTTTCTGCTGTTGTCTGTAAAGTGGTAGCTCAAATGTAAATATCTAAAGAATAAGCCCATATATAATCAGATGACCAAATACTGTCTGAATAAAATTTTAAATTTCAAGGACTTTTGGTAAGAGACCTTTCCTAATGGATCAGAAATGAAAAGTTTATAAATCAACTCAGCCCAAATCACCCAAAAGCCCAAATCACCCAAAAGCTTCTTAATCTTGAACTTAGTTAATATAAGAACTAGAGTTGAGGACTTTAGGTAATGTCAACCAGAAAATTTCCAGATCTTCATGTCTTTTCAGGTATTCACTGATTCAAAACTCATGTTTTAGATTGAGCTGATTAGCTCTCTATGCCCTGCTAATCATAAGGAATTCTCCACTGACTAATGAGAGCTTAGACACCTAGGTTTTATTCTGTAGACACCTTATTATGCAAAATGGATCCTAGCTGTGAGCCTTTACTTAGCACATGCCTTTGTAAAGACATGAGTTCCATAAGTTCCTTATGTGCTACCAGTGTAAAATTAAAAAAAAAAAAAAAAAAAGGCGAGGGGGGGAGAGGCAAAAATAAAAAGCTTGGAAAAATTTGTCATAGCTGAAAGAAGGAATTCATTTTGCATTAGTTGTGCCTGTACCCACTTATTAGTTTTATCTAGTCTCGATTTTAAGGATAGATTAAGTTCTACTATAGCTTTCTTTCTCTCCTTTTTGTCTATGGCTAGATAAACTTTTTAATTACCTTTTTCAGGTCTTCTATTATTGTTCTTCATCTAAGTTCTTCTTTTTACCTTAGAATTTGGAAAAGAAATTCATATCTGTCTTACTGTATATTCTAAAACTATACATATCTAGGTTTAGCTCTTTTTTCTCTTCAGCATTTCATTTCAGCTTTACCCATGGCCAGGGAGCAGAATCTTTGTGTTGATGGCAATCTTGTTCACCTTAAACCTACACATCACTCGTGAATGGAAAAAAAAAAAAAAGAAACAGCAATCTAAGTCTGACTACACAGTAAATAAGTTAATGTGAGTGGAATTCTTGCACAGCTGATTAATTCTCGTTATATGCTTGTAGGAGTTTCTAAATTCTTAAGTATTCTCAGAGCCAATATAGATTTTTCTGGCATAATTTTTTAATAATAGTTGTTTCATTTTTATTTAACTCTCAGAATTTATTTCTGTCATTTTCTACCTCATTCCTCTTCAGTTTGCTTATTCAGAAACATGCTCCCAGTTTTGATATTTGGGTGTCAATGTCCCCTCTTCACTGAGTCACTCCTTTTGAATTGATAGCATATCACCTCTTGTATGCTATCTGTTGTTTTTTTGGTGAGATGTCTAAAGAAAGGATTTATGCACTAAAGCAGACAATGTTGGAAAGTGTCTAATTTCTTAAATAAGAGGGAGACATCATCCATTAACAGGAAAGTCTTACTGAGCTGGGAGACTAATTGAAAGTTTCTGTTAGGAAATGTGATGTGCCCTTTGCATCAGAGACGCAATTAATACATGAATTCTTTACTTGCTCCTAAGAAAATATTTTAGTTCAACACGTCTCTCTAATTTGCTTCTCAGCAATTCCCTTTCATTCAGAGAAATGGATTAGATATTTTCTCTGTCACCTCTGGGTTTTGACCTACATACATTTTAAGGGAAGCTCTTAAAATTTGGACTAAGATATCTACTAAGGTTGCTATTGGAATAGTAGCCAGGACAACTCATGACTGGCTGTTCTGGGTGCTATAATAGCAGTAAGTTTTCCTTCTGTAGAACACCTTCTACCTGATACTCTCTTTGTTACATATTATTGCATTATCTGAGACCATCAAATTCTATTTCATTAACTCCTTTAGTAAAGGAGTCTGGATTTGCTGATGTGGTTAAACAAAATCTACTGTTGAACAGTCCTCCCAAATATATTTCATATATTGGTCTTGGGACGTTATCTTCCCAGTGGCTTTTTTTTTTTTTTTTGTTTTTGTTTTTGTTGGGTTTTTTTTTTTTTTTTTTTTTTTTGTTGGTTTTTTTTTTTTTTTTTTTTTTTTTTTTGGTTTTTTTTTTTTTTTTTTTTCCCCAGAGGTGCTGGAATTGAAAGGAAGAGGAGATGGGAGGCCTCTTCTATTTCACCTTTTGGTGTGACAGTAGGGGAACTCCCTTAGTGAAGGTCTTCATGTGTAACCAGCTGTTAAGCAGTTTTACTTTGAACAAATCCCTACATTTTCTCCAAAAATCTAACAGCAGCTAATAATAAAGTACACTTTCTACATTTTGCATCACTTCATAAAATTGTCCTAGAGATTCTTCATTGTAGCATATCCTATCGAGGTCTGAGCCTCTCTTATATAGTGTTTGTGCTGAGAGAAGCTTACCATAACTTGTATTAAGACAAACATTTTGAAGAGTACAAGTGTCAAATACAAGTCTAGGCATGATTCTGGAGAAGGTATGGGGATTTTGGCTATATCAAATGCTGAACTGAGATTCCACTGGTTTTCATGCACTCATTCATCTATAAATATGTACACCTGTTTGTTTTCAACTTTTCTTCAGCTAATACCCAAGGACAATACAAGAGATAAGCGTATAACATGAGATAGAGAGATTTGCTCTCCTCTTGTAGGTTTGGTCTGGCACTCATACTTAGGCTTATTGACAGAAAACGAAATAAAGTCCCTATTCAGAATCTTGGAGCTGAGTAACTCAGAATATCTGTCTGTCAGTACTTCTGATTCTAGCTTGCAAAGTAATCATGGAACTGTCTTTACCATTCAGCATTTGAAACTATGCCTACTTCATTTGAAATGCTAACATGATTCAATTTACTGTTGCAAATGCAGTTTCAATATAAGAAGCAATGGGGAGAGACAAATTGTAGAAAATACTGTAGGTAACTTTGACTCCAATACATTGAGATCTGATAATCCATTATCAAATCTCTTTTTCGCCACACTTAAATACAATCTGGCAATACAGGTCCAAATCATCTTTCTTTTACTGTTAGTCTGTTTGGGGGTTTGGGGTCGGTTTTATTTTTGGAAACACTTTTTTCATCCTGAGATTTATGGAACTACTAGTGATTGTTATGTTTGCAATTTAAATTTTGATATTCATACAGACGATACATTGAGGAACGTCATAAACACATTTTTTCTTGAAAAAACTATATAGATTAGACACCCATTCAGTGTATTTCAGATTCTTTTCAACTGATCTCCTTTTTATTTAACATTATTAATTCTTTCCACATGGTGAGAACTAGACATATCTTTAAAGTAATTTGATTATTTTATGCTTGAAACAGTCCTATTCCTTACTAGTACTTTTAAACTCCTTCTTGAACTTAGCATAGAGAGGTTAAATCCTTCCTTCATTAATATTTAAGGCAGACTAAATGGAAAGAAATGCTTATGAAGTCCAGACATCTTTGTCACTGATATAATAGTACAGAGAGACAATTTTCTTCATAAGAACAGGAAGATAGTTCTGTCTGTTCCATGTTGGATCATTTATCTCTGTTACACTGATGAATTCATTTTAGTGACAATGCTTTGCCTGAATAATGAAAAGCTGAATAAGATAGCCTGATGGTCAAGATGGAATACTTAAATTTTCTCCAATTGCAGGAAAGCTTATTTTTAAGATTCACTGTTCAGGTAATTAATCTCTTTTTTTTTTTCTGTTTCTTTCTTTTTCTCTGTACATTCTGTTTGTTTCACCATGATCCTAGAGAATCATAACGTTTATAGACATGGGTTTACTATTTTGTTAAATGAGCTCTCCTCACCTTCATCAACTACTATTTTTACCTATGTTATCATAAATTCTTGAAAAACTGGTATTTTGCCGTGGCTTTGGTATATGTTATTTTGTCAGTGCTACTAAGTTTATCAGTACACTAGAGTAGAATTTAATGATTTTTTTTTCTTGAAGTTAACACTTCAGCAGAGGTGCTAACCATTTGATTTAATGGGATGATAAATAGATTTATATAGTCAATGAGTGTTTAATTCTAGAAGACACAATTGGGTTATCTAATTTGACTTGCTGATTAACATAAACTGTAGAATGGGATACTTTTAGGCCTGTATTAGACACATGATTTATGTATAACTGAAGCATTTCCAAAGAAGGACATCTATTCATAAATTAAAGGTGTCAAGAGATTTGCCATATCTTGAGTAAATGCTAAATTAGCAACTCAGTTAAAAACTTGCTTCTAAGTGAATTTGTCTGACTTTTACTTTGTTATATTTTTCTCTCATGGACTCCAGACCCTTCCTCAGATTAGTCCCATTGTTAAGGTATTGAGTACTACATTATTTTTCCTTATACCAAATTATTTGAATCGCTAAAATTGAAGACATAGAATAAAGCAGACCAGATTATGATATTAGGATAAAAATTCACAAATTATCACACCTCTCTATTTCCATTAATTTTCTACTTGTGGAAAATTATTTTCATAGTAATAAAAAAAAAGTTATTTGGTAATTTTTACATCCATTGTGTGCTTGCTGGTACAAATGGTTTACTTTGTAAGCCTTGTAGCATTTTTCTGTGTATATTTACACAGTCTTAGCTTGCTCAGTAATGACAGTAAGAGACTGCCTTTCCTGATGTGGTAGTTCTCCTGCCTTGAACTAAGTTTTCCATAATTTTAATTAAAATAATTCATCAATCTAAAGAAAAATCTGCTAGTGTATATAAAGGGGACATCCATAACTGAAGACTTGCAAATGAAAGCTCTTTTCAGACAGAGTAAGAAGGTGGAAGGAAGGGTGATTTACAGATGCTTATATTCTTCCTGCAGCGTTGAAACAACGGTGATGCTACTGGGATTGAAATGTCCAAACTGAAAGATTTCACAAATCTTAGAACAAATTGCAGTTAGCAAGGACTGCCTAACTAAATGAAATCATCCATAGAAAATCAGTGACAAAGTAAGTTTGGACACAAGTAAGAAATATATTCATTCAACCCAACCACCTTAAACTGAATGTACTTTGTATAGGATTATCACTATGTTTTCAGCTGTAAATTGAAGTATTTCTCCAAAATAAAATAAAATAAAATTCTTCTGAATCTATTTTAACAAACATGTAGATATTATACTTCTTCTTAGTTCAACCTGTTGATTTTTTCTTAACTCTGTATTAAAAAATGTATTTAATTCATATAGAATGTGAGTTATTAAAAGAATGTCATCCTGAAAAAGATGGACCGAATAATCTTCTATTAAAATCTGGATTTAGGAAACTAGAGCTAAACTATGGCTCTCACTGTAGGCTATCTATCTCATCCTTGGAAGCCATCCCCTCTCTTTCAAGACATCAGCATCAACCCTCATACTGGGTTGTAGCCATTTGTGTAAGTCACATGTTTTTAACCTCCCCCTATGAATTTTAAGTAATCTCCTTTCCTCCTCCATTCTTTTTTTGGGCTGTAATCACAATCTCTAGTACAAGGTTATGTCTTTTTGGCATCACTAAAATGTACACATAGAACTCTTAGCCTTTGTGTGAAAAGTTTTAATAATATTACTTATGTCTATGATATATTTTCTTTAAATGAAATTTCTTTTCTTTAAATGGAATTTAGCTTATTCTCACAAAAAAAAAAAAAAAAAAAAAAAAAAAGTACAACTAATAGCATTAAAGGAAACCATGGTTTTATCTTGCCCGGGCATACCCTATGCATTTTTTATTTGCAGAATTTGAATTAGTGTTATATATGGAATAAGTGTTATTATTATCATTCAGAAGTTGGTTTTAGCAACATTTCGACTGAAAATACTTTCAAATTGCCATAAAGCTGAAACAAGTATATTCTCAAAATATTAAGAACATAATAGAAGACTGAATCAAGTTTCATTTGCAGTGATAAATTGCTTTCTTGTTTTTCTTACAGAAAATTGCTTGTGGTTCAAGAAATTTAGGGGAAAGTAAGATAGATGATAACATAATGGTGATTGTATACTTTTAGCTTTTAAAAATACTTCAAAATTTTGCTCACATATTAAAACACATACAAACCCAGTGATGTCTAAAACAAATCTTAGGAAAGTATCCAGAGTGTAACTCAGGCAAGGGCAAATGGGAGGTATAAAAGCAAGACTTGGATGTTTTACCTTGTGAACAAGTGAACAACTTGTTCAGCTGCAAATCAATGTATATTGATTTTAATAAGATTTGAGTGTGGCATAGCTCACACATGGTACTGTACCCTGATTCCTGAATTGGTCATGCCTTCATGATCATTTGTATAAAGTCTGCTGTACTGTTTGCCACAAGTCTAATTTTCCTGTTCATGTACCCTACAGCAAATAATCTTCTCATTCTGTTTCTCAGAGAGACAGATTTGAGTATAGGATAGGATGGGTTTAAGCCTCAAAATGCTTCTGTCTTCACCAGAAAGATATGGAGTGGGTTTTTTTTCTTGCTGTTGTTTTGGGTTTGTTTTTCTGGATGCATTTTTTTTATTTCTTTCCAGTTGAACCATCATTCATCACCTCTGACACCACTGACAGGCATTTTGCTTGTCAGTCTCAACAAATTAAATACACTGTCTCTGTCTGCCAATATGCATTTACAAAAGGTCAGTATGGAAAATTATACCCGTTCCTTAGATGTCCCTTCTAGGATTGTCATAATAAAAACAACTATCAGCTTATTGATATCTTATGCTCAATAATCATATTTAAAAATAATTTTATTACATGCCTCATCAAGATGCTGCTTCATTTCTTACTGCATAATTTTAACAGAACTGCTTGGAAAATCAATGCCTTAGAGCTGTGTTTGGATTTACTGCTGAATCCAATTACAGTGTATTATCATAAAAAGCATCAAAGTGAAATTTATTGATGGTGCTTGTTTAGTGAACGTGCAACTGTTAACTCTAAATATAAATATTTTAATGGCGTGATTTCTCACCATAACAAAAGAGCAAAGAGAAATAAACTCTGTATTCTGGCACAACAAACAACCTGCTTTCAGATATGAACAATGACTTCAGAAGCACTGCGTTACACATAGGTCTACTCTTACCTTACTACAATTATAGGCAGAAGTACAAGCCTCTAAAATATTTTTTCTTTTCTCTTTTCTTTTCTTTTCTTTTCTTTTCTTTTCTTTTCTTTTCTTTTCTTTTCTTTTCTTTTCTTTTCTTTTCTTTTCTTTTCTTTTCTTTTCTTTTCTTTTCTTTTCTTTTCTTTTCTTTTCTTTTCTTTTCTTTTCTTTTCTTTTCTCATCTTTTCTTTTCTCTTCTCTTCTCTTCTCTTTTTTCTTTTTTTTAATTGATGTTACCTAAATAATAGACATGAAGTATATGCTATTATTTATACCACTGTAAAATTGATATTTATGAGATCAAGAGTGTTTGAAGCAATTTAATTTGCCTGTCCAATGTCTCACATGAGACTGATATGTTTCTGCCTCAGACAGCCATCAACCTAATTGTTATTCCAAATAAAAAACTGGCATAAAAGGATCAGTCATTTTGTATATTAAGAAATTTGATTAGTGAATATCTTTTAATCTACTTCTGAGGTGCCTCAACAGTCTGTGCTAGCTATCTTTGATTCTGTGGATCTTTGCAAAATGACAAATATTCATCTCTTCATAAGGTTACACAAAAAGAAACTTTGCAGAATTTCCATGCCATCTTTAGAGGGAATGAAGACTCTTGCACACACGGGCATTAGAACAACTTGAGACTTTAGAAAATTAGAGCAAACAGAAAAAGGAAAATAATAAAAATCAAATACAAAATTTAAATTGCAGAATAACATTTCATCTCTTTTAGCATCTATATGAGATTTCTTAGTAGAAGTCTCATAATTAGTGGGATTTTTTTTAAGTTTCTCATTGGAAGAACACCAGTATATTATACCATATTTTCAAAGGAAAATTTTAAATAGATGAATTTATATTAAAAACACCATAAACTATTTATTCTGATTTTTTATTGTTCATACTTCTTTGTAAACAAAATTTATTTGATATGTTATCAAATTAAGACAGTTTAATAAATTTTTTAATGACTAGATTGTTTCTTATTTCTACTCAAATACATGTTCATTTCAAAGTTACAGTTTCTATATTTTTTTATTTTCACTGGTTAAAATATTTTTGACTTTGTTGCTCTGTTTCTCAGCTGCTGTATTTATTACTGAGGGTCACGTTCCAAGATTCCTTGCACTTTTATTTTCTTTAGACGGAGATAGGAAATAAATTTCTACTCCAAAATCCTTTTAAATTGGCTGAAAAATTTAAAATTATATATATGCATATATATAAACAAATAAATGGAGCAGTCAGATCATTTAAAGCAAAAACAGTAACTCAAAGTGTGATTACATACTCTTAAAAATAGACATGAATTTGGATTAAATTTTTTCTAGCCCTGAAAGTAATATTTTTTTTCTTTAAGAGTAATTTTTTTCTAGAAAAATGGAGAGTACCTTAGAGTATTGAGGTAGAGCAACCATGTCTTCAATGTTTAGGGTTATAAATCTCCTGCTGAAGAATGCAGTCCGTACATAAGAATATTTTTTGGTTTAAAGCTTCCAGTTTAAAGGTCCAAATTTGCATAAAACTAGTAATTTTCCAAAGCTAATATAAATAATTTATACTAGCAATGTTTAACTATTTATTAGTTACCAAGAATTCCTAAATTCAAACACAGCTTGCCCACTGTCTGTCTATGGCTATTAAAATACAAAAATAAACCTTCCCTTATGTGCAAGAGCTTTAACTTTCTTGTATTAGGTCTGATCAAGGTAAAGCTCACAGCCCTGACAGTGCTGTGCTTTGCATTGGTAGCTGGATGGGTGCTGATAACAGGGCAGTGTTTTGGCTACTGCCGGGCAGCACTGCCCCTCTGATGTTCCTTCCCCCATTGAAGAGGATGGGGGTGGCCAAGATCCTGGGAGGGGATACAGCCAGGCCAGCTGACCCAAATTAGCCAAAGGGATATTCCATACCGTGTGATGTCAGCTCAGATATAAAAGCTAAGGGAGAGAGGAGGAAGGGGGGACACTCGTGTGTTTTCACTGACTGTCCTCTGGAGCAACCATTACGCGTGCTGAGGCCCTGCTTCCCGGGAGGTGTCCAGACATCGCTGCCCATCGGAAGTAGAGATTGATCCTTTATTTTTTTCCTCTTTCGCTCGAGCGTGCAGACCTTGCTTTGCTTTTTGCTTCATATTGTAATAAAACTGCCTTATCTCACCCTACTGGCCGTGCTCCAGCTTATTCTCCCCTGTCCCGGCAGGAGAGGGGAGTGATAGAGCGACTGAGTGGGCACTTGGCGCCTAGCCAGGGTCAACCCACTACATTGCTACATGTTGTTTCTCATAGAGAATGTATTGATTAAGTTAAAAAAAAAAAGCCAAATATTGAAAATCTGGAGTGGAATAGCACTTCCAAATTAAAATAATATATAACTGTTGGTGGTACTTTGTTACTTCTTTAGCAAAATCAGCATTCAGAGAATTTGACCATGTGACTTAAATGGCAGTGACTTGAAAAACTCCTAAATGTCTCAAACACTAAGAATTGAACTCTTCAGTGTACTTTTTACTTTCTATAGGAGTCTACATCCCCATCCATAACAAATAAACAAAACTTTTTGTTCAGTCATTTGTCTAGATTTAGCAAATTAAAACAATGGCCACCAAGCAGTATTTATTCCTTAAAACTGCACTACAAAACAACTGCACATCACAAACATTATTGCTTCCTATGCCGTGTCACACCACAATAACCAGTCAATGCGCATACGACAAATCGGAAACCTTTATCCTCTCCTTAATTCCCCAAAACATAATCATAAATCTCAGTCCCGACGTCAGCAAATACTAATTCTTAGCAGTATCTAGTGGTAGGTCAGACCTGATAATTCACAAAAATTCTATTAAAAAGTACCAAAGTGAAACAGGTCCAAAGTTACACAAGAGTGGCATCTCAAATTTTGAATAATGGACATTGAAAACACTCACCACCTTTGCAAAAGGCTCTACTATTATTCTCACGCCAATGAAAGCAGAGGAAACTACTTTAATTTTGAAGAACTAAGGTCCGTGACCTTTCTCTCTCTCTTTTTTCTCTCCAAACTTCAACTATTTATAGATGGTTCTAGTGATTAGAAAAAATAATATGTGTACAGTTGCCAGCTGTGATAAGTACTATTAAAGTATTCCCGCGTGGAAGGAAAGACAGAAAGTGCAGCAGAAGGTTTCAAGGGCAAAATTTTATAAGAATTAATCACTCAAAGGAGAAATGAGATATCATATAGGAAGGACTGGATAACAATTAAAAATGTGGTATTAAATTAAATGTTATAAAATGTAGGAAGATGCATTTAGGGAATAATAATGAAAATTAAACTGACAGCTTGGAGTGTTGTGTTCTTACACAGGTGGTTCTTGGACAGTTTCAATACTCAATACAATAAATAAGATGAGTCTTTGGGGCATAATATTTAATCTAACTAATGTTTAAGATAGATTTCAACAAGGTAGGAGATATTTCTACAGACCTTGTCACTTCAAAGGTCAGCACACCTCTGAAAACTCACCAAACTATTCTACTGGAAATTTTGTGAAGATGCCATATTTTTGTATTAAGGAACATTGTAATTTTGTAAAAGCTTAGAAAGACCTCAGCATTGTAATCAACAAGTAAATTCTAATAATTGTAACATGTCTGTGGAAAAGGAAAGTGTGGGCCAATGTTCTATCACTGGAAGTATTACCACAGAGAAAATTATAAAGTCATATCAGTAAGTTGAGTGAGACCTCATCTTCCAGAAAGGTTGCAATTCTACATCTGCAGAGGCTGAGTTGGAAGATATAACAATGGTAGATTTTTTTATCATTTCAACTAAATACTTTTCTCACAATGTTTTTAAACTGAACATATATTAGGAAAATTTCCAATTCATTCATATTTTGAAATTGATGGAAAACCAGAAACAAGTTTAATAATGTATTTTCTATACTGGTCTATTTATATAAGAATTGCTTAGAATGGTCTAATTAAATTTTATGTATTGATACGATAAAAGATGAGGGTTTATTTCTTCATCACAAAACCTCAGTGTATACTTTATAGTATACTGCACTTTATATAGTCCACTACACTACAGTATATATAGTATATAGGATACTATAAGACATAAAGAAAATCTATAGTAAATGTACAGAGATAAGACTTTCTCATCCTGTGACATGTGCCAGAACTAAAGTCTGTGAACTAGGAGGTGTGGTGGTGTGACAGAAAAACTGCCTCTGTACAAGCCACTTCAGGAAGAGCAAAAATGTTCCCATAATGGTCTTTGCATCTGCTCTGATATGGAGTAAAATGTTTATTAGTCAAACTATATGTGATAGTACAGGGAAAACACAAAAAAAATGGTACTCACATTTTGCCCAATATCAGTGAAAGGATAGTGTCAGAAAGCTACTCATTCACATACTTCTTATGAAGAAAAATATTGAAATGTTTCCAGAAATATTTGCCGTCTTGATTTACTGCACAGATCCTGAGGTTTGTGTGTAACCATAGAAGATCTCTTTGAAAATATATTCTTAAACATATTTATTTTTATACACAGCTTTTCTGAATTGGAAAGTGTCTGTTCTTAAACAGGAACAAGAAGATATCACTAGAAACTTGTACTACAATTTTATGCCACACTACTTGTTAGAGCATGACTCTTAAAACCTTTTACTCTATGTCTATCCTGTCACTGATGATAGTTAAGTCCAGTATTTTTAAATATGCAGGGACACAATATAAAATAAAATATAATTTTAACTATTAAATGTTCTCAGCAACTTCTTTATCACTTTACATGATATATAGATGGAAATATAAAGCATTTACTGCATTCTGCAGGCACAGTAAGGCACAGGAGACCAGAGAAGGTACAGAAACAGGAATCTCCCATATAAGGATACACACCTAGGGTTCCATCTATTTTTAGCACATAGAATAAAGCTGAAGATATCTTGCATCATGAGAAACCTGTGCTTCAGTAATTTGTGTCTTTAGCATTTTAGCCAAAGAACACCACTGGATGTTGACTGGAATTTTTCACTACATACCAGTCAACAGGTAGCAATTCAGGTACCCAAAAAACTGTGGTTGTGACTGATTTCACAAGAGACTAAATGACAGTTTTGATAAATTCAGGGTTGCATTAGTAATGTCCAGAACACATGAGGATATGGACTTTAGAATACATTTTCTGTAACTGAAAATGATCAAGAAATCCCCCAATGGCTTGTACATGAGTTTTGTTCAGGGCATCGTGGTAACAAAGTCTCGGAGTAAATATTGAGCTTGAAACACAGATGAATCTGTTAGTGCTACTTCAGTAACAAATATATTTACTACTCATCTTTGCTGAAGCAATTTCAAAACTGAACATGACAATTAGAAACTCCACAGAGTAGAAATAAGCAGATATCATTTGGTTCTGGCTCAAACCACCTTTTTCTAAAATGTGGTAAGAGGCCATATCTGAGAATTGCCTGTCAACAAGGATACTTGTTTCAAAAATGTTTTCGGGTGACTTAATATTTGCTTCTTTCAGTAGCTTAATAAAACTATGTCTGGCAGGGAGTTTTTGCAAATCAAACACCACTGGAGTGTTTCAATGAACAACTTTTCCATCTCCGGAACTGTTGGATGTGGCTTTCAGCAACCTGGTCTAGTGGGAGATGTACCTGCCCATGGCAGGGGATTTGGAACTCAATGATCTTTAAAGTTTCTTCCAACCCAAACCTATGTGGTTCTATGATTCTGTATTCTATAAAATTGAGTTCAGTAAAAAGAAAGTAATGGGAAAATCTAAATATTCTCTGAAAGAGTTTTTTTTCTTTCATTTGGTGAATCTAGGAATTGAACCACTTTAATTTAGCTTGAACGATGCACAAGAACTGATGCATTCACAATGAAAGAGTTAGATATTCTGAAAACAATGGCTAATGAAGAATACTCCAAAGATACACCCAGAAAAGGACCTAAATGTTTAACTGTTTATAACATCATTCTCAGTTCTAAAAGTCTGTTTTACTTTAATTTAATCCCATTTTGTGCATAATACTGTATTTCTATTATTTATTTATTCATATGGTTTTTATCTATTAAGAAACTGAATAGATATTAAGCTTAATTGTTTCTTTAAATGGGAAAGCTTTACATTTAAGGGAGTCCTTCCTTGTTAAAAATGTATTTAAGTCTCACTTGAACGTATCTTCAAACACTCCTAGTTAGCAATACATTAAAATAAATAAACTGACAGTTTTATAAAGTGTACCAAAATAATGTGCCAATAAAAAAATAATCTATCTATCTAGGAATCTTACTCTAACTCTTTGCCTGTGCAGACCCAAAAAGTTCTTGGTTGCTCTTACAATTTGTTCCCAGTTCTTTTGACGTGTATATTATTAGGAAATCTAGGTATGTATAAATAAATACTTTGCTGCAATATTTATGATACAGCAAAAAACTTCCTCATTTCCTAAAACAACATTTCAATTCTTTTAGATACTGCCATCTTAATATATAAGTTTGAGAAGCTTTAGAACAGAAATGCATCAAATTGTTCAGGGTATGCATAGCTAGGTCAAAGACCAAAGTTCTAAGCTAACAAAGTGTTATGATCAGATTTTAACCCAAGGTCTGTTTATGTCTCAGCCAGTCTGTGCTTAAACAGAGGAATTACAAGCATGTTGCAAACTATTGCTGCTATTGTCAGTACTGTAGAAAGAGCTGCCAAATATTTCAGTACACTCCTGCACAGTAATTGGTATTCAGCTGTCATTCTTCACCTAATTGGGCTGGATAAACTCTTGGTGTCATTCAAATGACAAACTTTGATGATGGAGACAGATATATGGGCAAAGAGTAATGTGGAATGAAACTGAAAAGAAAGGAATGTGATGTAAGTAACAAAATTTTCAACTAACTTTTGTTTGTAAAACTTTAATTTTCAATTCCATCTCAAGACCATAGGAAGCTAGTTTTCAGAGAACTCCTACCATTATTTTAAAGCTCCACAGATGCCATGGTTTTATACAACTTGACCAATCTTTCAAGAGTTTTTTGAAGTGATATATATTGTTGTAGTTTAGGAATGGTATTCCCCAGTTTAGTGTTCTGACTGGAACACTTTGTGCTGCTTGCTCACTCCTCATTCTTCACTCCTCCTTCTCCTCTCCCAGTGGAGGGCTGGAGAGAATGGGAAGCACAAAAGGTAAGGAGCATGGACTGAGATAACAACAATTTATTGGACACAGCAATGAGATGAGAAAACCAAGAGTAACAGCAAACATACTAAGAGTAGAGCACACAAGAAACAAAGAATTCACATGTGTGTGCTTACCCCCAACAATACCACACTGCACCGTCATGCTACGCCACCTGGAAGAGACCCCTGCCCGTCCTCGCAAAACAATGTGAGTCGGTATAGAACAACCTCTGGGTCATAACCATGCCCCGTCCCGGCTACTGCAAAAATTAGCCCTGTCCTGGTCAGGCCATCGATGAATATTGGAAGGAATTAGCTAGCAGATATCCAAGGGTAAGTGGGAAGCACAGGAATGAGAAGTACTATTTATGAGTGGGAAGCAGAAGCAAAACAAATCACTGAGCCAGCAGCTTAGGTTAGTATATTCCAGGCGTAACATAAAGAGCTTTATACAAGTTTGCCAAGTCTGACATGTTCCTCATTCTCAAGAAGCAGCAAGTTGTGAAATCCACCATCATGACTGTGACTCAAGTCTTAGATTCTGAACAGGGCATACAACTCTAACAGGATGAGACTGACTATGGAAAGTGCTTTCTTGAATATGCTTGTATTTCATCTTCTTTATTTCTTTGCTTAAATTAATTAAAAAGCCTGAAAAGAGGGTATACATGCTGCAAGCTAACTATGAAGCATATAGAAATGACTGAAGAGGAACAACAGGTATGCATGTTACCTTTTATCAGGTAAAATATATTTTCTACTTAAATGTCAATTTTTCACATGTTACTTTTTGTTCTTTACAACTATGGCAGATAGATCAAAACACAATAATCCTGTGATAAAATCCATATTTATTTATTAATTTACATTACACTAAGTCAAACACTTGTAAAATAGCTTAGATGTCTTGGATTTTTTACCTTCATATATTCATTGTTGTAAGGCCTGTATATTAAAATACATTGATGGATAGAGAAGTATTTGGACTCTGAAAACCAGAAGGATACATGTGGGCAGACCTTCATGAATATGAAACTTTGTACCTATCATGGTTTAACTCCAGACATCAACTAAGCACCATGCAAGCACTTGCTGACTTCCTCACTGAATATATGGGGGAGAGAACCAGACTAGCAAAAAGTGAGAAAACTTGTGGGTTGAGACAAAGACAGCTTAATAGGGAAAGCAAAAGCTGCACTTGCAAGCAAAGCAAGAACAAGGAATTAATTCACTATCTCCAATCGGCAGACAGGTATTCAACCATCACCAGTAGAGCAGGGCTCCATCACTCATAACAGCTTTGGAAAGAAAAACATCATCATTCCATGCATACCTCCTTCCTTTTTCTTCCTCCAGCTTTATATATAGAACATGATACCATATAATGTGGAATTGTGGGTGATAAATATGCTGGTTTGGGCTGGGGTAGAGTTAATTTTCTTCACAGTAGCTGCTATGTGTTTTGGATTTGTGCTGAAAACAGGATTGATAATATAGAAATGTTTTGTTACTGCTGAGCAGGGCTTACACAGAGCCAAGGTCTTTTCTGCTTCTCCTATGGTCATGCTGGCAAGGAGTCTGGGGTTGCACAAGGAGTTGGGAGGGAACACAGCCACAACAGCTGACCCTAAGTGGCCAAAGGGATATCCCATAACACATGGTGCCACGCTTACTTTGTAAATCTGGGTGAAGCAGGAAAGGGAAAACATTCGGAATGAGGGCTTTGTCTTCCAAAAAAACTGTTATGTATGATGAAGCCCTGTTTTCCTGGAGATGGCTGAATACTTGCCTGCCCATGGGAAGCAGTGAATGAATTTCTTGCTGTGTTTTGTTTGTGTCAGAGCTTTTGCTTTACCTATTAAATTGTCTTTATCTCAAATTTTCTCATTTTTACTCTTCCAATTCTCTTCCCATCCTGCTGATGGGGGAATGTGTGAGCAGTTACATGGTGCTTATTTACCAGCTGAGATTAAATCATGAGAGTACCTAAATAAAAAGCTAGGATTTGTTCTAATTTTTCTTTGTATTACTATTTTATCCTTTATGTATACTGCCTGCATAGATGTCCTCTGAGAATGTATAAAGGCATGCACAACAACACAGTAACAGATGCCCTATGTATTAAATCACCACTGTCTAATTTGACAAGAGCTTACAAGCCAAAATAGCAAAACTTGCAAGCAGAATGGGGAACATTAGGTGATAAACATTTTTTTATTAGTCCAAATTTATATGTCCAGTAACTCAAATCTTTTTGGCCACACTGACAGTGGGATTCAAAACCAATAATATGCAGAGAAGTTGGAAGAGGAGCAGAGCTGAACATGAGGGCATTACCACAGCCTGGCCATCCATATTTTGGTTCTTGCTTTTTTTTAATTGTTTCTTGAAATGTTACCTGGTTGCCCATAGCATTGCTTTCACTGATAAAGAATTAATGAAAAAAGCATAATCTTGGACCGAGGACAGGTTAATAGAATACACTTTTCCTACGGCTGCAGTCCAAGTAATTATATTCTAATATAATCCTAATCTTGCAATGAATCATTTATCTGTGGTAGTCATGTAAAATCAAATTCCTTACAAGATCAGGACCATAAATTTTAAAACCACACTTAAAAGATAGGAAATCTGTTTTGTTTTATTTTATTCTATGCTTTGTGCAATGAAACAAAACTGTTTCCTAGAGAGAAAGACATAGTTTTTAAGTGAGTATCATCAAATTGATAATTTGTCTTTTCATACAGTCTCACCAACCTTGCCTTTCTGAATTATGTTGTTTGGACAATTCTTACTATGAACAAAAACATTTTACAAGTATAAGTGGGGCAAGTCTGGATGTATGTACTGTCTGGGGAACGAGATGCTGGAAAGCAGTGCCTCAGAAAGGGACCAGGCCATACTGGTTTAGGGAAAGTTGAACACGAGTCAGCAGTGCCTTGGCAGCCAGGAGGCCCAACCATGTCCTGGGGCGCATCAGACACAGCAATGCCAGCTGGGCAAGGGAGGGGATTGTCCTGCTCTGCTCTGCACTGGGGCTGCCTCACCTTGAGTCCTGGGGGCAGTTTTGGGTGCCAGAATATAAGAAAGATATTAAGCCGCTAGAGATCATCCAAAGGAGGGCAACAAAGACAATAACAGGCCTTGAGGGGAAGCCGTGTGAGGAGCAGTTGAGATCACTTGGTCTGTTCAGCCTGGAGAAGAAGGAAGATATTGCAGTCTACAACTTTCTTTTGAGGGGAAGAGGAAGGTCAGACACTGATCTCTCTGGTGATCAGTGACAGGGTCTGAGGGAATGGCCTGAAGTTGTGTCAGGGGAGGTTTAGGTTGGATATCAGGAGAAGGTTCTTCCTCCAGAGGTTGATTGGCACTGGCACAGGCTCCCCAGGGAAGTGGACACAGCACCAAGTCTGACAGGGTTCATTAAGCATTTGGACAATACTCTCAAGCACATGGTGTGACTCTTGGGGGTGGACTTGTGCAGGGCATGGAATTAGACTTAATGATCCTTGTGGGTCCCTTCCAACTCAGAATAATCTGTGATATGCCATTTTAAAGACCAAAACAATTGCTTGTAGACTAATATACCCAGTAGATAATGAGGATCAACAGGTTAAGAACTAATAAATTCACTGCTCATGGTAGGACATCTAATAAATCTCTGTTGTTCACTCCCTCACCAAGAAGATGAATAAGGGATGACTGCTGTTACTTATAGAATTGTATAGCTCCTTTTACTTTGGCAAGTTGCTATTTTTCAATTCCCTGGGTTTTTTTCCCTAGAATTTTTTACCCTTTCATGTCAGTGTTTTCCCTCCTTAATCCTTGACCTACTAGCTACCCAGTCTCAACAGTCTTCTCTCTGTCTGAAATTTTACCTTTGTTACCTTGAACGGCTTACGGCTTATGCACTTTCTGATGGCTCCTTCCTACTGCTTAGCAGTTTTCTCAGAAATCTAAGCCAAGGTTGCACAGCTGTTCTCTATCAAAACCAGGCTTTGTATCACAGCCAACTGAACCCCTGGGAGGAGGGTTATATACAGGTTACATCTATACTGGTTTATTTGACTGGGTCAGGGACCATCACAAGATACTGGAAGACAAAAATCTGTGTCATTAAAATGCTGCCACATTTAGTAGTTTAGTCGGGGATGACCAGTAACCCCCAGGTCATGCCTGGGCATGCTTTGAGGGGTAGTATTGCACAGTAACTCTTAACACCACATAGTTTTGACATGGCTTCCCAGTAGTGGGGTGTGAGAGAGTTTAATAATGTAAGATCCAACACCGAAGAGAAAATGCAGGTATGTATAATTTATTTGCCAGCAGTGTTTGCAGGTGGCCAGGAAGGCCAATGGCATCCTGGCCTGTATCAGAAATAATGTGGCCAGCAGGAAGTCATTCTCACCCTGCACTCGGCACTGGCGAGGCTGCACCTTGAGTGCTGCGTCCAGTTCTGGGCCCCTCAATTTAGGAAGGACATTGAGATGCTCACACACATCCAGAGAAAGGCAACAAGGCTGGTGAAAGGTCTGAAACACAAGACCTATGAAGAGCATCTGAGGGAGCTGGGCTTGTTTAGCCTGGAGAAAATGAGACTCAGGGGAGACTTTATCCCTCTCTACAACTCCCTGAAAGGAGGCTGTAGCCAGGTGGAGGTCGGCCTCTTCTCCCAGGCAGCCAGTGACGGGACAAGAGGACACAGTCTTAAGTTGCACCAAGGCTGGTTTAAATTGGACATAAGGAAGAAATTCTTCACAGAAAGGATTACTGGACATTGGAATGGTCTGCCCATGGAGGTGGTAGAGTGACTGCCCCTGGAGGTGTTTAAAAAAAGACTGGATATGGCACTCAGTGCCATGGTTTAGTTGATAAGGTGGTGTTAGGTCATAGGTTGGACTCTATGATCTCCGAGGTCTTTTCCAACCTAGTTGATTCGGTGATTCTATGATTCTGTAATTAATGCAGGCTTAGCCTATCATATCACCAATCTGACATCAGCAACAATGTGAAAGAGGAAAGGAGCATACAAACTAAAATCAGAATTAATATATTATGCATTATGTCAGTTATAGTAAATATATTTCTATTGTAGTGAGACACTTTCAGGAGATTTGGGAAATGAGAATACTTGATTGTCCAAAATAACTGATCTCACTACAATTCAATGGCAAAGTCCACAAAGCTGTGAGAAAAAAAATTAGTTTGCCAAATGAGGACAAGTTTATTTTAAACCATATACATTTTTTTTCCCTGAACAAATATGCATGAACATGAATGCATGCACGCATGAAACTGAATATGTTTCAGTGAAGGTTGCTAACACATTCCTCCCAAAATAACTTCAAAGAATTAACATAACGAATGTGTAAATTGAAGCAGAAACATGTTACATTTTTGCTGCCCTACAAGCTGAAAGCAGCTTGGCTGATTTGCTTTGAACTTTCAAAATATTCTTCTTTTGTAGTTTCAAACTAGGGAAAAGAATTTTCAGGACAGATAGTACAGCTTTAAACAATAACAGAGGTACTGAAAAGTAGGCCAACAAGTGGAATACTGGTTGAATCTTTAACTAGTCCCATTCTTTCAAGTTCTGCAGATTCATTCCGTAGCCTGTAGAAACATGCAAAATTTAAGTTTTTATGTAGGTTTGCTTAGCATTGACACAAAGCAAAATTGAAGCATTCCTTTTGATTTGCTATGTGTTTTACACAGCTCCTTTCCAGCCACCAGAATATTCTGCATTGTTAACATTTAAAGAGTTGGGAAAAAAGGGAAAAGTCACAAAAGAAAAAAAAAAAGAAAAGAAAAGAAAAGAAAAGAAAAGAAAAGAAAAGAAAAGAAAAGAAAAGAAAAAACTTGTTTTGTAACTATTCCATGTTTACTCAAAGGGAAATCAGGTAATGTATATCACAGTGCAGTTTACAGAGAAGGGAACAGAAGTAAATTAAAGCCAAAGAGTAGAAACTCCATATGCCACAGATTGTTGAACACCTGTTTTTCCCTAACACCCTGGAATCTATTAGGAGAGCGTGTTAGACTTGTGGAAGGGGAGCTCATGATTTTAAAACCACAAACCATATTTCATAAAAATTTTGTTTGTAAGGCTAGAACTGGCACATGGTCTTATGAGACAAAAGAGCAGAGATGTTGAAGTTTCACAGCTCTATGATGCCTGGTTGCCTATTATTGTTATTGGTCTTATTGTTTTTATTGCTATTTTATGCATTTTCTTATTTTGCTTCCAGGCAGTTTTTCCACTGGTTTCTTTACTGTGCTTTTGTACATAGCAATCAATGATCTTGTTTCCTTATCTAGCCCTACAGGAGACCTATGTTCTCTCACTCCATCTGCCATCAGCCTCTCAGGTAATAAATGAGAGAGATGATAAGCACTCTGCTTGCCTCCCTCAGGTGCTCTGACTCACCCTCCTGGAAGTGCTTTTTGCTTGAGGGATCCTGGCTGCTAGTACTTTCCTCCTTTTTTCTCTCTCCTGCACCAATGAATAGCCAAAAACAGATCATGGGACCATAACTGCTAGCCATCTGTTTTCTCTGCAAACTAGAAAAAGCATCAAAAAATTTGAAATAATTCACTCTCATTGTGAATTGATTTATTAAAAGAGCTATACTCCATGAACAAAGAAAGAGAAGCAGGAGAGAATTAGAGAAAAAGAGATAGTTATTGTTTATCAGTAAATTTTTCCAACCATAAAAGGATCAGAAAGCAGAAAGAAAAATTAAGGAATTCAAGTCAATTCTCTATGAGTTTTGCAAACGTGTGCTCTCTGATCACTGATATTTTAGCATTATTTTACACACATATATGCATGCATCTTTTAAAAGATACAAAAGACACTTATGAAAGGTCCTAGCAGAAGATTTTATTTTTTTCTCAGGGACACTTCACATTCAGAGTTTTGCAATGTCATGAACAGTACGAGGACAATTAGAAGGTGAATATTTTGCTCAGAAGGTGTCAATGAAATACACATTGGTGGCTAACCTTCATGAGGGGAAATGTGTGCTTTTTGCTTAACACCTCAGCCTCATCTGAGTCGCTCATTTAGCTCCATTAGTAAATAAAATTGGCTAAAGAACCTTCTCTGCACTTAAAACCAATTTCAAAATACTAAAAATTATCTGTCTGCAAAAAAGTTGAAAAAATGTACCAAGCAGTATAATTTCTAGGCAAAACTTAAAACTATGGTAGTATTTTGAATCAGATTTATTAATGGGGAATTTAAATGGAAATTTCAAGCATATTTTCTAAAAAAAAATGCAGTAGCTGTAGATATGTTTTCTAATTTTAAAACTTTTCTCAAAGAAGAAACCAGAACAAACATGGAAGTGAAACACAGACTTAGAATGAGAACAAACTTCACCTTCAGTACCATGCTATAGACACTTTTCTTTTATGCACAGAGAATGAAATCAAATGTTCCAAGGAAGACTGGAGGACATTTTTTTTGTTTCCAACAAAAATAATTTTCATTCTAACCTTTAGGACACTCCAAGAAGGATATGTGAGCGGGTATTTACAATGGTTTAAACTGATTTGTCAGTGTCTTGGAGTGTTATGAAAGTACTTCATAGAACAACTTTAGTCTTTCACCACCCCTCCCCACACATAGCTAACTTCATGGTTGCCAGTAACCCAGAAAGTAACTGGAAACTGCAGTAGGAAAGAGTAGAAGGGGCTGAAACTTTATGAATAGGAATTGTGGTGTTGGTGCTTGCCAGCTGGTTAAAGAAATCTTTCTTTCATTAAAAAAAAAAAATATATAATTTCAAACTCGTTTCCTTTTTACAATATTTTGATAGAAGATACTTCCTTATATAATTTATTGTTAGCTCTACCTATGAACAATTTCAGTGTTTTAATGCTTTAAAATTTCAATGACATCTTGAAAGCAGATAAAGATGCAGAAATAAAATTCAGAAACTGTTAGTAATGTCTGCTTGCTCCTGTTTGGTTTATACAAAGTCAAAAGCTTATCTGAGAAAATGATGGAGCAGATTGACAAATTTCATAAATAATTCACAATATACATTTCTTGAAAGAGATTAATAAAAGAGGGCTTTGAAGTATTTACAGAAACCTAATCAATAAAATTATTTATCAATACGGCATTTCTAAATTTGTAAATCTTTTTACTTTTTTCTTGCTATATCGAGAACAGAAAAAGAGTTTGTTCAATTGCTTATAGAATTTGAACCCTTTCAGTTAAGGTCGGCAACAGAAAAAAAAAATAATATTTAGCTCTAATTCCTTATATTATTTTTTGATCATCATCTTTCTTTTCTGGCATTACTTCCAAAACACAGAAATAGTATTAAAAAAACTTGAAAAAAAAACCCTTGAAAAAAATCTAAGAACTGTAAATGTTTCACTACTATAGGATAAGATTTCAAGTAAGAATTACAAAAAAAGCAAATTTAGTCAAAAGTGTCGAAAAGGAAGAAATCTCATACAATCAGATACTGAGATGTGTTAGAAAGTGAAATAAATAGTGCCTTCAAAAGATGGAAATTATATCAGTGACATAGTGGACTAAATGTCTTGGTCAAAACATTTTTAATTAAAAAACAAAGATTCTGAGTTAAGTTGTTTAAATATGATGTCAAATTATTATGGTTATCATCAGGAAAACCAATCACTTCAAAATTTTTTTCAGTTTTAGCTAAGCAAAGCAAATTTTTTTTCAGCACTTCCCCCCCTCCAATCTTTTGCCATGTCAAGCAAATTGCACGTTTGTGCTTAAAAGTAAATTTGGTGTTTATTTCAGCAAAGAATCTGTAAGGTTTCTTTTTTTTTTCCTGACCTAAAATTGTTATTTGTATTAGTATTGTTTGTTTACTGCAAATAAATATTATCCCACTATCTCCAGATGCCCACATAAGAAAAGCTGCTGCTCACAATGATAAAATCACAAACAGGTGTCCGGAAAATTTTCAAAGATCCTTTGATTCTCAGCAGATCTCAGGCCAAAGAAAACTCAGAAGTATCATATGGTTGTGTCTTTCAAAAGAATCTGCCCAGGTCTTTGAGAGGCAGGACTAAGAGAGTGTGACTAACAGCTACTTATGGAAGATTAGATCAGGCTGTTGTTGGACGAGCATTGACCTCCAAAATTCCTCTTGTTATTTTAATGGGAAAAAAACGATGCTGATTTGTACCTTTGGCTTCCAGAGCAGCAACAGCCCTATAATAGCTTATTAGCCAGAGTGTGAGAACCTATTTGAGGTCATTCTGATGACATGAGGAAAAATCCCCAGAATACTGTTTCTCTCATCAGCAGAAAAAAAGCTGAATTACCTTTTCCAGTTCCTGGTTTCATTGATTATACAAAGTTTAAACCAAGTATTTTCAAAAATGCCTTATACTCTGGAAAAAAACAACTCTGTTTTTGTTCATGGGTCAGCACGTAATTGTGTGATAATACTTGAAATAAGAAGGATTTTATCTCCCATTCTTTTGAGGAAATACTGGAAGTTAAGATATCTGGTTTTGTTAAGAATGACGAAAGGGACGTATAAAACATACTACAGTGGAATGGCCAGTTAAGCTGAACATGTTTGCTCATTTTAATATAGTGGTCTGAAAATAAGCATTGCTGCTATGTAAGTAAATTGATTTAGTAATATTCCATACTTCAAAAGTTTAATTTCTCTTTATTCTCTTCTGCATTTTCCAAATTGCAAGTAATGCTTTTGGGGCACTATAGATATTTTCTCAAACATTTGAAGCTTATCAGTTTTGAATAATTTTTACTACCCAATGAATTTACCCATGTGCACAGATGTATACACACACATACAATCCTCCACACACCTTTCAACATAGTGTTATAATAATGGAGGAGACAATGAATTGAAAAGAAGAAAAATGCACAATTAGTATAATGATCTAAAATATTGTTTGTGCAGCAACCAACATCCTTGGTACTAAAGACACAACCTTAAAAAAACTGCAGGTTGCAAAGAATATATCTGTGTGTTGAAATGAGAGCGTTTTCCACTAATTTATCGAGTATTTAATTCATTCATAGATTAGTAAAATAAAAAAGTCTAAGGTCATAAGAAATTATTAGGACATCCTGTCTAAACAGTGTATTACAAGTAATTATATTTTTCTTCACTAAATTTATATGGACCCCAACAATTTTTCAGAAATGTATTTTTTATGAGTAGCTTGCTTGCATCTGAACTAATTAAGATATTTAAAATATCTTCCTATTTTCATAATTTTCATTTTTTTCATTTGTTCAGTTTAAGCTTTCAACCATCTTGTTTCCCTCATTGTTGTAGAACATTATCCTTTTATTCTTTATTGCTTTGTCTGCTTATGACATCAAAAGTCAATGTCTTGATTAAAAATGTAGACCTATATGAGCAAGCATGAATCTGACCACCAGTGTCTGGACAAACAGGTATCTGGAAAATTTTAGCTTACCCATTCTGTTGCTATTAACATACTCTCTGGAAGGCTTTTAACTGAGCACAACTAATATTGTCTGGTGCAATGCCTGAGCATAGTCCAAGGATTTAAGGTATCAACAAGGGGGATCAGTTCTAGTGCTCAGTCTGTATGGAGCTACCTGGTTTCTGAAGGGACAGGGTAATTGTATGATTCATGGCTTGCTGAGTGATATGGATTATCAATAACCTCCCTGAAATGCACTTCTGTGGGTGTGAAATCAGTTTGTAAAAATGATGAGGAAATATTATAATTGGGTTTAAAACAGCTGGGAAAGTGAATTTGAAATGTTTTTATCAAAATTAAAGAATCACATTTTTCACCTTAGTTGCATTCAGCATATAATGAGATACTGTGTGGTTAATTTCTCCTCCATGTGAAATATAATTTACAAGGATATGTGCAAACTATAGCACTTAAGTCTTGCTGACGGTCCAGCAGGACATCACTGTTTAGAAGCCAAGAAACAGTATTAATAGTAAAGAATTCAGGAGAGAGAATGCTTTTGAATGAAGTCATGTGGAATGAGTATATGAAGAAAAGGGGCTCCAGATGTAGCATACAGAAGAATTATACAGAAATTCAAGGTAGCAAGTGTCAAAAAAAAGAAAAAAAAATAGGCATGACTACATGAAAATAATTTCTGACAAAGAATGAAAGAGAGTATTTCCAGCCACATAAATGCTAGCTCCAAAGACAAGGCTGAATCCAAAAAGATTCCTACATACACTCAATCTTGTTTTAAGCATCAGGATTAGCTGTAGAAAATGAAAAAGTGCAGTAATAGAACTTAATGAAAATTCAGGAGTTCTCATCTCTCAGGGAGTCTTCCCTAGCCACACGATGATACTACACAAAAACACATGGGAAAGCTGAGGCAGTGAAAACAGACATAAAATTAAATTTACTGAGTTTCAAAGACTGAAGGTTATGGCACAGCTCAGTGGGGGTTTGTTTCCTGTACAAGGTTGATAACAGAAGACAGTTCCATTCTGCTTCAGCTACCTACTTTTTATTAGCTGGAAGAAGTCCCTGAATTGTTGCCCCCAAAAAATTTCCATTGCAGCAGGAAAGTCCTCCATTTTTAAGTTATTAGACTTAAGACTCTGATGGGGGCTAGGAGGATGGAAAGACTCTGGTCTGCTGTGATAAAAACAGAAACAATCTCTTTTATTTCTTTCTCAAACTGTGTAGGATATTGGGGATAAATATGTATGTGAACACTGTAGAGCAAGTTCTCATCTCTCAGGGAGTCTTCCCTAGCCACACACTGATGCCAGACAAAAACACATGGGAAAGCTGAGGCAGTGAAAACAGACATAAAATTCTCAAACTATGCAGGATTTTGGGGATAAATATGTATGTGAACGCTGTAGAGGAAGTTCTCAGTAACTGAATCCTGTAAAGCCACCCACCTATGTGTGTGTTTTGATACAAACAAGTTGCTAGAAACAAGGAAGCTCATCAGAATCATAAAATCATAGAAAAGTGTGAGTTGGAAGGGACCTTGAAGATCATCTAGTTTCAACTTCTGCCATAGACAGGGATATATTCCACTTAGATCACTATGATCAAAGTCCCATCCAACCTGACCTTGAACACTTCCAGGAATGGGGCATGAACAACTTCTCTGGGCAACCTGTTACAGTGTTTCACTATCTTCATCATAAAAAATTTCTTCTTTATATCTGATCTAAACCTATTCTCTTTCTATTTAAAACCATTGGCCCCTGTCCTAACACTGCAGGCTTTAGTTAAATCTTCATCTTTCCTACAAGCCCCCTTTAAGTATTGATATACCATGGTAAGGTCTTCAATGAATGCTCCAAAAGTGGATTGCACTGCTGAGTGCTTAACACTGATTACAACCATGCAAAGTAATTCTTTTCACCATCTTGATATGGCTTTTTCCTTAATAATGGCTTTTTGTTTTGTTTTGTTTTGTTTTTTGTTTTGTTTTGTTTTGTTTTGTTTTTAAATCCTGAGCTCATGTTAAACAACTTTGTAAGTCAAAATTTCTCCAGTATTCCATTAAATGTGCTGTAAGCATAGCTACATAGTTTCAAAAAAAAGGGTATTCTCAAGTACAGTTATCTCAAATTATCCAAGAAACAGATGAAGAATAAAATGAGGAAAAAAAATGCCATCACTGAACAAAAATGATGTCTTTGGTATTATTGACTATAATATTTTCACACACATCTTTGCATTTCTAAAATGTAAATTTAATGGAAAACTTCAGACTTCATCAAAGGGCAAATTTTTATGCTTTAATGTAAAGTCAAATGTTTTGCAAAGTCTAATAAGAATTTCACCTCTTTAATGTCAAACCAGGAATGGGAGATAGAGTAAATGTAAAGGGTAAGGGCTTGCTAGGCTAAATGACTGTAGCCTGTCCAAAACTTTTAAATTTCCTTCTCAAACAAATTTTTTGTTTATATAATTTCAGCAAAAACCACACTGGAAGACCTCCTAAAATTACAGCATAGTTAACATTTCCACAAGAGCAGCTGGCAGGTTTGGGAGTTAAATGACACATGATGTAAACAGAAAAAAAATGTAGACCCCTACTACAAAAATCATTTTTCTTCAGTTTGAGTCTGTGAGACCTTCAAATGTCCAGCCGTAAGTTTCCTGTTATTGAATATGTTAACATGATTGACGGTAAAGGAAATATATGTGTGGAACCTTTGAACCAAAAATAAAACAGAAAATACAATTTAATTCACTCCATAAACATAAATATATGTATGTAGAAACATGTATGTATGCTTATATTTATGCATACACTTATATATGTGTTAAAGAAAGTATCTTTCAGACATCTCTTTGATAATGTACCTCGTTATTAGCTACTGGAATGTGGAAGATTTCCATTAAGATCTAAATATTTTTTGCTCAATCTTCCACTAAATTCTAAAAATATATCAACTCCTACTGTTTATTATCTATCCAGATTGTATGTAGCTAACTCATTTGAAATAAACATGTATATATATAAATCTATATAAAAAAAATCCAAACCAAAATGTAAACCCCCCCCCATAACTCTTAGATGTCTGGGATTTTTTTAAATGCATACATTTTTTAAAAGATTGATCTACCTTGCATGTTGTTTTTTAATAAAGAAATATCTGAAAAAAAATAAGGATGCATGCTGTTAACAACTTTGCAGCCGCAGTTCTTTATAAATTGTTCTTATAAATGTTTAGAAAGAAAAAATATCACAGATTGCTGAACAGTTTTTACCATATTGTTTTCTTTTACAGATTTATTTCGTTAAAAATTAGGTCAATAGTCAATCTGTTAACAATTTTACAGCATATTTTGAAATATTAAATATTCTTTGGACTAATTTCTTCTATTTTTTTTTTAAATATTTACAAAATGTTTTCTGTTTTCCTGAGGAAAAACAGCATTCAGTCTTGAGTCTTGATATGGTTAAGACACATAGAAGCAATGTGACTTTGAACTTTATTACAGTGATTGGGAAGAGCAGAATATGAACTATGACACTCAGTCTGAAGTTTCTATTTCCAGCCCTATGAATTGCAATGATTTGAAAGTTATTATTGGGTCATATTTTGGCCAAACTCTCCCAGGACCATATTTTAAAGTATCTTCATAAATGCTTTAGATTACCAAGAGAGCTCGGAAATTGAATTTTTGATATTGTGAAAAAATAGGTGTAATACATGGAGTTTGATGACAATGTTACATTTCAAATTATATATCTGCACAATTTCTTTACATCCCTATAGCCATAAATGATCTCTCTGTAAAAGTAGAAACTTAATTCAATTTGAAAATATAATAATTCATTTATTATCCTATAATTTCAGACCTAACCCAGTGTCATTTATAGGAATACTTTATTTCATTGCTCCCTGAAAAGCTGAATGAATATTGTGCCTTAGCTGAGATTCTTATGAAAATGATACAATTACTTTTTAGCAAAATCTGCCCTTCAAAAGAAAAATTGAGTCCTAAAAACCGTAAAAACTTCACCTTCCTGAGTTTTATATATTAATATTTTGTCCTCTGACTTGTATTTTAATAGTAACTAATTAACAGGTGGATATGTTCTAAAATTTAAAGTTAAAAAATGTAATTTTCTATTACTGGTGGATAACAAATGAAAATGAAGCATGGTCACACTCCAAAACTGAGAGACATATAAGCAGCACATACTTGATTTTGTATGAGAGAATGACCTCACCTAATGACCTCATTTGTTCCCTTTCATGTATTGGATTTTTATGTGTGATCATAGCCACCATTTCATGTACAGGAATATCACCATTATTCTCCCTTGCATTCAATGTTTCTTCCTTTCCACACTTCTTATGTACTTTGTGTACTCACTCATCTCTTTCCTGCCTCTTCTATGTGGGATCTCAGTAGTGAAAAGTGTATAAGAAGGAATAGTAAATTTAAAGGCAATAAGTAAAGTTCAAAAGATTTCCTGGGGAGAAGTTTCAAATGGTCAGTAATGCCAGTCCTCAGAAAGCCAGCCTCCAGCCTTTTCTACTGGAGGGGCATGAGACCTATGCTACAGGTAACTTGTTGGATTCTTGTCTGGATATGGCATATGGGAGCAAACAGAAAACAGATGTTGAAAACTCGATGGAAGATATTATAACGATTGAAAGGGCATATATTTTCTCTCCCACATAGTTCTTTCCCACATCATTCATAAATGTATATCAATAACAATTGGTGTCCCTCGGGAATTTGTGTAATGATGCAATGACTGTTATTTAATATCCTCATTAATGACATATATGAAGGGGTCAAGTGCACCTTCAGCAAATTTGCAATGACTCCAAGCTGAGTGGTGCATTTGGCACAACCAATGGATGGGACACCATCCAGAGGGACCCGGGCAAGCTCCAGAAATGGGCCCATGGGAATTTCTTGAGGTTTGACACCAAGTGCAAGGTGCTGCACCTGGATCAGAGAAACACTGGTATCAATATAGGCTTGGGTATGAACAGATCCAGAGCAGCCCTGCCAAGAACTTGGGGCTGCTGGTGGATGAGAGGCTGGACATGACCTGGCAATGTGCCTTCACACCCTGGAAAGCCGAACTTATCCTGAGCTGCATCCAAACCAGCGTGGCCAGCAGGATGAGGGAGGTGATCCTGCCCCTCTACTCTCCTCACTGTGAGAGCTGCATCCAGTTCTGGGGTCCACAGCACACAGACCTGTATTATCAAATCCAGAGGAGGGCCTGCAGGATGGTTAAAGGGATGGAGCACCTCTCCTATGAGGAAAGGCTGATAGAATTAAGTTTGTTCATCTTGGAAAAGAGAAGACTTTGGGGTGACTAAATTGCAGCCTTTCAGTACTATAAGAAAACCTACAAGATGGAAAGGGACTTTTTACAAGAGCATGTAGTGACAGGACAAGGGGGACTGGATTCAAACTGAAAGAGAATAGGTTTAGATTAGATATTAAAAAATTCTTTAGTATGAGGCTAGTGAGATACTGGAACAGGTTGCCCATAGAAGCATGTGGATGTCTCATCCTTGGAAACGTTCAAGTCCAGGTTGGATGGAGCTCTGAGGAAGCTGATCTAGTGGGAAATGTCCTTGCCCCTGATGAGGTGTTGGAACTAGATGATCTTTAAGGTCCCTTCCAACCCGGGCAATTCTATGATTCAATGATTCTATTATTAGTTCCTATGGAGAATCTTTTAAAAGAAAAATCCTTCTTTCTAGTCAATATTACTCAAACCAAAGATAATGTTACTTTCAGCATAATGAAGTGATTCTTTTGGAGAATGCCTAGAACTTTTTAATAATAACATTAATGGAGGAAGTTGATTCAATTTCCTTCTTATTAAATCAGACTACTAGTCTCAGACTGAATACTTACAAGTACAATTTTCTGAAGCTATAAGAAATTCTCTGTATACATTAGCAGAAGTGCAAAATGGAAATATTTCTATTCATCTGGTTTTGCAACTAATCCACCCCGTCCCACTAGTTCTTTCAAAAAAAAAAAGATTAAGAAAAACAGCTGTATGATGGTGAGGCTACACAGAATTAAGATGAGGAAAAATGGAAGGACCTAAAAAAAACACAGTAAGGAGAACCTCGGCTCTGAGCCCATTCATTCGCTAACAGAGAAAAATCCTGTAGGATTCCTCTGGGATGCTCTAAAAATCCAGAATGATTTCTCCCTTTATTCAGGCAGGCGTCTATGAGCAGAGAACTCGCTATGCCTGGAAAATATATTTTAAAAGGCCTGAAAATCAGTGTCTGGTCACATTTTCCTATTGATACAGGCTCTTTTTTTAATGATACTTTTTGATTTTCTCCCTGTGGAACTGAAATGGATTTAAATATTTCTTTTGTATCAAACATAGATAACTGAACTAAGGAACTGAAGTCAAAGTAAGAAGAAACAACTCACTGGGTATAAAATATTCTCTTTTTAAGAAAGTATCTGTTGGAGTAGTTGGCCAAGACTAGATTAAGAAATGCATTTAAATTCTATCATGTTCACTAAAGCCTATAAACAATGATAGAGACTGTTTCGCTAGGAGCTAGTGGGATATATATTATATTTAATAGGCTAAAAATTTTCCACTTAAAAATTACTGAATCTTTGGCTTTAAGGAAAGCTTTGCAGCAAGTCATATATCTTAGTGTTCTATGGGGCTTTGTAAAGCTACTTCAGAGAAAGTCATAGAGACCCCTTTAAAATAGGTCTAAATTCCTTGGACCTAAGAAAACCAACATAATAAGAGAGATTCCTTCTGCCCTTCATCCCGTCTATTCTTTTTGGAGTGATATGTTAAGTAATACTTCGCTTCCCCCAAACACTCTGTTGCTATGTTATTGAATGACAATAGCTAAGAACTTATTTTTCAAGTCTGAGTGCAAAAAACATTTTAAAAATTTTCTTATTTTATGGAAAAAAGAATCAAAAAGAATGAATAGTGGATATTTGATTGTGGAATAAAACAAATCACCTTTTCATAGACTAGGCTAGTTGAGACTGTAAAGAATGAGAGAAGACGAGCTAGTAAAATGGGGATATGGATGTTTGAGAATGCATGCAACATTGCAGTTTTGTTTTCATTTTTCTATTAGAACCAAAGATATTATGAAATACACTATGTGAATTGGAATTTATTGAGTAATTTAGCTGAGATTTTTAACTGTATTTTCCTTCATGCAAATTTATTCTTAAATTTTAATCAATAATTTACATATCAGGGCTTGAATTTCATTGAAGCATAGCAATGCCAAAATTGCTTTTGTTGTTTTAATTTATGAGTCTTTTCCTCTCTCACTGAATGCTACCATGATTATGGAATTTTCGCCTCATATTCCTACATAGAGATATTCAGTTGCTGCAATGTTTCTGGGTTTTCCAACTTTATTTTCTTTGTCTTAATATTTTACTGTGGCAAATTGCATTGGGTTTTGTTGTTTGAGATTTTTTTCTGCCTAGCTCTGTCTTTCTAAATGTTTTCATGAAGAATTGTTCAGCAATATCAAACTTCTGATAGAAGAGTTTTTTTGTGTGTGTGGATGTTTTCTGGGGGGCTACTTTTTAAAAGTTTAACATTAAAATAAGGTTTTATGTTAAAAATAAGTTCTCTGTTAATCTCGAAACACAAGGTGATTTTTTACCCCTCAGATTTACTTTTTCTTTTAAATTCTGTTGCTTTAATTTTTTTCTCTTTTTCACATTCTCTAATGGTCTTCCTTTTGTAGCCACTCAGTTGCTGATTTTAGCAGATTTGTACTACGGTACATCATTTATTACTAGACTCCAAGAATTTCTGTAATGAATCTTTCTCTAGTCCAATACCTGAACAGGTAACGTGGAAACATAGAGAAAAAGGATGAAGAAAAGACTGAAGTATTTATTGTCTTCTTTGCCTCAGTCTTTAATAGTAAGAACAGTTGTTCTCCAGATGTTGATCCCACCAAGTTAGAAGAGAGGGACTGGGAGCAGAATAAAGCCCCCATAAACCAAGCAAAAATGGTCAGTGACAGGCAGTCTGCTGAAGACACTAAGGTGGGTGAGAGCATTGATCTTCCGGAGTTCAGGAAGGCTCTGCAGAGGTATCTGGAGAGGCTGGATCGATGGGCCAAGGCCAACAATATGAGGTTGAGCAAGGCCAAGTACCAGGCACAGCACTTGGGTCACAACAACACTCTGTAGTGCTACGGGCTGGGGACAGAGTGTCTAGAAAGTTACCTGGTGGAAAAGAACCTGGGGGTGCTGGTCAACAGCTTGTTGAATATGATCCATCGTGTGCCCATATGGCCAAGAAGGCCAATGGCATCCTGTCTTGTATCAAAAATAGTGTGGCCAGCAGGAGCGGGGAAGTTCCCAGTCCCTCTGTACTTGGCACTGGCGAGGCCGTACCTCAAATCCTGTGGTCAGTTCTGGGGCCCTCAATACGTGAAAGACATCGAGGTTCTGGAGTGTGCCCAGAGAAAGGCAAGAAAGCTGGTGAAGGGTCTGGAGGGTAAGTTCTATGAGGAGTGGCTGAGGAAACTGGGATTGTTTAGCCTGGAGGAGAGGCATCTCAGAGAAGACCTTATCACTCTCTGTCTCTACAGATAACCTGAAAGGAGGTTATAGTGAGCTGGGGGTCAGTCTCATCTCCCAAGTAACAAGCAACAGGACAAGAGGTAATGGCTTCAGGTTGTACCAGGGTTTTGTATATTAGGAAAAATTTCTTCACCAAAAGGGTTGTCAAACATTGGAACAGACTTCTCAGGGAAGTGGTTGAGTCACCCTCCCTGAAGGTATTTAAAAGACATGTAGACATGGCCTTTAGAGATGTAGCTTGTTGGTGGACTTGACGGTGCTGAGTTAATGGTTGAACTTAATGACCTTGAAGGTCTTTTCTGACCTGAATGTTTATATGATTCTATAAGTTTGAACATTTGTTAGTATGATAGCTATGAATATTATTAGCCTAGAGTAAGTAATGGGAAAATGGTAAAATCTTCTTCTAGGCTAATGTTATATGTTATAAAAAGTAACTAGAAAGAACAGGAGAAATATATTCACTTCTGCATGAAGATTAAAAGAACTAATTTTAACAGGTAGATGATGACAAAGTAGGTCATGACATTCTACAAATATTTGAAAGCTCTTATGATGTATAGGGATTGATTATTTTGAGGAATAGTGGAATAATTAATAAAAATTAAAAGAACGTTTGTAGTTAAAATCAGGGAACACTTGGTAGTAGGGAGATAGTGATGTCTTCTGGACATCTTTAAAGGTAGATTTTGCACAGAGGTAGAAAATATCCAGTAGGCAAAATCTGAATGGCCAGTCTATAAATCTTTTCTGTCTCTCTTTTGTAATCCCCTGCAATTTCTATTTGATTAATAGGGTAAAGTCTGAAACATCCTCCCAAAGTCGATGGTTGCGATCACTATATGCCAATACTTGAAAATACTTGAGTAGATCTTAGAAGGTTCTGGTATTCTGTCTGATCCTAATGCATCTGTGTTAATTGAATCCTCATCATCCTTTTCTGCTTTTCTCTGTGCATCCCAAAAGAATTCTGTAAGCTGTCAGCCAGATATGTGTATTACTAGGGATTTGAAAGATAACCAGGAGCTGAAGCAGTACAAATTCCAAAGGAATACTCATGTGAATCAGTAATTGTTTAATTCTCATCTGGGTAATAAAACAATGTATTTAGAAAGACCAACACAACATGTGTGACACAGACAAATCTGGGTCTTTGGCATATCTAGAGTGAAAAGCACCACTAAGTAATCGTCTGTGATGTAGTAATCTCTCATTTATTTTATTCCAATTGTTTATTGACATATCTCTTCTCTCCTGGTTACAATGACAAAAGGGTCCATTGCAGCAGTAGGGAGAGCCCTATACAGAGAAAAAGTATTTTCTCAAATACAAATTGCAACTTAGGGAAGAAATGGAAAATTGAAAGGGACTTAGTAGATCTTTTCCAATATCAGAAAGCCATGGCATACAAGAACCAGAACTTTTGTCTTAACTGGAGAAAACATAGGTTTGTTTCATTGTGGTAATTTCTAATTCAGTTGTCAGCTTCCTCTATATAAAAGAATTACTGATAACTGGATCCTCAAGAATGCTATAACAATGTATTCCAACAAATCTCTTCTCTACTCTGTAGCTTCTAAAACTCTGATTTCTTCTTAAATCTAGACTATGCTGTCTTATTGATTTTAATTTTTCTGTTCACTGGAGTTCAAGGGGTTTTTTTTTGTTTCATTTAAAAAAAAGTCATAACATTTTAAAATATATTTTATTTACATTTGTCCATAAAATAAAGATGTATGTTTTATGTTCTGTTCTTGTTCAGTCCTCCTAACTTTTTAATTTGGTTGTTTGTTTGCACTATGTTCTTTTTACTATAGGTTCATCTAAGAAAGCAGAAAATAAAATAGGTTTTCCTTAAGATACAATTTCAAAAATTATCCTTATCCTTCCTGAAGAAGCTCACTATATTTTTGGGTAACTTCCAAAAATTTTTTCTTCTGTTGACCAATCTTAAACTAGTAAAATTTCAATGCATTAAATGATGGTGCTAAAAGTCATCCAAGAGTTTATGAAATCGCCAGACTTAGAAATTGTGAAAACTTGCCTAGATAAGCCACTGAGCAACCTAATGTATGATTGAAGTCAACATTCTTTGAGCACAAAGTTGTACTAGGTGAACTTTAGAGATCCCTTCCAATATTTTATATGATGTATTTTTTATTTTGTGAAAACAGTTGTCAGGAGGCTACACACAGTTGTTCTCACATCAGAACTCAAGCTGGTGTTTTGGGGGTCCAGACACTGTCAAAGCTCAGAGACAAGGTCAGAGTGCTGGGTTCTGAAGGCAGAGAACAACCAGACAGGTATGGTGTGTGTAGAAAGTAGTGGCTTATCAACATGGAGAGTGTTATTCTGAGGTGTCTTTAAATAGCAGGCGATGAACATCTAGGTTATTACATATGTACAAGGTTGAGGACTGGCCCTCCAACTTTTCCAGAGAGATAGAAAAGGTTAGTTATGATCCTTGTTGTGTGAGAGGTCAGCCAGAAGCTTTAGCACATATTGAAACTGTGGCCAGTATTTATCAGCTCTGTATGCAAATTTAGACAGTTGTTAGAAAACTGCATCCATTGTGGGAAGCCTGCTAAGACGAAATTGGAAATGATCCCTGCAACATTTGGAAGGGTCTTTGTGTGTCGTTTCAGTTCTAGGATACAACTGTTATCACCATTGTTTCAGTTTTTGGGTCTAGTGTTTATGAATGTCCAAGTTTACTTATTGGTCTTACATGAGTTTAAAGCAAGCAGTTTTGTTTTGGTTTGGTTTGTTGATTTTTTTTTTTTTTATTTTATTTTTATTTTTAAATTAAATATACTAGAAGAATAAGAGTATTCTGTCTCAGAGATTTGAATTTCTAGTGATTTGGACTTCCACATTCAGATTTCTTGACATTCTTTTAAGAATTAAAAATTAGATCCAAACAAAAGGAGGCTATGGCACATCTCAATTTGCCAGTTTGTTTTGTTACTAATGCATGTGGAAAACACTTTTATTAATAAAAAATCACAAGATAAATTTTTCCTATCACATGCAACAAACTGTCAAACTTCTCTGTTGCACAATGAATGCAGAATCATGCAGATAGACATTAGCACAAAAATTCAGGATGATATTAGGTTAACTAGCCTTATTCTTTAACTGTAGGCGTGGATATTTAGCCAAACACAAAGCCATATCCATTTAACTATGCTAGGTCATGTTCTGTGTGAGTTCTGCTATAGTTCATTTATATTCCTTGTGATCTGTGGAAATAGCTATAGGAGTTAAGAATACTAAATACCTTGTTTTGTAAAGTAAAATACCTGCAATGTTGAAGGTCTGACTGACATGTAATAGTGACTAAATGCTGTTTCTGCTACATTAATCAATTACCAATGAAAGAATAAGCCTCTCACTGCTTCTGATCAGGAATTCATCTTGGACCTGATAAATAATGCTAACTAAAGGTGTTCCCGAGAAGTTAATCCTTGACAAAGCTTCTTCCTCTCACCCCAAACTCTCTACCCCCTTATTACAATAGAATTTTCTGAAGGAAAAAAGTCAACTGTTGCACTACATTTCATAGGAGTAGAAAGTTAATTAGAAAGTTTCTGGTAAAAGCTTCTTTGAAAACTGTTTTGTTGTGTATGTTTGATTTGAAGAATTCATTCCTGCATGTTGTTGAAAACTGTTAAGGAAACCATGTAAAAGGAACTTTGAGAGAAGAGCAAGACAGTAGTAATGAGAATATTTTCTAGTTGCTATGCAGAAAGAGATACTGAACTATATAAAGATGAAGAACTTAGTAAACATTTCTCACTATTGATGTTTTCATTGCTCATTTAAACTTGCTTACAAAATCCTATGAACTTTCCATTTGCTTTTTCTATGTTCTCAATCTTTATGTGAAGCTTACAAATCTTTAAAATATATGCAAATTTTATTAGATATATTATGAAGAAAAAAGCATTGAATACTTTTGATGCAGTCTTTATGAGAACACACAGTCATCCCTGGATGTTCCTTTCAATCAAAACAGAAGGCAAGCAAAATATTTTTGGGTCCTGATTCTTTTTCTTTTCATGCCTTTCAAGAATTCACAAATCTGTCTCATTAGTTTGTGCCTTGGTTTCCAACTGTGATCTTAATACAGTTTTTAAATGAAGGTAAACTTTACACTTAACTGTTTTGAAGCAACATATTCTGTGTAAACACAACTTATATACAGTTTTTACTAAGAATTCAGGGCTAAGTTGGCCTTCCATTAAATTGCGTGGGGATAATATCAGTGAAGTTGACAAGAATTAGACCAGGTTGCCTGTGAGTCACGGCAGGCAACCCCCTGACAGTTTAGTAGAAGATATTTCATGAACTTCAAGACCTTGAGGTTCTAAGAACTGTATTACCTTTCTCCTTTTAGTTACAACCCTTTTTATTCACCATAGTCTTAGATCTGATACAAATAATGGTGTCTAAATATTTGGAACTACTCAGTTAGATCTGATGGACCTTGCTTCTTGTTCTTCAGATCTACATTATTTTATTTTCATAAAATGATTTGTTTCAGCTATGAGTCCATCTTGAGCTAAATTTCTCATATGCTGTTCTGAACACAGACTTCAGTGACCATTCTGTAACCTTTTTGATATTCAATCCTATTAATTCATAACCTTAGTTTGTCTTGTTTAACTCTTCTCCTTCATTGTATAATGAACTCACGTATAAACTCTACATAGAGTTACAAAGAGAATTTATTTGCTGAGGCTAGTGTCATTAAATATATTAACATATTTTATTCTGGGTAGCAGTCAGCTTATACTTACAGAGTTCCATGACGTCATATGAAGATCTTTTAACAACAATTCCAAACAAGACCCTTCATAGAAGTGTATGCTGACATTTGGCTTGTATCCCAGGAAACCAAAAGTCAGAGCACTTATAGGGAGAATATAGAGCTGGATACATCAAATGCTTTTATATTTGTGTTCCCATTGTGAGCCTCTGTTTGTTTTATCTGAAAACAAAGACAGTATTGATTGAAAGGAGATTGGTCATTTGCTTGCCAGCATGTCCTGAAACAGAGAAAAACCTATTTTATTTTCTCAGGCTAAAGCTACTTAACAGTTACTGTTGCCAAATATAAAGAGATTCCAAATATAAAGTACTCTAGGTTTTTTAACTAGTGTTAATATTTAGGAAAATAGCAACATTCAAACGTGTCAATAACAGTTTCTTGTCAGAGTTACCCAAAAACCATTGAAATGCCTAACTTAATTGGGCTGTTTTGGGGAACAAATCATGCCTTACAGTTCAGCCTAACTTTGGAAGTTAAAACGTTTCTCCACTTAGTCAATGTGATTTTGATCGACAGATTTTCCTAGATAACGTTGCCTGGGCTTGGTTTTTCCTATTTTTGGTAACAAAGAATTTTCTAGTGACAATGAATTCTCTATTCTATGATCAATTTCATTAAATATATATGTATATATATATGCATATATATATATGCACACACACACATATATGCTAGAGTAGAGTAATTTACTATGCATTGTTTTTTCTTGGGTATTATATCAAGTTTGCAAATAAAAAATATTATAAAGGAAGCATGTTTCTTTTAAAGGCTGGGATAATCACATGGGAGGAGATTCTGCCACCTGTTTCCAGATCTGCCTAGATATTTTATAATACATAGTCATGGAAGATGAATCAGAGAGCAGGACTGATTCAAGCTTGTTTCCTGACTATTACAAATTTAGATGATTAAATTAAACACTTTCTAGGGTTAGTGGAGAAAAGGACCTTCATTAAAATTTAATCCAAAGATAATTGTGTGTATTGGGTCTGTGTAGAAATGTTTTAGTAGCAGGGGGAAGATACAGGTGTGGCTTTTGTGAGAAGCTGCTAGAAACTTCCCCTATATCTGATAGAGCCAATGCCAGCTGGCTTCAAGACAGATTTGACACTGGCAAGGCTGAGTCCATCAGGGACAGTGGTGGTGCCTCTGGGACAGCATAGTTAGGAACAGGGAAAAAAAAACCCAAAATTACTAGGCAAGGTGGGGATCCCCTCTCTAGGATTTCTAAACATGAATGAACAGATATCATATGTCTACTGCTTTACTTGTACTTTTGTTTAGGTGGTGAATCATAAAATTTTATTCTACTACCACCATAACTGTTGAAGCTGTTCCTTCCTTACTGGAATTTCAGTCAAGATGGTGCATGTTCTTCTAATACCAATAATCTTTGATTTAATTCTACTGAGCTACTGCTACTTCTTTAGATTTTGGACAAGCTCTTTGTCATGTTTTGACACTGGCCAAATGCCAGGCACCCACAAAAGCCATTCATTCACCCTCCCCTGTCACAGCTGGGCACAGGCAAGAAAATTTAACAAAGGATTCATGAGTTGAGATAAGGAGCGTGAGAAAACACTCCAAGGGAAAAACAGGCTTAACTTAGAGGTACAAAGTGAATTTATTACTAACAAAATCAGAGGAGGATAATGAGGAGTAAAGTAAGACCTTAAACCACCTTTCCTTCCCCCAACCCCTCCCTCCTTCCCATGGACAGTCCTGGAAGACTGGTGGAAGTTTCGGTCTGTTCATCACCCAAGACTTTCTTCCACTGCACAGGGAGAAAAGTCCTTTCTCTGTTAGACCATGGGGTCCCTCCCACGGGAGACAGTTCTACATGAACTTCTCCAGCGTGGCTCCAATCTCACGAGACACAGTCCTCCCAAAACTGCCGCAACATGAATTCCCTCCACGGGCAAATAGTCCTCCCAAAACTGCTGTGGTGTGGGTCACTCTTCCACATGGTGCAGTCCTCCAAGGACAGGCTGCTCCAGCCTGGAAGCAGGGCCCCCTCTCTCTACCAGGTCTTCCACCTGATCACAGCCTCCTCCAGGCATCCACCCGCTCCGGCATGGGCACCTCCCTGACGGGCTGTGGGTGGATCTCTGCATTCCCCGTGCATCCCCATGTGCTGCAGGGCCACAGCTGCTTCACCATGGTCTTCACCTGTAGAGGAATCTCGACTCTGGTGCCTGGAGCACCTCCTCCTCCTTCTCCACTGACCTTGGTGTCACCATGTTGTTTTCCCTCACATGTTCTCACCTTCTCTTCTTTAGCTGGAATTAAGATGTGCCACCACGTTTGATTTCCTGCTTAAATATGTTATCACAGAGGTGTTGCCATCATCTCTAATTGGCCCAGTTTTGGCCAGCAGCATGTCCATCTTCGGAGCCATCAGAGATATGCTCTGCCAGACATGGTGGAAGCTTCCAACAGCTTCTTACACAAGCTCCCCTCCATGACCCCCCACCCCCCACTACCAAAAACCAGGCCTTGCAAAACCAACACACTGTTCTAGATTCCTTTTTCTTGTATAAGAAAAGAAGCAGAATCTTAGTTTATTATGAATTTTCAAAACATCATTGTCTCTTTTCACACTTGGAACATTCAGAATAATATTTGTTTATTAATTCTGAGATTAATTCCATTATAAATTCATGCAACTCTGTAGATTATATAGACATTTATAAATGTTTTTATAGATATTATGAACATTTTAGAAATGCTAACATTTTGAATATGAATATACTGTTTAAAGTTTTGCAAGTGACAGAAGCAGAGGCCAAACCACAGGAGCCTTTGAAGTACAACTGAAGAGTACTGTAGTACAAGTGTAAGTAGTACTAAAGTACAACTGTAAGAATCTCAAAATTGTTATTAATCTGTGGGATTCCTGTGTTAATGAAGAAATATTGATCTATGATTTGTAAAAGTGATTATTACAAACTTAGTCCAGGTTATTGTGACTATTCTCTGAAAGTTGCACTCAGCAGAACTGGTGACGGTTATGAGCACAATGGCAGGCAACAAGCTGTCCATGAGCCAGCAGTGCCCTTGTGGCCAAGAAGGCCAATGTTATCCTTGGGTGCATTAGGAAGAGCATTTCCAGCAGGTTGAGAGAGGTGATCCTGCCCCTCTACTCAGCCCTGGTGAGGCCACATCTGGAGTGCTGTGTCCAGTTCTGGGCTCCTCAGTAAGAGTAAGACATGGAGCTCCTGGAGCAGGTCCAGTGGAAGGCATCAAAAATGGTTAACAGATTGAAGCACCTCTCTTACAAGGAAAGGCTGAGGGAGCTGGGCCTGTTGATCAGTGAGAAGAGACAACTGAGAGGGACTCTCATCAATGTGTATGAGTATCTAATGGGAAGGTGTCAAAAGGATGGAGCCAGGCCCTGCTTGGAGGTGCCAAACAATAGGACAAGAGGCAAAGGGCAGAAACGGATGCACAGGAAGTTCCATCTAAATATGAGGAAGAACTTCTTTACTGTGCAAGTGACCTTGCACTGGCACAGACTGCCCAGAGAGATTGTGGAGTGTCCCTCACTGGAGATACTCAAGAACCATCTGGACACAATCTTATGCCATGTGCTCTAGGATGACCCTGCTTGAGAAGCGAGGTTGGACCAGACAACCCACTGTGGTCCTTTCTAACTTTACTCAGTCTGTAACTCTGAAACTTGGACATCTAGTTCTACATCAAGCAATTATAATTAATCTTTATTCCTTCAAACTGTCCGGGAATATGCCTATATTCTCTCCTCAATGCAAAGGCTTTCATGGCTCAGCTGGTTAGGCTTTGCTTTCTTTTCAGCTAGAAACATTGGGCAGTGTCTTGATTTGATATAGGGCTATCCCTTAAACTAAATAGCCATGTAACTGAACTGTAATAAATTCAGGAAAAAAAAGAGAAAAGTATGTTTCTTCATGTTTTTCTACCAAACAGACAGGTTTAAGGCAAATCTCAGGGGTGTTATTGAAGAAGTTAATAAAATAGATTTAAAGAATTGTATTTTAAACAGCTTAATCAAGTTCTGTTTCTTTAGTATTTTCATATATTTCTTATTTTGAAGATCTGCTGCTGTAAGGCAAGACAAATCTTAATATATACGCAAGTGTGTTTAAGTGTGTGTGGGTGTATGAATATGCACAGTATCCGCTGATTTCATAGTAAGAGCCAACTGCAAATGCCTTGCAGCTTTTTGTACTAGATTTTCTTTCCATTTGTATTTAATTTTTTAGAAATATGGTTTTCTTTTCTTGCCTTTTTCTCCAGGCTATTGTTTATCCCAATGGAAAAATTCCTTATAACCAGGATTTGTATCTTAAACATAAATACTGACAACTTGCCTATAGCTATATTGCCTATAGAAGCAATTACAGAATGACTGGATTGCACATGAGCAGACCAGAATCAACTTTTTACTGCAAATGTCTTTTAAATAGAAATACATTACCATTAGAAAATGTTGGTTTTGGCTGCAAAGTTAAAGGCAGAACATCAACAAATCGAAAATGCTTTCAGCCCTGAGGGAAGAAAATATTCCATTTCATGAAATAAGAGTGTGGAAGTACAAAAAAGCAGCTCATAAAAATCACTGACTAACCATGCCTCTTTTCCCATATCTAGCAACCTCCCCCACTCTCCTCTTCCCTCTGACAGAAACAATGCTTTCTGTCTATTTTTTCTACTTTGAGCAAGCATTTTCTTAACCCATTGTATTTTATTCCTCTAAAACTGTTTGGTACTCTGCTAGTTTTCTTCAAAATTGTTTAGAACAAAATCTTATTTCTATTGTACCTTTTTATACTCCCTTTGTGCCAAAGCTTTCCCTTATGCCTTTGTAAAATAAAAACTGATGACTTACTTTCATCATATTACAAGAATAGCAGTGATTAATATTATAGAGAAAATGCTTCAAAGGACAATTCTTTTCTAGGAGATACTGCAAAGTCAGAACTCTCATCATTCCAAGAATTTGTACCCCCACTCCACTAATTTAGGAGGTGCTATTTAGGCTGGTGAAAAGTTATAACTAAAGAAATAAAATTTTAAAAATTATTAAATTTTATTACAAATATATATCTAGTTATACTTCTGTTTAAGATCAATAAATTGTCCTTGTATTTATAGATACATGTAGTATTTTTAATTTCTGTTTTATTTTAAATTAATTTTGTATGACTCTGCTAAAATAGACAACCTTGCCTATATACAGCCTGAATAATTTCGATTCACTGCTGTGTAGAAATTGCTAATATATGCATAAAATTGCTGTAGGAGGAGGACCTTTGAACTAGATTGAACTGGCAAACAGATGCTTTTCCTATTTAAGTAATTTCTACTTTCTCTATTATATAGCTTGATTTCTTATACAAACACCTGTATATGTTCAAGTATGTGCATCTGTTTCTGGTTAGATGAACAAGTAAGGAGAAAAAGAGAATTTATAAATTACTTTGGGGAGGAAACTGTAATAGAAAAACATTAGATTCAGCCATCTGTTTGATCTATACCTGAGTGGCAAGGAAATTAATTTATTAATAATAAAGCCAGCAAATGCTTGATAGTTGAGATTTTATTTTCAACATTACTTTAGATAAAATTGCTAAATCAAGTTAATCAAGTGTAAAGCTATAATTAAAATATTTCTGATAATAACAACCCGTGTAGATTAGATTCGATCTTGTCAGTCAGCTCTGAACAGAAGTCGCATGCTTGCATTATAAAGAACCTTCCCGTGAGTCCAAGAATTCAGCTTTCCAAAACAAAATGAGAAACAGAATCCTTTTAAAGAAAGATGAAGTCCTAAAGGACTTCCTGCTTTTTCAATTATTTGTAACTTCTTAAACATTTATACCCTTCAGTTCAGATCTGTGTCTCTAATTTATAATTAATATGTCTAACAGATCTAAAAAAAAAAAAAATCCCAAAACAAATAAAGCACCTTGAGCTTTTTTTTTTTGTATTTCATTGAGTTTGTTTTCAACTACGTGTTTTAGAGAGACAAGCCAGTGTTTTTAAGTTTCCCGCTGTTAATGCCACTTTTGACTCTATGCTCAATTATTTAAACGTAGAGAACTTCATCTATGGTTACTTTGGCTGCAATTCAAAACTCCCTGAAAAGATTATTTACGTTATATTTAAAATCTTCATTACTTCCCACTGAATTAAAAACTTTGTTTCATTACAGAAAGTATAAGATCAAGACAGAGATCACATTGTCACTTTAAACAGTTCTGGATTTGCCCAAGCTTGTTCATGATATCAACTAAAAGTTAAAGAAAAGTGAATTTCCCAATCTATATAATAAGGACTTCAAACTTTAAAACGACTGCATATGTAAGAATCTGCTACTACAGATAGAAATTAAAATCCTATCCTTTTCATAGTTAATTGACATTTTTATACAGCATTCAATGTAGCAGAATGTCATCTTTCTGCTGGCTTCTTGATATCCTTTCGAATAGTAAAAACACATGCGACTTGTATCAATACTCTGAGCATCACAGCATTTCAGCATCTGGCATCAGAGAGAAAATTATTTCCCTGTGTTAAATATGTTATCAGTATAATACCTGCTGGAGCAACCTTGCCTGGAAATGAGCATGGAATTGAAAAAAAAGTGCCACTGACTTATCAAAACAAACTGTCCATTAATAAATATGACACCTGGAGGTGTGTTTTAGTTACTTTTATTTGACTAATTAGAATTCAAGGTTTAAAGTAATTACCTAAATACATTTTACTCAGAAATTTTGAGACACTCAAAACACTAAGTTGGTTCCCAGAATAAATCTTACTGACACCCCAAAACACTGCTGTCTTAAAAACTTCCTTTTCCCCTTACTACAGCATTTCTAAAGACGTGGAGTTTCTAGAAATTATGTTTAACTGCTGTCTGCAGTGTGTTGGAAGGTAGGATGCTGTCATACTCAGATGATAGATAAGGGCTTGGATCTCTTTGGACACAAGAGAAAATTAATCTTTGGTCTGAGCTATCTTCAATTTAGCTAAATTAATCTTTTCCTGACTTACTGTGATATTATTTAAAGGGGACATCATATCTACCTTGTGTTTGATGGGAAAGTTTAAGCATAAATAAGACCATGAACTGTCTAATGTTGTAAAAACTGAAGTCTTTCAAGCATATCAGGATACAAAGTTTTGGAAAATGGAAATGACATCTATTTATCTCAGGAGATTTCAGGAACAGGTGGCAACTTAGCTGTGGCTGTGAGGAGTTACAGTTTGAACTTAGTTATCAAAGTTGAGACACTCCTTTGTGGTTAAAGAGCTGGTTGCAATGGTTCATTAACTGACCAATATTTAAACAAAATATCAGAAATATCAGCTTTATAAGAACTACACTTATTTTAATATCTGAGTTGTAATCTTTCATAGATCTGCTATCAAAAATGAAGATATGCAGCTTACAACATTTTAAAGTCCATCAGAACATGCATTTGTGCCTAAATCAAGAAGTATTTCCCCATGTTTTGTCTTCCAAAAAGAAGATTATACAAAGTTTCTCACAATGAAAAGACTGTCACTTATTTTCCAGAAAAACAGAAGGGTATCTCAAGCCTAAGCTAATTTGTTTTTTTTTTTAAGATACAGTACTTTACAAATGACCATTCAGTTATTCTTTAGTCACTACCAAAAAAAATCAAATTATAATCTCTTAGTTGCCATTGTACCTTGAGGAAAGACAGGATTTGATTTCAGATCTCAGAGACGCTACTGGAAAAGAAAACACCAATAATCTGTCCTGAGCCTTAATTGTTAATTTTGAGAGAGTAATTTTTTCCACCCTCTCAATAATGAGTGAGTTTGGCCTAGAGGCACCTTAAACTGATCATAATTTAACATGAACTTTGGATTTTGACACATTATCATCATCTATGATTTCTTTACTAAAATTTGCTGTAGACAGGATATAAAGGAAAAAGGAGAGGAGATTTAATGCCATTGAGTAAAAAGCAGACTGCATTATTCTTTGACATTGAATTCCAAAGTCTTATTCAGTGCTCAGAATGTGAGACTTGCAACAAACAATGAGTTCCACAACTCTGATATAAACTAGTAGTATCCATAAATTTTTATACTATAATCTATGTATGAACAGATTTATGGTTTAGCCAAAGTAGTGCAAATATCAATTTTCAAAGAGACTTGATGCATACATGAAAGACTTTTTCTTTAGTGATAAACTGCTTGGGCAAATTAAGAAAAAAAGGCTTGCATTTTCGGTTTCTGGTTACTCAATCATTTCAGTTTCTTTCTGTGTGAGTAAATTTTATTTCATTACATGATTCAGATAAATGTTGACTCAGTTTCTTTTAAATAAGAAACTGTTGTGGATCTTGGATAATAATAATAATAAGTTAAGAGTAGTTTTAAACAACAGTTTTTATAACAGCATTTAAGTAAATAAGCATATCTTTGGTAACAAAAGGAATCATTCTAAAGGGAGATTTTCACCCAGAGAACCCAATCAGATAAATGATTTTCATGTTTATAAAATGAAAGAAGAATTAGAATTTGCTGTGGAATAATCTATCAGTACTTGTATCAAATTGCAAAATTCCAATCTCTGAAAATTATTGTAGATATATTTTCTGGGGAAAAAAAGGCATTAGAGGAAAATAAATTATACTGAATAAAAGATTAAAGCCACAATTAATCACTAGTTCAGGTTCTCTGCCTCTGGAGGGAATGTGCAATGTTACTGACTGCATCAGAGCAACCATTCTTTTCTCAGTAATAAAATAGATTGCAAATATTTTACATTTCAATTTTAATGTAAGTCATTGATTGATCTTGCTTGTCTTGTGGCCTAAAATGCTCATAAAATAAATTATTTTTTTGCTCCCTTTGTTGAATTTTGCTGATGCTGCTGAAATTTTTCCACATGAAAGGTGACCAAAATATTCTGACAGATCAGTAGCTTCTTATTGTCATCCTGAACAACAGGAAAATAGAAAGTAAGTTTGATTTTTGAAAGGGCTGCATGATTTTTGATCAATGTCTTAGTGATTTTCAATGGATTTTAGCTCTTAAGTCTTTAAAGGATGTGAGTATTGTGCTGAGATATTAGCTTGCATTGACCTCAATTGAACCAGCTTTGGGACTGTAAGGACTATAGCTCTGTTAAGCTTAAGCTAACTCAGGAATGATGCTGAGAAAAAGGTTTGTTAATGCGAGTGAAGCATGATGATGACGCACCCTGTGGCACACGTGTCTGATAGAGCAGAGTGACTGCAAACAGTTAACAAGGTTCCTGCAGCATTACTAGGTAAGTTTAGTTTACTTTGTGCAAACTCCGTAAACATTTTGAAGAGCCAGCCAGTGAGAGCTTGACACCTTTGTGAATACTCAGATCCTATCAGTATGCGGTTGCATTAAATTCATAAAAAATACTCTTAAGGAGACCTCAAAGGCAAGGAAGAATGTTATGCTATCAAGAAATCTACCTCCTAGATGAGGATTTTGGACTGGCCATTGATTTACCTTCAGATTTAGCTGGCAGTGGCAGGGTGAGCAGGTCACTTGGTAAGGTGTAGTGGTAGCCTGTTTACTATTCATGTATTTCCCAATTATCAATAATTTCACAGATCTTCATGTCAAACGTTCCTTTGACGCTGGCACATATCTCCTTAGAAGACTAAAAATGGCAACAGTGGCTCCCTTGTCGTCACGAGAATATATAATTACTCTCAGGTAAGAAATTCACCTAGAAGAACTCTAACCTCATATGTATTCCAAATGCTCTACATATTGCTCATCAGATTATTAATATTTGTGAATTTCCTGAGTTTTATTTTCTGCAAATATGCTGACAAACCTGAATATATTTGAGCATGATACAGCAAAAATGGTTTGGTGCAGATTTACATGTGTGATATATGAAATCATACAGAATGCACAGCTATAGTGAATATTTCTAAACATATATAATTCTGAACAACACTTCTTTCTGTTCTTTGTATTATTGTTGGATATTTTACAGAGAAAATTTTGGCTTTGCTCTTTCATTTCAACAGTAGAATATAGAATTTTGAAAAAAAATAAAAGTTCCTTAATAAATCTTCCTATATTTTTAACTTACGATAAATTAAATTAATGTTCCACAAGTTGAGTATGTTTTGTCCATGATGGTAATTGGTAAGTCCTGACCTCATGGTCAAACTCAGGGGACTGGTTGCTACCCATGGGTCTGGAGCTGAGCTGTTGATCACCATCTTCAGAGTACTCCATCACTAAAAAACACACCTGCAGTCTTTGTTTCTACACATGTTTAGGATGTTAGGAAAAATTTCTTCACTGAAAGTGTTTTCAAACATTGGAAGAGACTGCTCAGGGAAGTGGTTGAGCCATCCTGCCTGGCTGTACCTAAAAGGTGGGCAGCAGTGACATTTTATGGTTATTGGTGGACTTGGCAGTGCAGGGTTAATGGTTGGACTCAATGACCTTATGAGACTTTTTCCAACCTAAAGGATTCTATGAATCCATGAGTGAAGAATTTTTAAAAAAACAGGCCATCCTAAGTTCTAAAGCAAGACAAGGAAACAGCATGTATATTTTTATTTTTTAGGTTTTATAAAAGAAAGAATTTTGTATCTTTTTTTCCAAGACAAAGCATCTCAAATTGTAGATGAAAAAATAGCACAAAAAATTGTTCGGAAAGATAAACAAATTCATGACATTAGAAGACATTGTAAACAACAATCTAAACTTTAGAGCTATTGCTCTTTAATGTGCTACATACTATTTGAGAAATTATGTAATATTAATTTAATTAATTTGCTATATTGCTTGTAGAAAAAGCTGCCAGCTATTTTATAAAACTTGTAAGAGGGTAGCTTACTCCTCTGATTTTTCTAATTGAATACCATCATACTACAATTGTACAGGAGTAATTATATGCATCACTAATCCCCGTCTTGCTCTCAATAAGTCTGTTCATATGAATAATGTTTACACATTTTGCTTCTAAAGAGGAAATCAGACAACAACAAAAAAAAGGCAGTGAAATAAAATTTTAATAATTAAAAAAACAAAATAAAAGGCACTATAAAGAGCAGAAAACCCACAACCAAAACCCTGCTCCAGGATTTGAGTTAATACTTTTAAATAGTTGTTTTTCCATTCTTGAATATTTTACCTTTCATCTTTCCTATATATATTTATCAGCTACCTTTTATGAAGCCTTGACCCTGAAAATGCTTTGAAATATGAATAAAGATTTTGAGAAATTGATTACCAACAAGAATAAAACATGAATTTTTATATGAAGAATTGGCAATGTTGCAGTTTGTGGTTTTATTTGCAGTAAAGTTTTTATGAAGACTTACTTGCAATAAATTTAAAAATCACCTCATAAAATAAATATTCATAAAATTTTTTAAGAATAATCCCACCTGTAGTGTACTAACAAACACTTTATTTTTCCCCAAAATTATAATTTTAACAAAATTAAAATAATAGGCATTTTTCTGTTCAGGAGTTATATATTAGAGCTTTGTGATAGGTCATGTATCTGTTAAAAGACTTAGTAACTGCATTTGACATAATACAAATTTTAAGATGTTCAGTCTCAAGCATAAATGGAAATATAGTTTTTCAATACTAAAAATAACAATAAACTATTTCACATTGTGCAATTGAAGGAAGATTTGAAGGAAAAATAATCCTACTCTTAAAAATACCCAAAAACTGTCCCCAACATAAGCGTCACAAATTATGAAGAAAAAAAAATAAAAAGGTATTTTTTACAGAAATCACCAAATTTGTATTTTTAACAACAAAAAACCCTGGAATATTAATTCTTGATTTTGTTTGTTAGTTTGTATATATGTTTTTTTTTACAATTATTACAAAGATTCACTTTTTTCACTTCAAGTATACTGTTAGAAAGAACATCAATATGTGTCACAACATTTCAATTTCAGTAGAATCCATGTTGGTGTCTTTTAATCAGCTTGTCCTTTGGTCAAAATCAGCTGATGTAATCAAACTGAAATTATAGTCAACTGGTACTCAGTAGTGTATCTTTGTAATCCTCCACCATAACTGTAATACTTGAACAGTAGTGTAGTGATTAAAATGAAGATAGAAAACAAAGACATTCATGCAATTACGCCACTATATAATTTGACGAAATTTTGTCTTTCAGTAATATACAAAAAATGCTGTCTTTAAAAATCTCTGAATTATTATCTCAAAATCTACTTGTGATGTTCAATCTTGGCATAGTTTTCTCAGACTTATTTAACATAAGGGGAAAGAACATAATTTTTCTTTATCTATTTCAATCTTTCAGATTTTAGTTTCACAAAGGTGCTAAAATGCTGTGGTCTTTCCATTGAGTGAAAGTAAATTATGTCAGTTTTCCCAAAAACTTCTAAGTGGTTTGATTTTGTCATATTAGGTAGCCCAAAGTCATATCAAAATACAAAAAAATTTGTACAGATCAGTATTAGTTAATGTGTACACCAGAAAAAAGCTTTCGTTGACAAAACAAAACCACAGTATTATAACAATTTTCTTACATTCAGTGTTGCCCTATCCATTTCATCTACTGCACAGGTTGCAAGCCAACTTAATGACTGTACTGGCAATAACTGAAGACATTTCTTTCCATCTTAAATGTTTTAACTGTTCAAACCATGCCCACTCACATCCTTGCAGTAATTATTTACTTTGTGCTGTGTCTGTAATTTTTTTCTAATAAATGTTGCCCTCAGAGATTTAAAGGAAAACGTTTGATTTTTTTTGAGACAGTGGCAGTTCAGTGTTTGGCTTGCATTACAGGGCCTCACATATCTGGCAGTGTAAGTTCTTGGTTTGTGCCAGATACATTATTTAGTTGCACAAACCATAGGACCATAGAATAGCACAGAATACACAAGTCTTACCCACATTGATTAATGCCACACCCAGAATGCTTCATAGATATATGTAATGCATTATTTGAAGGGCAAAATAAATTATTTTACTAGACTAACTGATATTTTGTGGAAAAACTTTTGAGCCCAGAATTTTCCTCAGGTTTGAAAGCACTATTTTCCTAAAAAGGCATGTATGCATCTCATTTGAAAATATTGATTTATGTATAAAATTTCCACTGAAACAATATATCTAAACAACATTAAACTTGAAAATGTTGGAAAATTTCAGAATTAAAGTGGTGGTCACGTTTCATTCCAGGCACATTTCTTTCATCTTTTGATAGCCATGTATTGATTAAGAAAGGCAGACAAAATAAAAAGTCCTATGTGTTGCAAACATATCCTATTTGCAGGCAATGAATGCTAGTTATAACTACCCTTTTGAAACAGGAGGAGATTAGGCTTCAGTTGCTTTGTGTCTTCTTATATCCTTAATTTAAACTTATTCATTTTTTAATTGCCATATTCTTGAGTGATAGTCTTCAGCAGTGAGGGGTGGATCCTAGATCTATTTTTGAAGATACGGAGACCACTAAGCCACAGGAAGATCTGTGGATTATAAAGCATCAGATCTTGTAATTAAATATTTCTATTTCCAAAAGAAATAAATGTGAACTGCAGTTTCAGTCACTTTTGTTCTGTCACTTAGTTACTTGTGAATGTTTAACTCAGCCAAAATCAGATTTACTGATTCATTTTTGTCCTCTATTACTTTTAGCAGTTCCATTTTCCTATTTTTCCCATCATACAAGGCTATCAAGGCTGCTTTGGTCATCTCCTTCACTTCCTTGCTTCTAAGGTCAGTAGAAAGATTAGTGAAAATGCAGACAAGACAGCTCTCTTCTGGTACCAGTGCCAGGGGAATAAAAAAAATCACTATTCAGATTACACAGCCCTTGACTGAGGTTTACTTTCAGAAGACAGGAATCCTGAAACCTGTAGTTACCAATTTTTTAATCTTATAACTAAATACTTTTTCCAAAGACTAAGGAAAGATAACCAGATTAACAACAAAAAAACCATCATACTCTAGCAGTTTCTTAGTAGGGAAATTTGATGTAGTGTGTATTTCAGTGTCAACTACTTTTACTTTGAGAAATTTAGGAGTAAGCATAAGCAGGTCCTTTCAATGGAAGCTGTCAGTCTCAATGTGGTGGTATAAGCTTTGTCTTTTTAACAGATAGACAGAGACTTGGGTTAAAATTTTTCTAGTAGGAACTTGAATTCATAGTCATGAACTTCAAAAAAACATTGCTGCTCCAACTTCTTTCTTTGATGCTGTCTGCACAGTCTATTTACTCATTCTCTGCTTATTTTTCTTTTGCAGTCTAATTGAAAGAAATTGGATTACTTGGCTCTTTCTTTGCAGAAGGTTGTTGCTCTGAGCACATGCTTCACGACACTGGCATTTTCCTGTATTTTGTTTACTGTGGGAATCACCTCCTAAGTTAAAATAACTCATTATAATTATGCTCTGAGACAAAATTTGTAGGAAGGAGTAGTATCTGACAAGCTAGTAAAATTGAAAATAAGTATTCAGAAACAGCCTTTGTTTAGGTCTTGAACAGAAACAAGAATCTCACAATCTAGCAACATGTCAAGAACAACTTTTCTGGGTTTAGCTTGATTCTGCTCCTCAATTAGACAATTTGATTAAAAAGCTAGGTAGCAGCTGCAGATCAGAGACCGTTTTAGAATGAGAAAAATGACAATACTATTAGTTTCTGTATGACAGGAGAGATCATCTGTTCTAAGGAAGAAATGAAAAATGTGGAAAGTCCAGAATTATGGAACAAGCATTTCTAATTACTTGATTTCTTTCCTTACTTAAAATTCAACTCAGCTATGAATGTCAGCTACCAGGATGTTAAGAAGGTGTTTCACTGAACTTCAGTCAAGATCAGTACTGAGAAGTCAAACCTTAGATTTTCAGTGAAAGGTATTCTCCCATTGGTAACTAGACATTTATACCCTTTATTACTTTTTTTCATCCCAGTTCATTTGGATATGTAATAGTTATATACTTTAATCTTCAACAAAATTATTCAATACACTACATTCCATTTTCTTTCTTTATGTATTTTGATTCTGAAAATGATTTTAGTAAGATCAGTGATTGTTTAATTGTTAGGAGCAAGTGTTTTTCCAAGACAGAATCTCCTTTCATGAATATTATCTCTGATTTCATTGTGAGGAAACAATTTTCAGCATGCAGCATACAATTTAAGTTTAGAAAAACCATAGTTTTCTTTTGCACTGGTGTCTGTTTACAGAGGGAATATAATTTCTTTTCAGACCTTACAATAGAGAGAGAGAGACCTCCTATGAACAAAACTACTTTTTAGATTTGTGAGAGAAACTCGAAAAAATTTCTAAATATATAGCTACAGTCTTAGATACCAATACGTTTCATTCGAAGATAAGACCAAACAAAACAGCACTTTTAATTGTGTTTTATTAGTAGGTGAAACCAAGTTCCTGGTCCTTGATAGCTATGTAGTGATTTGCTACTTACAAAATGGATCCAATAGCAACTTTAAATAAATAAGTAGAGTAGTCCTTGCCAATTAGCTATGACACCTTTTGAGAAAAACACTTTAACAATTTTGCAATTGTAATGTTCATGTTAAGCCAAATCTCATGACATTATTTGCTAATCCTATTTGTGTTTTTCAAGTGTTAAAAGATTTAAACAAATTAACACAAGTCCTTTTGCCTCTTGGAAAAAAGATTACTTCAGGTAAAAGTTAAGGCAAAAACATTGATTGTGATAACAATCCACCTCTTCAAACCAATTGGAGTGGTTTAGTTTTGGTTTTGGAGAATATGTAAAAAATTGAAATCAAAATATATCAAAAAACAGTAAGTCAACGAATTTCATTAAAATGAAAGGGAGACTACAGCAGTATGTTACAGGTTTTTTGAAGATAAAATATAATTAAAGGAGTTTCTGTTCATGAAAGTTTGGGAGGGTAATTTTCCAGTTGACAATAATGCTCATGAAGGCAATAATTTAATAAAAAATATTAAATTTGCAGTTCAGATTTCTAGAAACCACTTTTCTTATGGAAGATTTGGCTAAATGTCAGTATATATTCAATCACTTAAATTTTTTTCCTCTCGCTGCTCACGAAGATCCAAACATGATCAGAGAAAAAGAAACACCTAATTTTTTCTAATAACTTCTACAAACAATTTAAATTTAAGTGTTCTCATCAGTGAATTTATTTAATGATTTAGAGAAGAGTATTTTCATTTATATACAGTGACTTTAGTGGGGATTTTTTTAAATTAATTTTGCCTTTTCCGTTGACTGATTGTATTTCAGCAAGGTAAAATGAAAGTCTGCGTTCCTGAAAAGGTTAAATAAAGAACTCACACTGATGTTTTAGTTAGATCAAGAATATAATTTTGAAATGAGTCTCAATTATTCTCACACACATTCATATCACAGAGTGGTTTCAGAGTGTCAGCCGTTTCCATTCTGGATGAAAATGAGGCCAAACACAGAAAAGAAACACTTCTAGTATTCTCTAACAGCTAAAATTGCTTCAATCCAGGACTCCAGTCCAGGACTAGTGAGAGAAAAGCCTCCTATAGTGTGGACACCGCATCTTCAGTATTTATTGTTTGTGTCTGAAGGCCAGCATCCACTGAGATGCACTGCTTACAACACACTATAAACACTTCAGATAGGGAGCTGTCAGGGAAAGAACAGAATGTCCACCCAAAGTGTTTTGAGCTCAAATGGAAATAAATTTAAGGTCCTTTCCATAATTTCTATTAAGACTTAACATTTCAATGCAAGGAAAATGAATGGAACATTTTTGGGGGTTTTAAAAGTATCTGGGACTACTATATTCTATCACCTGACCTTGAATGTACTTGGAATCCTACTTTTCAAAGACATATTTGCTTATTCTGTCCTGTAGCAGATGCAGGCTTTACTTTTAATCTGCTTTTTTATCAAGAAATTCAAGTTCCTATGCCTCTTTCATGGCAGAATCATGTGGTTCAACAACACTGGAAAATTACTTACTATTTTTTAGGTATTACTATTCTTTTTTTTTTCTTCATACAGGCTACTAATACTATGTTTAGTATTCTTCATGGATTGTATTCTGTTTGAAATACAAAACAATAGGCAGAGTTCAAGATCCATTTGAACTGTAAAAAAACCCCAAGCAATATCCCCCAAAAGTACATAATGTAGGGCAAAGAGAAGCAAAGAAAAACTACATGTATTCTATTCATATCTAGGTTTAAACTGTTCAAATTTTTGTAGGTTCCAGACATCCTAGTTATTGATATTTTCCAAGGTAAAGAAAAGAGAAACAGATTATACATCGGTAATATACGTTCCCTGTTTGTCTGCTTGAGATTCACATCCCTCTCTTGTTATGAGCCTGAGCAATACTTTTTTCCCTCCTGCAGAAGCCTGTAGTGGTTTTAGCACTACTCTCTTGTAGGCTTGCTCAGAAGTGGGACTTCCAAATAAGGAGATTCTCTTCTTTTATAAATCTCCCAATCTATAAATATTATTATTGGTTTTCTCTTTGTTTGCCTCCTTTTTCATCTAATTATACCCTTTTATTTATGTGTGTACAGACAGTCTGCTTAATAATAATCAGGAATTATTACTAGTAATAATATTATAAATAATAATAATATAATAATAATACAATAATACAAGTAGATGATATGTGTCTTGAAACAGAATGCCTCCTCCCCTCTGTTTTCATATAGTGTCTTTGCTTACACTGGGGCTGAATAGCAATTTCGATGATTGGAAAAGTGTTCTACTGTTAGATAATAGGAGTGACACATGAAAAAGTCCTTAAATTGCTGTTGTGAAGTATATAAAGCACATATAAACATTCTAACCTGCACAGGAATACCAGAAATCAGCAGGTAAGCGATAGCCAGGGCAACGTGTTGCAGACTAAGCAGTGATATATCCCCTTTTGTGGCCATTGGGAACTGTTTTAGCAACAGAGTGCCAATATAGGTACCACTAAGATTTTTTTTTTTATGATTGTTCCCTGTTTTCTCCAGCTTCATATACTGTTTCCCTTCCAGAGTAGCTGTACATAGAGCTCTAGTACAGTAAGGCATTTCAGCAATTGCCCACTTATAAATATTTGAGTTACCCCCTGAAGACACCTTGCTGAAGAAATGTGGTGAATTAGGACCTGAGTGATTGCACACGCAAATTGTAATTGGCATCAACAGCAATGATAAGAATCTGTCTAGGTAGCCATTTGATTTGTCTGTGTATGAGAACTCCTTCTGATTATTGTACACATTTTATAAATGCAGACAAGGATATGATAACAAAATTTTAAGTAAGAAACATTAATTTCAAAATTATTGTGTCTTGAATTTATCTTTTGAAAAGTACGTAAATCAGTACAACCCTTAATATAAAGGAAAGTTACAAATATTCCCTGGGGTTCAACAAATGACAGTGCATTAAAATAAGCTATAGCATGTATCAAATGAAATATTATTGCCATAAAACAAAGGGCCTAAAGTCTAAGACTTTTGNAAGAAACATTAATTTCAAAATTATTGTGTCTTGAATTTATCTTTTGAAAAGTACGTAAATCAAGAAACATTAATTTCAAAATTATTGTGTCTTGAATTTATCTTTTGAAAAGTACGTAAATCAGTACAACCCTTAATATAAAGGAAAGTTACAAATATTCCCTGGGGTTCAACAAATGACAGTGCATTAAAATAAGCTATAGCATGTATCAAATGAAATATTATTGCCATAAAACAAAGGGCCTAAAGTCTAAGACTTTTGAACAGATTTCAAAGACTTACTTGAATCAGAAAAGATTTGTGGAGGAGCATCTAAACCGTCAGAGAAAATGCTTGCAATTAAGCAGTTTTAGAAGAAAGCACCTGAAAAACTCAACTCCTATAAATTACATATTTCATGTTGTTACCTCGCTGAGATGAGGAATGTCTGGATGGTACATTGAAGTAGGAAGTATGGAACAATTTACAAACACATGCTGCCTTCAAATTATAGCATTCTCCTTCTGAGTAATTATTTGCACATTGTCTCTGTCAGTATTGATTACACTAAACATGTTATTAAAAGACCGTATTTTCTGGGAAGGAGAAGAACATGGCTCAGTGGATAAGATTTTCATGTCTAGAAACACACATTCATTGAGCGAACATTTGGAAATGAATATTAATTTTTTGGACTTGAGTTCAAATTTAACTGTAGTGTAAAATCTCTACACAGTTAAAATGATTGGCTAGCAGGTTTTTGCAATGACTATGTGGTTATGATGTGAATAAGAAGTACAGAAATACGTGGCACAGAGATTAACTGTTTATTTCTGAGAGATAAAGAAACAAGAAATAGTGTTCACAGAACTAGCGACCTGTAAAGTCCCATTTTAAGCATGAAGTTTTATTTTCTGTGTAATTATTTGTCCCTAATTTAACATCTGACATGAATGCTCAGCCCTTTTCCCTATTAACACACTAAACTTAACTGAAGTTGTTCCACTGAATTCAGTAAAGTTAAAATTTGACCACTAGGAAATTAGAAGCTACTTATTCAAGATGTCCATCAGGATAGTAGTAATAAGGTGTATTTTAGTTTTCAAAAACAAGAATAAATTCTCCAGTCGTGTTCATCTAACCACTGACCCATGTTTTCAACATGAAACAAAGCCGATTTTGAAGGCCGTTATTTTGGTCGTAGGGATCAATAGTCTACTGATCTTGTAAAGCTCCTGAATGAATGAAAATTTGGGACCAATCTTGTACATTGCATATAGGAAGCACCTCACATTACATATGGTTAGTACACAACAACAAAAAAAGTATGAACACATTGTTTCCTATGAATAATATTCTTCCAATGTTCAGAAAAGTAATCCACATCCTTAGAAACGTGCTATATTTTAAAAAGAGTGTTGATGTGAACTCAGACCTCGTTCCTCTAGAAAAGTGCTCAGTTTTTATTAATTTTAGTGATACTAGGTAGTCACTGGTAATGATGCTACTAGGTAGGCACTTATGCTCTGTGGTGCACATGGTTATCTGAATGCTAGGTATGTAGTCTGTCCCTGTGCATAAGCCCAAGTCCGTGTTGACACCTGAACGGAACCCGCCCACCTGTATGCCTGTTGCCTCTAAAGAAGGTTCTTGGTTATACCAAAAAAATTCAATGGATCACTTGACAGGTTTTAGACTGGTAAGAAAACCTACTTGAAAATATAGGCACTGCCATAAAATTGGAGATTCTTGAAATTCCTATGTGCACCTTAACTCATGTGAAATACATATTTAATATTATATGGAATACGGTCTTTTGCCCTCAAAATTCTGCAGTTTGAGAGAGGCAGAGATTATAAACACACTTCAACCACTGCTTCTTTTGGGCTTCCCACTCACTTAAATGACATTAGTTCGAAGTTATTTTTCTAACTGCTTTGGAGAGAATAATTCCTTGAAGTTGTCCAGTAAGACTGAGTGATTGCAGCTTAGGAATATCAGAAAGAGACTCCAAGGAATATCAGAAAGAGGCAAATATTTGAAAGTGAAATCTTTACCAGAAACAGATTGTTAGATAGTTCTAAAACCAAAATGCTGCACGGTGTGATAGAGTTTATCTGTTTGTTGATTTTAAAATGCATACTTCTATATTAATTAGAAGTTGAAATCCATTATTTATTCAACTTCTTGGTAATTTATGGCTTGAAACAGCAATCATTTTAAGCTACATTTTACATGGAATTTTCACTTTTATTCCATTCTTGTTCTGCGCTAATTAAAGAAAAAGATAAAACAGCTGCTGACCAATTATTATAAATAATCATGAAGGTGAAGACAAAAGGATGTGTCATCCTTTTGGAAGATGGAATAATTATATTTTGCTATGGTTATCTCAACTCACATTATTTCTTGTTAACCCTCAGTAATACACCAGTATTGGCAAGTGAGAATTTAATGATAAATACATATTTACAGCTGAACACTTGTCAAATGAAATGCCATTTCTTAGTAATTTCTAAACACATATTTATTATTTGTTGTTCATCAATATTTGGTAAGTAATTATATTTTCTTAATTAATATGACTCATATTGTACAAAAGGAGCCAACATGCATGTGATAGAATAAAACAAATCTGTTTTAAAGTGGTTGCTTAATGGTAATTAACAAGCAATTTATTAAATTCCTCTTTCATGTGTTTTCTTTTGATGAAGAAAATGGATTGCAGGGAACAGCATGAGAAATTACCTTATTCTGAGTTGATTAACAATTTAATCTCCTATATATTTGGCTGGTCTCATTTATAGGACAGGTAATGGTCAAAGCAACCTACCTCTAACCCTTATGTCTTGTTGATTATAAATACTAAATCTGTCCCAACACTTGGGCATCTGACTGTGATAGAAGCAAATATTGTAGGTGCATGTACTTGATCAAAACTGAAATCTCACCTTAAAGACATGTCAACTACTTCTGAATTGATTAGAGCTTCTATGTGGCACCTCCTCACAAGACTTTACACTACCTTATTTTTCTTGAGTAAAACTCTGGAAAGTGCAACAATATTTTTCAGTTTAGTTGCATGTTCATATCTATTCTCCTAGAATAATATTTTGTACCATTTCCAAGTGTTACCAAAATGTAGTAAAATTTCCATTCTGCACACATAAAGCCTGGTATTCCTAATGTTTCTTTATAAGATCTTCAAGTTTTCATTAGTTTCTGTGAAGAATGCACGTTTTCTTCCCTATTTTGATTAATAATATTAAGACACTAATTCTTCACAGTTATTTCTTCATTGCTATTGTCAGGATTTCAAAAGTCTCTCTATCAATCAACTGCAGCTGAAAAAAATCTACATTATTATTTTAAAGTCCCACCGACATGACTAGCCTACCTACATGACTTACCACCTGGAATGACTATCATAGTGTTTATCTCATAAAATATAAGTGCTTAGGTGTCTCACTTTGATAGAATGTAGCGCTAATGCTGCCCACACTACATGTAATTCAAAATCTCTTTGATAATTTGTTGCACAGGTGATAAAAAGGCTAAAAAGCAATAAACCTACATTATTACATATTAATTAATATGTGTTAACGTCTATGTTAGTTGTGTTTAGCAGTGATCACTTTTCTGGTCTGATAGAAGTCAAGAGACAATGTGTGATAAAAATATAAGATGAAAATATCATGCAGTATAACAACTCTGTTTACCTTGATATACTTGAATCTGATGGCAGCCAGTAACATTAAAGGAATATTATATGCACAAGTGGATAGCAGTGTTGTTTTTTAGGGATTTTCTTATTTGGTCTTTCAGTTTGTAGCAATTTGGGGGTTAGGGATTATTTCTGGACTCACAAATTGTAATTTTAATGTTTAACACCTTTCAGTAAACTTGCATTTCCTAAAATTGTCTAGTAACATTTTGAATTCAAGATTGCTTTGGGCAACCATACAGCTCAGCAATAATGTTTTATATTATTGAGTCATACACAGTGTTCCATTTATTTAAATTTATTTAAATTTTTTGCAATTTTTTTTTTCTCTCTTTTCATTTAAATTTGTTCAATTTTTTGCCTGTTCTTTTTATCACTAGAGCTAGTATTTTCAGTTACACCTCCTTAGAAATTCTAAGATCTGTTTCTGAAAAAGTAATAGATAATTTCAAGGGTATAATTTTATACAGATTTTTGGGGGTTGCTTGTTTACATGTGAATCATTTTACAACTATTCCTACTGAATTTTATCTGCCAACTTACTGCCCATCATGAGATGCTCCTGTACTTTTTCACAACTTTTTTTTTCACTATCATGTATACATGTCAAAGTCCGTCACCTCATTAATTTTGCCTTTTTCTAAACAACTTATGAATATGCTGAATGTCAGTTCTGTCAGCAGATCCTGTATTTTCATCAGTTCTTGAAATTTCTTATAATGCGCTTGCGGGCCTTATGGCAGGCAAGAATGGTGTTTGTTAAGCATTTCATTTAGAACATCAATTTATCTGCAGCAAGAACGAAACAAATAATTCCTCATTCCAGGAAATACATGTATCATGAGTTTAGTTAAAATGGTGGCAGTACATACCTTGCTTACATAATGAAAGTGTAGTTCAGAGTCTAAATTATCTCTTTTGAAAGCTCCAAAAATAATCCTGTAAAAGTATCAAATAACTTACAAAGTATGCTAAGGTATATATGTCTCAATAAATTACAAAAAGGATTGCTTAATTTCAAACTGTAGAATGCTTTTATAGTCAGTGGAACATGATAAGTTGCTATTTTTATTTTCCATTTATCCTCTCCTGGACATTTGTCTTAAAATAAAGTGAAACTCCTGCTTGATTGGCTAGTTCTCATTAGTTATATTGAGAATACATTTTCTTCAGCTTGGAAAAGTATGCAGCTTGCAGATGGCTGAAAGTAGAATTCTGTCATTTTTATTTCAGTTAAAGGTAATGCTGTAGTCTTCTTACTTAATGAATTGCCTACCAATGTTACAAAGGACATACACTCACAAGTGAAAGAATGAGAACTCTTTTGGTCTACAAGGCATAAAAAACTTATGGATGTGATACAAGCAGAGTAAGGTTTTGGACAAACCAAAATGGGTGGAACTAGTCTAGATGAAGACAATTGTGAACCTGGGAAAGAAAGGGACCAATTTTCTTTCTCTCTTTTTGTTTGTTTGTTTGTTTTGGTTGGGGTTTTTTGTTTTGTTTTTGTTTGTCTTGTTTTATTTTTGTTTTTGTTTTTGTTTTTTTGTAATGTACAGCACTATGCACATAGATGGAGTGGAAGAACTCTCGCGTAAATGTGTTTTAATACTGGAGTGTACAAATTTCTCATGGTGACTTTGTATCAGTAACTTCCACTAATAGACCATTTAGAGAATCAGTTGCAACTCCCTTGTTTGTGCAACATAAGGAGAATATAGATACTTTCAAGATATATTGTACAAGGAATATAAAATAGAAAAAAATTAACCTGTAGAAAAGGTGATCATACCTAGACAATATTTGCACTGTCTTGGTTTTGCATTTCTGTAGAATAATGATATTGTATTTGGATGGAATAGGAAATAAAAAAAAAATTGGTATTTACAAGCCTCTCTTCCTTTTTATATTTATGTTAATATCTGTGACAGATAAGGTCTTAGTACGACAAACAAGTCAACTTTGAGATATGATATTCACATACAAAATAAAATCTTTGATATCCTGACCACATCTCTCTTTAACAGTCATGAATACAGATGAAATTTTTAAAATAAACGACACTGAAAATTTTGTTTCGTGTTGGTATTTATTAATTATTTAACTAATCCTGATTATGATCTGTGGATGTTGTGAAAATTTGGCACTTGTGATGTCTTTTCTGCAAACAAGAAGAGTTAATGTATCTCCTTTCTTGGAAAGGATCCAGAATGGAATAATTAATTTAGCAATGCTCTTGCCATATAACTTTGAGAAAAATTAGTGGAAATATTAATCTGAAGTGAATGACTTCTGGATGTATATTTTCTTCTGTTTGTCTTCTAGATGGAGATGAGGGTTATTATTACTGCATACATGTCCATACAGTAATAGGTTTAGCATTAAGTTGTGTGAATAAAGACTTGTCTCCACACACCCTAAAAAGAGCCCATTGGCAAACAGGAGCCACCCAGTACTCCAGTCAGAAACATGAGTTCCCTCTCTGAACTGCCAGAGCTGTCCCAGGGGCCCTGCACCATAAGTTAGTAAGGGATGTTCCCTGTGGCATCTCAAAAAGTAAGGGAAGACACTGTCCACTGCTCTGTAGCTTATCATGGGAAGAGTATTCTGGAAATGGAGATAGGAATGGATAGTATCTATTCTGCATACACACTTTTGTGGGGAGGTCTAGAAATGAGACTGTTACTTGGGACTGTGGGGCACAGGGTCATTTGTGTCTGGGTAACAGCAGCTGGAAAGAAACTGGCATGCATACATACTGTGTGTGTAGATGCCAGTGGGTATCAAAGTGGCCTCTCTGGCAAGGAAAATAAGAGTCCTGGGAGCCAGGTATCAAAGTCAGCCAGAAATTCTTGGCTGCTGGAGAGACTAGAACCAGCTAACCAGTTACCAAGCAGTCAACTGGAAGATGCATTTGCATGTGTCCATCCGAGCATAAATCAATTGGAGTCCAGAGGATGTAGAGGTTGGTTACTGGATAAACTAAGTGTATAAGACCAGCTGCAGGAGAGACACATATTATACATATACGTACACATATTTTGCATTAATGGACATTCATCCTGAGCAGGCAAAAAAGTGAACAAGGTCAGGCCATTACTGCTGTTTGCATTTGTCTTAATGCTGTGCTCTCCATGTGTGTTGATCTGTGTGGCCAGACGTGTACATGTACTGTGAGCACATATGCATGTGTGTCTGCTAGGGCTGCATGCTCAGCTTCTTTAGTCATTAATATCAGCATCTCAGGACGTGGGGCTGCTGCATGGTTGTGTTTATTGAGCTACTGCATTCTTCAGCTCCTAGTAGTAGACATGACAGAAAAAAATGATAAATTTGATTAACTATATGCACCACTTAAATGTTAAATAAATGCATATAAAATAGTAATAGATTCTGACTATAATTTCTGTTCCAATACTCTTCACAGTCTGTTGCTTTGGCTGTGCATCAGTGAGTGCTACATACTGTCCTTCCTCATATCTGGCCATAGCCTTCTGCAGGGTAATTTGTGTTATTGCAGAAGTAAATTATGCAACTTGAAGCACACGATTAACACTGTACAAGGTTTTCCAGATGTCCAGATATCAAATGATAAGTCTATAGTCTGTGGACGTTACAAGCCAAATGTAATTAATTGGCTGTAAAGGAGACAGAGATGAAGAGACTGTGACCAGGTTCTCCGGAAATATTTGCTCTTCCTGGTGAGAATATAAGTCCATCCTGTCTATCACAGATGTAAATGCACTTAAAACTGACTAAATTTATAGTTTCCTCAAGCAAAGGTCTGATTAATTCATGTTTCTAACAGAGATGGAAGATGTACACTTACTAGACGGAACTGAGATGCTTGCCTGGTAACAGCAAGAGCCTGCATTTGGCATATAGCAATGTTTTTTTCTGTTTCAACTACTTATATTCATATATTACAGAAGGTAAAAATAATGCTAGTGAGCATAAGATGAAGCAGGAACTTGCAGAGAACAAGGAAGAGAAACCAAATACCAGTTTCTCCCAAAGTGCAAAATGGAAAACATCATAGTAGCAACAGAGAAACAGTAGCCAAAGAGCAGGTGTGTGAATAGATGTAGTAACAAATGTCAGTAGGAGATGGCAGGTGTGTTGTTATTTCTCTTTTAGACCACAAAAACATGCAAATATTGCACAGATGGTAGGATTAGGAACGACGAGAATGAAAAATCCTCATATTAAATGCTAGCATTAGAAACTAAAAAAAGAGGAGTGGGCTTTGACTTCCAAAATAGTTATAGATAAAACACAGTGCTGTCTAACAAGGTGATCCAACCCACCCGAGATCTGAGCCATTCTTCAGAGATGTCGATCAATGTGCATTAACAATGCAAGCATTCTAACATGTTAATGTTCTGACCTGGAAGCCTCATTTTGATGCCATATTTCGTTGAGATGCATCCTGAACTCTGCACTTGATTCTTCTCTAGAGGGAGCTGACGACAAAGTCCTTACTGTCTTTTCTGGTGACAGAGCTATTATTGTTTACATCCTAGGATCTTCAGATATATCCTACTCATTTTCTGCAGGCTGCACTTGTAGCGCTGTAATTAAGATGTCATCTTTGAAATATGTGAAATCTCACCTATTCTGTGGAACACATCCTCTCTTGTCCTTTACTACTTTATGCTTTTTGTTGAAAATGCTAAATGGAATAAGGTGTTTTGGATTATTTGGTTATTTTGCACATACTAGTTGCAAAGAACATGGTAAAATTAAGTGATATATAAAGCCCCCTCATTTTTGGACAATAAATCATTAAACATGACATACCACAGTAAAGTGGAATAAATCATGGTTTAAAAGAAAATGAAACAAAATAAAAGTAATTTATTTTTTAAATAAATCAGTGGGGAAAAAACCATTATATTGTTACATTCTTTTAAGTATTGGGCCCACTGAATACATTGCTCATATGAAACAGAACTATTTATGAATATTGCCTGGGAACAGATTTTCAAAGTGTCACATGCCAATTAACACAGTACATGTGAACAGAAGCATAATGAATTTGAGATGATAATATTCCCACACGCAGAAAATGTCAACAAGAACATAATTGGCAGCTATAGCATATGGTATACTGAGCTCAAAAACTTGTTTATACCATCTTGAATCTCCCACTAATAAGATTTCTCTTTATTAACAAAATATAAAGGAATATATCTGAAGTGCCATTCAGAAGTGTCACTTTCTTTTTGAGATTCAGGCATGAAAATTGATTGATGTGCTTTCTAATGTCAAGCTAGATGTTGTATAATCCAGTGGGGTTTGTACAGCACTAACATTATGGTGTTTAATACATATTCACAGAGGTTGCATAAATCTGCTTGCTAGCTAAAAAAGATGTTGACCACGATATTTTTGTGTGTCTGTGCATGTTACACTAAATGTAAATGACCAAAAGATTTCTTCAGTGTTCTAGGCAGGATGTTTCAGTTACCAAATCAAACTTATTTCCTTCATTTACATCTGACTGGCAAGAGGATATAGATCTTGTGGAAATGAAGTATCAGTGTTACAGTGGATGATCTCTCTTTGGCCTTCCTAATGCTTTCTAAATGTTCCATGAAAGGAGAGGGCGAGCAAACTTAAGAGTGTCTTAAAACCCCCAAACATTTGCATGAAGAAAATAAGTATGCATTAGATGGACATGAGATTTGAACTGCAAATCAGACTGGTGATAATTTCTTCTGCATTTCTGACTCTTTCATAAATTCTTAGGATACATGAGCTTAAATTCAAGTAGCTTCATTAATTATAATAATTTTCAGATTTTACATAGCTGAAAAGAAGAAAAGCTTTAAACAAAATCCTGGAATGTTTCCCTCAAAATTTCCCAGGAAGTTTCATCAAACCTTTCTCTTTCATTTCCTGTTCTACCTCTTTCAACATACCTATTAACAGTATTAGTAGCATGTAGTTATTGGCTGTTATTAAAACCATGCAAACATCACTGTAAATCACTTGGTTACTTTCCAAAGTTTCCTCCTCTTGATAGTATCAGTCAAGTTGCATCTGCATATAATCCAAAAATTGCTTTCCACGAAAGAGAATCCCGGCTTGGCTCAGATGCCCCTTATAAGGATTTAAACACCACTGAAACAGAGGTATCCTGTCTCTTAAATTTGATATGAAGAGGCTGACACTGCAAGAAGATAATGTAGGCATTTATCTACATCAAATGCTTAGCTATGGCGCCTTTTTCTGAGTTGGACAAGGATGTCCAGAAAACAATCAGATCTTAGAGGCTCATGAATTTTCCTCTAGAAATATTTTGAACATTGATAAAAACAGTCATTTACCAGTGAAATTAAATACTGATTATATTTGGGAGGTCTTATGCTTTTTTCAACTTCTTAGCTACATGATCCTATATATTGGACAATATTTTTGTTTTGTTTTGTTTTGTTTTGTTTTGTTTTGTTTTTTAAATTGTGAATACAAAGGAAATAAAAAATAAAAAAATTATTTTAGGTCTAAACCCAAATTTAAACTTTCAGTACACAAATTTGATGGCAATCACCATGATTTTGTAAATATGGTTATAAAGGAAGTACAGTAGAAACCAATATCCAGTTGAAATTGGAGGAGAACTGTAGAAAATTTGAATTTACCTTTTTAAATTCGTGATGAGAATGACTCTGAGGTAAAGAGTATCTGAATTTTTTAATGCCACAATGTTTACACCTACCAGTTTTATAGGTCATCTGATATTTCTCATGACTTCTTAGCCATATTTCATTGGCTATTTAAAAGCTGTTTAAGAAAACGGTCTGATTAATTACAGTAATTTCTTCCAATAGCCTTTCCCATTCTTTTTAGCAGTCTTGCATCCATATAGTAGCTTTGACACAGTTTATAAAGACTACCTAGAAAATATTTGAAAATATGCTAAACCTTAAATTACTGTTTTCAATAATGGCTTTAGCCTCACATGAGCCAAGTACTTTGGCAGCATTCCTCTGATGCTTAGCTTCACCAGGATGCACAAATGCCTACTTTTCTCTTTACATTCCTCACCAGAATGGGGACAACATAGTATATAGTTGTAAAGTTTTCATTACAGGTCAGGTGTTCTTTAGGTAATGGAGGAATAATGATATCCTTTGAACCAATAAATGGATGCTTAAAGAAGTGAAAGTTAACTGGGCCAGGAAAAAGATCACACAAAGAGTGAAGCTTCACAAAGAATATGGCAGGCACTACTGTGGTATTTAATTGATTCATCCTCTGTTTTCAATGGCATAGGAAATAAAATCCCTATTTCTCTATCCTGGAGGGATGTTTCAGGTACGTTTTATTGTTTTCTTTCCTTCTATGTCCCAATACATCACAGCAGATCATCTTCATGCTTATGACACATGAAAAGAATAAAAACCTCACTTTGTAATAAAGCAATTATTACTCAACTTTGAATGTCTTGGTAGCAATAAAGTAACTCTAACTTTATGCATAAACAACGAGTTTTGGATGATAAAATCATGTGATAAAACAAATTATTTACATATTTTGAGTTGCTCTCAAAGGATTTTCATATTTTCAGCTTCTTATAGTTCTTTCAAAGTGTTGTCAAAGTGGGGTTTTTTTACCAACTAAATAATTTTTACAGATTTAAAATCTAGAAATTTCCCTTAATGGTCTTAATTTTTTTTTAGTTTTTTTTTTTTTTTTTTTTTTAAATTTTCTTTGTTTGGTTTGGTTTCTGTTGGGTTTTTTTTCAAACTTTCAAGAACTGGCAGAATGATTTCTATAGTAGTTCTGGAGATTTAATTAAGTCACATTTTTACTGTTCTTGTTACCCTTGTTTTCTTATCCTTGAAGTGCTTATGTGACAGTTGGGTTCAGGTCTTGGTTTCTATTTAGTGTCCTCCCTTAATGATAATTTGTAATGCATTTTGTAGGAACAGACCTTCCCAGAATTCTGAGTAGCAATGCTTCCTTTGACTCTTCTGAGGGCTTCGGTGTTCCTCAGGAAGGTGGACTCTCACTGTTGTGCTTAGCAGTATGCAATAGATCAGATTATATTGTACATTGAGTATTAATACATGTTCTTACAGTTGCATAAATGATAAAACCAAATCCATCATATATACTGCTTGTACAGTCACGTCCATTATATAGTCATACGTCTAAAAACAGGTAAGTGCCAACTTCTCCAAACAGGAAGAAGTTTTTATGTAAGATAATGAGAAGAAGTATGGGAAAATAAAGCCTCAGACCAGGCTGTCATTTAGTACACTGTCATGGGAGATATGGGTTTAAATCTCCCTAAAGAAAACTGGATGTGAGCCCAGAAATTTCATGTCAGGTGAATTTTTTAAACAGTAACGAAATAGGAGAGGTGTTTTGAAAAGAAGTCTTGACCTTTTCCAAAAGATCTGTGGACCCAATTTTACAGTAAGTAAAAAATTTTAAAAGACAATTATAATTCCATGAAGATTATGATCACTTGACATGAGGGAGGTCCTTCCTTGAGTCTAAAGAGTAAAGCATCTTAGCCTTGGAAAATCGTAGGTGTAAAAATAATCTGTACCTCAGCATATCCAAAGGATTAGCATAAAGACCTTTCTGCTTACTCTTGTGAAGACTGTTCTGGAATTCTTGATTGTCTAGGTTGCTAATTTGGGGCTAGTCTGGTACAGTCTTACTTTAGCCCTACAAGTCTATAATGACATACTAAAGCTACTTCTGACTGTTCAAATCAGGACAAACCATATGGAACTACTCAACATGTGCTAGTTATTTTTAAAGCTTATGGTTCTTGTTCATAACTGGCAAACATATCCTCAAAAATACTTATTGTAACTTTAGAAAAACACCTCATTTAATTTCAAGAAGGATCTCAAGGACAATTTAGTCTTGATTCTACTTTAAGATGTTACCTTTAAATGGATTAACACTATATGCTTACTGTACTGCTTGTCAAGTTGATTCTTCATGAAAAAACTTCACACAGTCTAATTTATCATTTACTATTCAATGGGATTTTTTTTTTCTGTGGTGAGTCTTTGGTTGCCTGTGAGATCTATCTTCTTAGGAAGGTAGTTTTCTTATACAAATGCCATGTAATTCTCTAGGGAATTGTACATGGAGGCAAGACAGTTGTTTGCACTGTAAATATTTTGCTTCTGGCTAAATTATTGCCTCATTTTGCTTGTAAGATTTAAACAAAACATAAAAGCAAAATACATGATGTCAAAACAAACACAAAGAAAAAATGATTTTGGGAGATGTTAGTAAGTTTTGTTCTCTCTTAGATGTTTATCTCTGTGTTTCAGAATACAATTGAACTTCGTGTTAAAATAAAAAATAAAATATCACGAACTGGAAAGTAACTCTCATGGCTGACATCTTTTGTCTTGGTCTCATCATGTTACACTGGCAAAATCCAGTCCCCATTGCTCTAGGAGCTCATCCCTAGCATTTACTGGAGACTGAAAGCATATATGTTAAACCTCAAAGTTTGAAACATTCTTTGCCTATCATTCTGAGCTTCCATGATGTGATAGAATTAACATACGCCTGAGTTCTGATGACTCCAATATTAAATATACTTGAGTACTATACTTTATTCTTGAGTCTCTGTTTAAGAAAGAATGAGAAATAATTGTGCAACAAAAATTTCTGCTTCAGAAAAATGTCATTTGCAGACAAAAAAGAAAAAAGGAAGAAAAAAGTGACTACTAGTTTTAACTCTAGCTACATGAACACATTATAATTAAATGGTCAATGAATTTCAAATTTAAATGTTTTTGAGTGGATGGTCTTTCACTTTTGAGAAGTGAAAGTAATTTCAAAGCATTTTCATCAATATGTTCTGAACCTGGCTTTATTGGCGAAAAATTATCTAACAGATCAGCTGCATTAGATATCTGAATGCTTTTAGTGAATGTTTCAACATGTGTCCCTTTTTTGTCAGTAAATTTCCTTCCTACTTAAGGGTTAAAGAAAGAAGTAAAATTACCCTCTTTCAAATTACTTTTGCTAATGTCCCTTTTCAGTATAGTGACCAGTAATACTCAACTACTTCTTTAGCCCCTCTCCTCTTTTGTTCTCGTGCTTAGATGTTTAACAAATACATAAAGTGACATCTCTGGATCCATTAAAGATAATTGAAACTTCTCATTTTGCAATATATTGTTACAATTCACTATTAAGAAAGTAGAGTAAAAGTTGCAGCACAGATCCATTAGACTATCACAGCAATTACTTTCTGCCGTTACAGATTATATCTAGATCAGTGTACAAGAAGCGGGAAAACAATGTAATGCATGTTGCAAAGCACCATTCATCACTTGATGGGCATAGTCATGATGATATAGAAGGTGCAATTTAACCAGTATCAATGGAGCAGTTCTTTATATCCCCTAAGGAATGATCATTGTACATACCCCTTTCAATTATTTATGTCTTCCTATTGTCCATTTCTCTGACGAAAAACTAATTTGGCCTAGCCATGCAAAGAATTGCTGTCTGCAATCTCTTGAAGAAAAATAATCTAGACAGTATGCAAAACTATGAAGCTAGTCTAATCTGAGCAATACGACAAAAACCCTGTCAAAAGTTATTTTTGTGTAGTATGGGCTAGATAAACTCATCATTTGGAGTATAAATAAGGTCAAGGATTGTCTTATTTTAATAGTAGGCCAAGATTTTTAATAATTTTTTTCTCAATAAAAAACCCAAACTAATATCAAACAACTTGGACACAGTTTGTTGATATGTCATACACATGTGTAATCTAAGACATTGCAGTGACTCTTTAAAGGATCATTTGTTCTGATAGCCATTGGGTCAAACGATATCACCTGGCTAAAGAGTTTACAAACATACAGGCATGGGCACTGCATTTGAAAAAAAGTTTTCCATCAGTAACGTGGAAATCCACAAGAAAACTACATTAGAGTAAAGAAAACCAGGTTGCAACTTCTGGGCAATTAGTAGATTAATGTCATTCTTGCCACAGTGCTGTTGTTTTAGAATAGACTTTGGAAGAGCAAGGTCTAAAACTACCCAAAGTGGAAATAGGAACCCCAGGCACGGTATGAAGATCACAAGAAAACTCAAAAGACTAAGCAAATGCACATAAAATGGCCCAATCCCCCATTCCCAAAGTTATTGATGAAGGTTTCTCTAACTAATGAAAAGAGCAGTCCACTGCGAATAACTTCCTCACAAGTGCTTAACAGTCCTATAACCAGAATCTTCACACAACTTGGATAAGGTATAGTTACTTCAAAAACTAGTGGAAAATAAAGTTGTAGATATTAGCAGTTAAAACGGGGTTTCATAGGAAAAGTAAAATCAAGAAATGAATTCCCATCATTACTCTGAGACCAGTAGAGCCAATATGTCTTTCCAAAGATCAGAAGTAGTGAGTTTACAGGAAAGTAGAGAATTATACATCCTTTGATATGTCTCCATGACTCTAAAAAAAGGTTAGCTTTATAAAATGAAGTCCAGGTATCTTTCTGATTCAGGTGGCCCCAGGAACATGCTCTTTTAAAAGTCAAAACTATGGATATTGGTCACATATGACCGATCACCCAGATGCAGTTTTTATTTTCATATTTTTCTTTGCACTTTCAAAAACTGCTTTTAATGCATTTCATTGAACTGATTTTTTAAAAACATATATATCTTCAAGTTTGATTTTCCATACTTCTATTAAATTAAACTGAGATAAGCATGTATTCTTGATAAATAAGCAATTATAGACATTTGAAAGAAATATTAACCTTGTAATGTTCTTTTGCAGTTATAGAACAAAAATAATGACTTCTTTCATCACTAAGACTTTGTTCACTTAGTATGAGTTAAAAGATGTACTAATGTGTAATATTTCATCTAAAAAGCATCTTTACCAGCTGAATAAAAATAAATAAAACTGTAAAATAAGTATAAACATAAGCACAAATATACTAAAAATTCAGATATAGAATCTTTAATATTTGTAGTAACTTGTCAGTATCAAATAAAAACGTGTATATCATAAGAGTTTTGGGAAAAAATTATAATGCCATCTTCTAAAGCGTTCAGTAACATGGAGTGGGGGCATTTACAAAATTTGTAATTACCTGCACTTTTGCCTTTTAAATTTTTTTTTATTTTTAGTGAAAAAGAAATTCACCCAAAATATTTAATTCACTGCTGAAAAATTCTGAGCACTGTAATAATAAAGTTAAGACAGTTTTGATGAGAACCTGAATGAGAAATCATTCCATACAAAAAACGCTATTGATTATCATACACATTTTGTATTTCACCAAGTCAACTGATATTTTAAGCCTTTTACCTTTTTTACTGTTTTCAAACACTTGCTCTGATGTTAAATTTTAAACAGTTGCCACCAGTATTGCAAAAGATTAACATGGCTGGAATGTTTGACATATAAAATTGTCAGCACTTATTAGTGGTAAACACCATCTTCTCTCCTCTCATGATGGATTATATGTTCTTTCATTAAATAGAAAGAAGAGATGACAGGGATAAGCAGTATTCTGGAGTTTTCTGTTAAAATGTTGCTGGCATTTGACGTGACTTTTTTATACTTTTCTAAAAGAAAAAGTGTCATTGGTAATTGATTCTGTTGGGAAACTTATGATAAAAATCATGTATACTCCCACAGCTTAGAGGACTGTCAAATTTTAACTCCATCAATTTTCTAGACATGCCAGACAGAAGTGTTAACAAGAAAATGTTAAATAACTTAAAACTTTTAAACTGATTTTTAGGGAAAGGAAAATTTTAAATGTAAGCACTGATTATACCAATAAGCCTGAAATGGACATGTATTTTCAAGACTTTAAGAACTCACAACAATTAAGTAATTTAATATCATGAACCTAGTGGAGTTACAACTCTGTATTGGCTGAAACAGTTATATTTGTGACTATATGAAACTTGCAGCCTTATTATTATCTTATTTCTTAGTCTTTCTGTCCCGTGTTATCCTTGTTTGTCTTGGGAAGAAGCTACAACTGCAGTTTTTGTGAAAGACACCTGGTTTAACTATATTCCTTTCTAGACGAAGCATCTCAGCCAACTTCATTAAGTTAAAGCTTACATAATCTGAATTGCAAAATTGAGCATAACTAAAGATATCTAATTCTTTATGCAGTTTTGGCAGCTATTTCACACTCTGGTACAAAGTAGGTCATCTACAATTTTTTTAGCTTAATGGATATTCTGTTGTACAATAGCATCATTTACCTCTCCATTTACTCTAATTGAGGGCAGTTTAATTTGAATTAAATTTAGTTTTACGGCTGAAGCACCACCATAACAGAAAAGTCAAGGTGAACACGGTCTTCTCTTTTGTTTACTTGATTAAAGTGCATTCCTATGCACTTCCTACTAGAGTAAAGTACTATATACAGCACCTACCAAAGGCAATATTAACAAAGAAGAAATCATTGGAATGAATTCCCACTAAAAAACAGAGACCTAAAGGAATATTTTATCACAATGAGGTATTTCTATGACAGAATATCACTGCCGCTCAAATGTTTAAAGGAGACAATTATAAAGAATAAATAATAATCATGCGTGCATATATTAGCAGATAGAAATAAAGAATGGAGATTATTACTTATTCAAATCAATCTGCACTAAACATACCATCAACATCTATATCATTAAATGCCTGTGTTAATCAGAAAAATATTATTCTGACTGACAATTTTCTGCCTCTGTGTTGACTTCTTTCTTTTTTCCCTCCCTTGTTGCTATCAGACCACATACCATATCTACGTTTTTCCCCCTTGTTGCTTTTAAGAGAAATTAAGACTGAATCAGCCACTGCAGACTCCCTGTGAGTACGCTTCAAGTTTCCTGATTCAGGATGAGGAGGTGACACATCAGATTACCAAGCTGAGGTCTGGAAGCAACATTTTGTGACTATGCCATGGAAAGCAGTAGTACAGCTGAGAATTCCATCTGTTTTCAAAGGTCTTGACTTGTTCAAAAAGCTTTATGTGTCTATCACTTCTGGCTGATTTCTCTTGTTTTAAAATTGTCCTTCTTTAAGTTTCTCCAGGCCTTGATTTTCCAGTATCATTTCATTTATATGCTTTGCAGTTCTGCCCTTTTTTGTCCTCATTTTCAATACTTTTGTTTCTCAGCATTTATTGGTGCTTGATCCTTCACTGATGTTGCTACAAGCTCTGTTTCTTCCTTGCACTGCATTTCCAGTTTCATGTTTTCTGTGTGATATCACTTTTCACTACCTTTTCTGATGTTTCCAGTTATAAGGAAAATTTGTTTAATCTCTCTCTTCTTTTGCAAACTGCCATTAGATCAGGTACCATGGAGCAGTTACCTTGAGTGTTTCCAATGCAATCTGGTGAAAACCAAACACTATGTATAGTGAGCATTTGTTCAGAGATTTTTTTTTTCCGTTCTTATTAACAGCAGAGACCAGCTTGTATTTTTCTTCTCTTTCTACATTTAAAATAAAGTTCAGAAGTGCTAGCTTTTAAAACTTACTTTCCAAAAGTGTCTTCCCTCAGAGAAAGTCCCCTAGCATCTTGAAGAAGTGATTTGTCATATACCCTTTAGCAAAATAGTTTTACTGCAGATATATGCTTACAGGAGGTGTCCTCATGGTACTGTGGGGGGACTGATGAGCTGTGAGATCCCCAGTACAAGAGACCATAGCTGAAGGTCACACTGCCAGGAAAATTACTGCTTGTGCAAGGAAACTGAAATATTTTGTGAAATAAAGACCTAGTTCACAGGAGACTTTTTTTCACATTCACTTTATGAGTGCATTTACCTCACTAATTCACACATTAGAGGGACAAAGTTGGGTATACACACCAATAAAGTTGCACATGGAAACCAAACCTGTTTAAGTTTTCCCTTTGGCTTTAGTGGGATTTAATGCAATGTTCATGACAGATTGATATGAGGATTAGGTTTCTAAGATAAGATAACTGGTTGCCTGTAACATGGTAGGGAGTACAAAGCACAATAAATCATATTAATTGGGAAGAAAAAATCCTAAACCTTTTAGTTGCTCTTAGCCATGCTTGGCTTCAGTCTTCTAAGTTCTCCACATACTGAAAAATCCGTTGTGTTGAAACATCAAAAGTTATAAAGGCTATTTGTCAATGTTCCTTCTCTTGCCTACAAAATCAAGAATTGTGACAAGCACTTCTTTGCCAGATCACTGCAGGGTGAGTATAATGTGTACAATACTTAATTTACTTTTGTTAATGTGTTGATTTCTTTTTTATGACTGCATGCATGCAGATTCTCTGATAAGTAGTCATGGTCAGCATAATAGAAGAACCAGCTTCAGCAAGGCCTATTCTAGATTTTATGAAAGAGCTTTAAAATCTAACAGAATTAGATAGGGATACTTCTTTTCTTTAAATGAAACCACTAATCTGCAGGTGCTCAGCAGTAAGCATTATCAGCCTAGGAATGCTAGAGCTACATAGTCTTTCATTGTTGAAAACAGATTTCCACAAAAAAGGAAGATGACGGAGGAGCATATCTGCTCTTTGTCAGAAGGTCTATGCAAATTACCTCTTTCAGAACTCTTTTAGCTTTTTCTCTTTGGTGGGGGACTCCAGGATGCCAAAAAAATCTTCAGTTTACTTATTTCAATTTTTTAATCAGGATAGATACTACTACCAGCAGCCTGTACAGGTTTTGCTTTTGAAAGCTTTATCCAGTAGAAGGGCTAATATCAAGATATAACCCATAAGCAGCATTTTAAACTAAAATATTAAAAGGAAGAAAAAGAAACCCACAAAAAATCTCAGAAAACTGTCCTATGTTGTTTGTGTTCATCAAAGCGTGCTCCATCATAATATGTATCTCTGTCTCTACTGAGACACAGATTATAGACCAGGGAGCTAATGAGATTATTTACACTGAGACTATAAAATTGCAGCATAAGGAAAGTACAGATCTAACACAAGGATTGTTATAACTTGGAAATCATAATAACTATACAGAGACCTTCAGATTTCTGTTGTAAAGAGATGGTAAATATGCTAAATACTAGTGTTACCTTGAAAAAAGTATTTTTTGAATCTTTGTAAAATTGTCTACTTTTAATATTAATCCTTATTGTATGCATTCTAAGTTTTTATTTGTCTTCACATCTTTCTACTCTCTCCTGCTTGTCAGCCTCTACTGTCATTTTCCCTCTCTCTGTTATTCCTCTGGCCTCTTTTTGTCTCTTTTTTTCTCTTGGCTTTATTTTTCTCTCCCTGGAGAGACTCCCAGATCCCATTAGAAATGTAAGTTAGACTTCTGATGTCATTCTTAGAGAAAGAAAAAGAAATTACAACCTCAATGTTCAAGGCTATATAAGAAATCCTCTTACATGTCTCTGTAGCAATGCTTTTTCATGATCCTGAGATGCTTGAATGTATATTTGTGGATAGGGAAAAAATGAAAACTTTAGGAAGGTATAACTTCAGAGTGTCTGAAAAATTAGGCAGGATTGCTTGTCTCGCTGTAGAGTTGGTGTTGTGCTAGCCATCCAATGAGAAAAAAATTCAGAAATGTCACTTTAAAATAAATGAATACACAGAGTTTGGGGTTTGAGATGCATTTATTTTATCAGCTCTTCCTTATTTAGACAATTCTGTGTGCTATGAATGCCACAACGAGAGGCTTCAATCCCTGCGGTTACTATCGGGAACATAGGTGGCTGACTCAGTTTCACAGATTCTACTGCACAGCCTGAAGCAATGAAATTTAGAGCAGTCAGGTTACTTGTTTATTAGACATCTTTCTGAATAGAAATAGGTGTTCCTGAGCATCTGAATTGTATAGGTTGTTTTGTCTGGCCAGGATCAAATCTTATTGTTAAATGATACAACATATTTTTTATTATGGTATTTCTGTAATGTATGCTCCATACATAGAAACAGCAGTCTATGATAATACAATTCTTTCCAAAAACAAAGATGTCAGATGTAAGATGTTATTCTTTTCTAATGGTGATAATTATGCATCACTTGTAAGGTTGTTGCATGGTTTGAAATTTTCAAAACCTATTGAAAATCATCCTCTACACTACACAATGCAAAACCTTTTTTCCAATTCTCTTTTTTAATTGACAAACCCATTTGTATAAGCACATGATCTTTATTTCTAACAATTCACCTGCTAGACAGAAGACACTATTTTGTTGTAGAAAGAAATTAGGTTAGTCTAGCATGATTTGCCTTTGGTAAATTCATGTTGGCTTTTGCCAAGCACCATCTACATGTGATTTGTAGGTGCCTCAAAAGTTTAAAATGGGAAAGGTTTACATCTCAGGCATGTATATGACATGGAAGATGTTTGGAGTTTTTAAATGTTGTTTGATTTAAACTCGTATAATTTTGCCTAAAATTTATCACATTCACTTCCATGCTATTTCAAACTGTGTCTTTTGTATCTAATTCTCTTGTCTTGTCCGTTCAGTCAGATCTAGGCAGCGGGGTAGCTCTCTTTGTTATCAAGTACTCTGCCTGTAAATCTATAAGCTGCATTTCCCATTTACCTCTCAGTAGTGAATTCTGATGCACAGGCACAGTTGCAGTTTGTTCCAGTATACTGTCTGCTCTGAACGATCAAGCTACAGAACATTTTACTCACACCTCTCAACCTCAGTAATATGCACCACAAAATACATATAGCAATGACGAAGTCAGCAGGCTTTTACAAGAACCTGTTCCTAATTACCATAGGCATTTTTATTATTTATTTCTTTTATTGGAGATCCTTGTAATTCTAAGTGTATGTGCAAAATCCCATGTGATAGGACAATGCTTTTTTAAATTTGTTCTCTCAGTGATACAGTTGAGAGTATGATCACACAAAAATCTTCTGGACGAGGCATGAAGCTGTCCTTTTCTCAGGAGGCCTTCACAAGAGTCACTTGTATATCATTCCTTAGCAAGTTAAACTTGAATAAAAATGGAGTGGAATACATGGGAATTTGCTTTTTTTTTTTACCCTGTTGAATTTTTTGTAATAAATAATATTGTTTCTGAAGTAAATATTATAGAAAATTAAAGACTGTATTTTATAATGCTCTACAGTAGACAATATTTTTATGTAATGAAACAGGATAAAATTATTTAACTGTCTGGGAGAAAAAAAAGACAAAATGTCATTAATCTTCTGTCAGTGATGCTTTTATCTAATACAAATAATGATGTTTGTAGTGCACGAGCTTGCTTCATCTTAGTTTGAGTAAATGACTACACTGGCACATTGATTGATAAATTGGTCACCAAGACTCACTTATTTCCTTGTTCAGTTCTGGTATTAGGGGAAAAGTTCCAAATGCCAATCAAAAATTTCTATTAAACACTAGAGAAGATGTAGGTAGTTATCATACACAAGATTTTTGTATTAAGTTTTAGAGAATTCCTCATTGTATTCACAAACTGCTGAAACATATTGAGATACTTGGACTGATAAGCCGCAGGGTCTCATTTCTGGTGCCTTGATTTCTATCATTGTATTTTTTTTCTTATGAAACAAAGATTTGATCAAACCAGCAGGAAACAGCATGAGTATTGCATGGGTATTGTTTCACACACTTATCTAAGCAGTTTCCAAGAGAAAGATGAGAAGAAAATGAGTCATGGCTGTACATGCAGTATCTGGATTTCTTCAGCTTTCTTAGTTTAAACAATATAGATTGAAGAAATTTGAGGTGGCAAATCTGAAAAATTACCTGGAGCAGGGAGGAAGAATTAACTATATTTCTTGTTATATATAAGGAAATTGGAGATATTTTTCACTTAATATAAATTTAAAACGACCTCTATGTAACTGAGGAACTGGGAGTAGTGAACAGGAAAGAAAGAGGTGGGCTTATTAAAAGTGAAAACAAACAAGTTTGAAAGCCAGCGCACTAAAAATTATTCAATTTTTCCATTGGAAAGAAAATAATATCTATCTACATTTAGCTGGGCAACTAATTTTTAAAGTGTTGATTTGTTCAATTTGTTAATCAATTTTTAAAGTCATGATTTAACACTAACAAGCTGAACAGTGGTTTTAGTACGTATTAGAAGCCATTTTAAAAAAGTAATAATCGCATAAACTTTTTTTTGTTTTTAATTGCAAGACTATTTTCAGGAAAGGGACATTCAACGTTTGACTTTGTTTTGCTTGATAGCACTGTGGTTCAAGAATCATCTTGCACTGGACATGTAAATGTAGGATGAAAAACTCAGGAAACTTTCACTGATTTTGCGGGTTTTGGGTTCTGTACACTTCTCTAGTTACATATAATTCCATATAATACCTTGATGCAAACTCAGACTCTCAAACTCAAAAGATTTAAGATTTTTATAGAGGAAGGAGGTAATTCCTGAACATTTAAAATCAGTCTTCACACGAATGTTGTTGAAAGTTTTATGTGTAAACTTTCACAACTCTTTGGATACCATATGATTATAAAATGAATAGTAAACACTTTTGTATTCAAGGTTCCAGATTTGAAAAGAAAAAAAAAAAACAAACTCAGCTGACATTAGTTATTGTTGAGGCAGAGAAAGAGAAATTTTTTTTTTTAGAGATAGCTATACATTTTAGAAACTTACATTAGCACTTAACCTCTAGTGGTAAATTGATCACTAATTATCATATAGTCTTCAATGAGGCTTAATGAGACTATGCTCCTTTCTATTACCTTTCCTATCTACATACATACATTAAAAATAAAAATTTCCTTAATTATTTCTTCTAAGAAAATCAACTTTAGCAGGTTTTCTAAAAAATAAAATGCTTTTCCATTCTGATTTGAAGAAATTTTGAATGTCTGTTTGTAGATGTAATATTCCTGTAATTAAGCAGAGTTATGCTACACCTGTTACATCTCTTGTGCAAAGCAAATGGGAGTAATTATTTTTTTCCAACGAGTTGAAATATTTCTTGAACTAACAAACACCTTCCCTTCAAATGTCTTTTTCCCAAAGAAGCCTCAACTTGTCTTCACAAAATTTGCTAGGTATTTTGTATTTTTACCTGCCTGCCAATCCCAATAATGTTGACAAATACAAGACATTACCTGCTGCCCAATTCTTATGATGAAAAGAAGAATAGGTGTTAGCGTTTCCATGAAACAGTAACTTTACAGCAGTTTCAACTTTAGGGTAAGCAGTCAATGCAATTTAAAGAAACTTCACTGATAACACAGTTATAAACCAGTCACAAATGAGTTATAAAACATAGTTGAAAAACTGTCTTAATTGAAAGCTTCAAGTGGTGACTTTAGAGGGCCTGTGAGACCAACTGTTCCTGGTGGTCACCTGGCTGGAAAATCCCATTTTATGTAGGGATTGTTTTGACAGCAGCCAACCATGACGCTGAAAAAGTAGCAGCTGCTGATTTAGTTTCCCTTGGCATCTTCCAGGAGAGGATCTAAGGCTCCCTGAGCATGTTCAGTAAGTTATGACACCTTAATAACTATAAGTTGTGAAGTCCAGAGGGAGGTTATGATCAGACTGCAGGGCTTATTATTTTAATGACTCTAATAAAATGTTTTAGAGGAACATGTAAATTCCAGCCAGCTTTGTAGTGAAGAGACCAGCCTGTGCTGCACATTCACTTGAGAAGAGGACTTAGCTCAAGTTAGTTCAATTGTTGAAATTCAATGTATACTGCTCCAGAGTAGCAAGTGAAAAATATGCTATTTTCTTTTCAAATGTGGAAACCTTTGGGTGATTTGAAAATGTTGTGCTCTGCTTTCTGCAACTCACTCAAAAGGCCTTGGAGTGAAGGTGTGGACCAATGCTCCAATGAAGAATAAAATAATAATTTTGAATTATTGCATAGAACACAGGGCTGAACATTGTGAAGGAGACCACTTATTCTCCTTCCAGGGGTTTGTATATCATCTGCTAATTTTTATCAGCATATGTTTTTGATAAAAACCTATAAAATGATGATATAGAACTTTTATTATTTGGTGGTTTACTCTTATATGATGCATATTATATGAAAGTTAAGCATTGATAATATTTTTACATGTTAGGTTTCTAAACACTTAAAAATTTCAAAATGCTGTAATCTTGGAACAGTCTTTAAAAGTGGGTGACACCAAGGCGTGGGGTGAAGCTAAGACTGGAAATGTCATTCAGCTAAGAACACAAAAAGGTCTAGAAGAACTTTAAAAAATTTCTTCATTTTGTCAGCAATTTCATGTTGTGGTGGTCTACGTGGTGCAGGTGTCCAAGTGTTCAGATTCATCCAGATCAACTCACCCATGCTTAGAAATGTAATTTTTATTGTCAATATAAATATGTCAGTATAGTATTGGGATACTTGTTGCAATTCTGCCATACTACCTACATACTGCATATGTTTTTAAAAGTATTATTATTATTATTCAATATATCAATTAATTATTTTAATATGCAAAAGGTGAATATTGAAAATGGTTAAACATGGTTAAAAACCTAGGAAAAAAATCTATAAAAATAATAACCTCAGTTCTCCAGTATAGTGATATGGCTTTCTGAATGCTCTTCCACCAAAACCAAAAAAACAAAATTGGTTTTGCAGATAAAAGCATCTAAATTCCATATCTCTTTGATGAAATTGTCACTAGAATAATACCACATCTGCACTTTCTAAACAAGTCAGCAATTCAATGACCTTAAAGTTCAAGTGGTAATTCCAATGTGCTTCGTAAAAGACAGTATTTGTAGCATCTAATCTTCTTTGTAGTGGTCCATTGCAGTGTTCCTTCAGTTCTGTGCCATATAGATAAAAAGCCAAAAACTAGATGTGTTCTAACTTATTTCCAAAGATTTGATGCTGAATGTAGAACAGATTTCTTTTTTTCCAAACATGATGTTTTACTTAAAATGAAAGTTCCTGTTTCTGCTATCTGTGGAATTGCCTGCTGTGTGGTCTGTGTTACCTGGGTAGCATGTGTCAAAAATTATATTGAAAATGAAATTGCAAACAGACTAGAAACTAAAGGATTTTCCACAAGAAATAGAGCTGTGCTTCCAAAGCATAGGCAAAAAAAAAAATCTAGCATATTAAAAAAAAAAGCATATAGAAGTAAACCAATGTTGCAGTTCAATTGGTCACCAGCAGGCTTTATTAAGCAGAGGAATGGTGGATGAATTTCAGATGACACTAACTAGATTGTGCTCTGACCTGGAATGTACAGTACTTGAAATTTCATGGCTCTGTCCCAGACTATTAGTAATGGCAGCTTGTATGCAGCAAACTCAGCATGTAGCAAATGATAGATAAGCTAAAATCTGGGCACCTGTCCATGACTGAATTGTAAATACAATTCTCTTTCTGCCTTTGGGAAAGCAGTGTCTGTCTTACACTTTTTAGCATACAATTGAGAGATTACTTTTAATTAATATTCCCCATGGTCTACTGCATGCCATCTCTTTGTTGATAAATTGATAATAAAATTTTGGAATTTATAATATTCTAAATATTTAATATGTTTACTCTGAACAGAATTTATTTTGAAATGTTTGAAAATGCCATTCACAACTCACACATTTGAAAATTATGTTCTTTAACTTCAGAAGTATGTTGTGAAGTTTTACTCCAACAAGACTTCTCATAATATTTATTTTAATAGTTGAACAAATAAGTGGTAGATTAAAGGTCATATTCTTAACTTCAGAGGAGTCTAGTTCATTCTGAGGTTTGCCTTGCTGGGTACTTTCTTGTCATTTATGGGTTTATTTTCTCCTGAGAGAAAAGAATTTGTCTCTGAATTTGCAAATAGAAATGTTTGTCTTTAATTTGCATGTAAATTTTTTTCTCACTATATCAAATTTGACTTTTATATTCTTTTTTTCTGTTTGGCTTCCTCTGTTGATTACATAATGTTAACATGGTAGGCATGAGGAGAAAATAAATCTGATTAGATACAGCTTACATTAAAATTTTTCTTTCATGTTTGAAACATACTCAAATTATGTAGAATTTAACCAATTCCACATTTGCATTATACCTTTTGCTAATTTCACAATATCGTGCAAAAGATAAAGCTAAGGTAGTACTAACATTTTCTTCATTGGTTAGAATTTGTCATTATCAGAATTTTCATCTACACACAGTATATGGCAACAATCTGATAGCCTTTAAATTTAAATTTAGATATTTGCAGAGTCTAAATTTAATTGTTACAGTAAGGCTGAAACATCCTCTTCCTTTCCTGAAAAATATGCAGCTTAAGATTGAATTCAGACAAGATTCACCAAATCTGTACTTCGAGTGGGACTTTTTATTCCAGTTATTGTACGAAAATTAATTCCAGTATAATAAAGATTTTCAACAACAAGCCTTGTTGAATGTAAAATCACCTACTTCACTTCTAATTAAATTCTGCAGTATTTTGTCCCAATGATAAGTGTAACATTTAAATAAGATAATATGTACAAGTGACATGCTGTTCAAAGTGCAAATATCATAATGTAACTCTTGAGAATAAAGAAGGAATGATAGGGATCAGTAGCAACAGTGCTAAACCAAAGCTTATCCTCTTGATTTTCCCAGCTGAAATCATTCTATGAATATTCCAGGATAAAGTTCCAACTGATATGCAGTTAGAATGTATTAATTTTTAAGATCTCTGGAATAACATTGACAGGGAAAAAAATCACTTGTATTCAGTGAGGTAAGAAATCTTGATAAATTTCCCCAGAGCTGTGGAAAAAACAAGGACCAAAAAACCATCAGCCAAGAAGACTTTTTCAGCTAGAAAGAACTCCATGTGAAAGCAATGAAGATGACAAAAGCTTCATATGTTGAAGAAAAAGAATTAATTATTCTACTTGACTGCAAAAGAAATTATACATTAAAGACAAAGCTGCAGTACATAGTCTTGGTATAACAGCAAGGCAGATAAATATATTTGGCTCATGTGGAGGATTGAAAACAGTTGAAGGGAATAGCATAGGTCTGAGTAATTGCTGTAGAAACAAAAAAACTTAATTAGAGAAGATGATACAAATGTAAATGAGAGTGATTAAGATAAATTCCTTTTCCAGGTGTTTAACAAGTTCAGATAGTGCACTGTGCAAAATATTTTAATTTTTATAGAGGGAATTTTATGGGAAAAGCCTTTACATTTATTTTAGAGCAGACAGCACCTTTAGTGTGGTTGTCAGCAACGTGCTTTCTATATAGCATATAATTTCAGGGAGGAGTTAAACAAAATATTGACTGATCAGACAAAGACACACAGAGAAAGAATTCTGAAGAAAAAGGCTACAGTACTAGAAGCCCAAGTGAGCACTACAAGCAAAATAAAATGGCTGATCAGGTGTGCTGAATTATCCAATTTTCTGTTTTCTGTGTGTTCATCTGAGAAAACTGTTCTTCAGACCTTTATGTGAAATATTGTGTCCAAATCGACTTAAAACTGTCCTATTTTTAACGGATTGTCAGACATGATGATTGAAATAGTTATTTTGACATTATTATTAATGAAAATACATTGAAGGAAGTTCTGAATGGAAAATAATTATTACAACAATGACTGAATATTTATCCACTGAGAAAAAAGAAAAGCTGACCAAAAAAATCAAATATGCATTTAATCTAAAATAAAGCTAATACAAAATTCTTTTACATCACACTAATACAGGTATATAGATGGCTATCACTGAACCATGTTTGTCCTTGGTGTGATAAAGGTCTCTTCCCATTTTTTCATTAAAGACCTTATCCTGTCAATGTATTCACTACTATGCAGTGATTTACATAATGTAATTTAATACATTTTCATTAATATAATTCTAATACAGTAATATAACACAACATTACTAAGACTTTTCAATATGTAGGAAATAGGAAGAAAAAGGCTTTAAGGAAAAGTTCTTAAATTAAGTAATTTAAGTAAATTAAGTAATTTTTAAGTAAATTAAGTAATTGAGTAAATCATATGGGAAATTCCTCATAGCCAGCATATTCCCTATCCAAAGTGCCTGTTTGTATTTGTCAGGCTATGACTAAGAGGGAGCCAAGTGCCTAGCACAGCACCAGGACCCCTCTAACATACACAGCTCCAGTGGACAGGAGCAACCCAGAGCCTGGCAATACTTTATTTGCTAGGACAGAGATGGTCTCAACACCCTGCTCTGACTGTGGCTCTTCTTGAAACATCAACATTATGGTAAGTGATGCTACTCTTTCGCCTAGGACCCAATGATCACACTGTCATTTTGTTTTCTTAAAGACAATCTGTAGTTTAATTGCATTGAATAAAAGAATTCTGCTGCTATAAATTATTTCCATACTTTAATTATGATTTTTATTTTATGTTTAACCAGATTTTTTTCTTAAAGATAATAAAATTTATTAATGATCGAAATTCAAACCAAATAAACACTGTCCAATGATTGTACATCAAACACATAAATTTTCTTCCATGTTCAAGAAAGATTGATTTAAAAATCAAGAGAGGCACCAGTTTGTATTTTAACTCTTTCAAGGTTTTGAAAATAGACAAGAAAAGTGACAAGAGGTACTATATAAATTTATTTTTCTCTCTTTTTTTTTTTTTTTCCCCAAGTCCTAGATGTTAAAAAAAGAGTGTATTTTTCTTCAAAGGACCACTGGTTTCCACTGACCCCTCACCAAATGATTCTTTTCATGTGACTGATCTGTTAATGAGCACAGTATATTCTGTTTCGTATCTTTTTCTCAGCAATTGTAACCTTACCATCTTTAAAAATTACTTCTTTAATGAGACTATACCAGTCACAACTCTGTGGTAAAATCTTAATTGCTTTCTCCTAAATTTCACATTCGGCACTAGATATGGCAATCACAGTTCACATCAAATCCAGTCCCAAAAGATCTCTCCTATTACACTGATATGCACAATGTTCAAGTCAGTACTTCACTTCACTATGCTTTTACAATACACAACTCTCGTGTGGATAAATCATGAATATTGCTGAAAAAGTACACTCTTCCCGTGTGCTAATCCTCTTCTTATAACACTAGTCCTTTGGAGTCAGATTCGGATAATATATATTTTACTTCTGCTCTCTCCCCCACCAAGAAAAAGATCTTAAATGTAAGAATTAAAATAAAAAAATCCTTATTAATTTTCATTTTTGCAAATGCATATTAAAAATGTAAGCCCTTGTCTGTTTAGCAGCTCTGTAGAATAGTTTTCCTAGTTTGAAGATTCACTCAGATTCTCCACACAAAAGAAACTACTTTCTGTTTTCCAAAAAACAGGCAAGTAATAATCTTGGTCTTGACTATCTTCCTCACTTCAGTGTGTTAACTCCTCTCCACAGCCAGTTTTAGTCCTCCTATAGAATTTCACACTGTTGTTTATCTTTAATACAGGTGGTTGGGGTTTATTTATCTAACCACTCTGAAAAAAAACTCCTCATTTTCTCTTTTGTTTTTGCCACAAAACCAGAACAGTTTTGCCATCAAAAAACTGCACAAATATGAGTGCCATTTATATAAGCCAAAAGGTAGGAATTTTTGTAATTATCCTGTGTGCAGGGATATTTCTTAGAACGTCTTCCCTTGAGTTTGTATATAATTGAATGTCTCAGTATTTCCGTCTTTAAATGAATATTCTCTTCTTGTTCTGTGCAACCTACAGTAGGAAACCAATTTCATCCAACATTTAATGTTTGTCTAAAGGTAGAAGAAATTTAATAAAAGTAAAAGACTGAAGTGGTTGTTTCTTTTCAGCCTTACACTGTGTTGAAATCTTTAATATCTTCCTCATTCTGCCAGATCCCTTGATTCTCTAAACCATTTTTTCTTAATGAAGGAATTACATACTCATTAATTCATATAGTCTTCTAGTGAAACCTTTATCTTCTCTGTGTCCCATTAATTGCTGATACCATTTTTTCTAACATCACATTAATTTATGCATCTGTGCCCATGCAAATACTACATTTTATTTCAGGCTCTTAGTTTATTCATTTTATGCAAAAATGCTAAGTATGGTTGCTGTGAATTACTCCTCTGAACTAATGATGTTAGATCGCCTTTATATTCTGTTTGTTACACTCTCATGACATTTGGCAGTGCATAACCACCACCACCACCCCAGGGCCATACCACACTATGATCTCAGGAGTGCTCTTTAGCCCTTGGCCTTGATTACTGGCAGTTCAGCCGTCCTTGAGTTTGTCAGAAACACTGTCTGCTCACAAAACTTCTGCTTTTGCTGATACATTCCTGGTGATTCTTTAAGTGACCTAAAGCACTTGTGACATGCCACTTGCAAATTCTTGAAAAAAATCCCACAAATTACTGCAGTTCTCACCAACTTTTCCTTCTGGGCATGACACTGTCTTTGGTTGCATCATTTCCTTCACCATACAGTTACATGTTCTTTTTGTTGGTTGAATAATTGTAACTCAAATCTCTGCATATTGCCCTGCTTCAAAATTGTTTACTGTTTCTGTTTAGAATTTGAATTAATATTCTCAGCATCAGAACACAGTCTATATTTCACAAGCTGTGAAAGCAAATAAGTAGTCTCTTATGTTTAAAACAAATGAGCTGGCTTTTGCAAGTTTGAACAGGCTTACTCAGCCTGTGTTAGTCAAAAAGTAATTTAGTCATAAATGCTTTGTTTTTATCTTTCTTTTCACTATGTACTTAAAAACATCCTGTACATGTCCTACTTCAGAATAAGTGAAGTTCTCTTCATCTGTATTTTAGTTTTCTTTTCCTGACTTCCTGAAAGCTACTGTAAACATGAAATACTTTGGAATAAGTTTGCAAGCTCTGCACTTTTTTAACATTTTGTAAAAAGTTGCTTAAATAATATTCAAGCTGCTTAAATATTTTTTTAAGCAGTTCCTTAAGAGATGGATGTCCTTTCTTTCTGTCTCATGCAAATTATGTATTTTTAGTTTTCATGTTTTACTTCTGGTCTATCTTGTGGTCAGAAGTCACTAAAAAATAGTCTGTTCTAGAATGGCTTATTGGCAGACTAGCATAGTTTAAGACAAGGTTCAATATAATACAACAGTTAGGTCTAGAGTGGCTCCCACTGTAGTCTCCTAAACATTCAAATGATTCCCCACCATTACCGCAACAATTTGCTAATGAAAATTTATCATTTAGACCTCCATACCTGTCCACTCTCTTAAACTCTCTTGAAAGTGATCTTTCGGCATGCACAGTGTATTCACCTAACTGCATTTCTATATACTCAAAAGGGAAAGCTTTTGCAGTCTACTATTTTTAAATATAACTTATTTTTAGAATTTGCAAATGTATTTTTAATATCTTTTATAGAGGAATAATAAAAATAATTTTTCATGCTTTGCAAATATGATTGATTTAGTAAGCATGGAATTTTTTGTCAAAATCAGAGTGGTGAAGTGGGAGCCTTTTACAGAGTACTGCATGGGACAAGAGACAGGATACTTCATTCCCTACATTGATTCCAGCTAATAATGTCTATTACTGCAATGAATTTTCAGTAATAATACAACTCTCATGTCTAAATTGAGATTGCTGTGTATGAGATATATGGAAATAACTTGATCTCCTCAAAATAATATGTAAATATATTCTGTATTTTCCTTAAGATATTTACTGCTTAGTGAGACTCTATTAGGTTTGATTTACCCATGCTTATATTCCTTAAACTCCTAGGAAAGAACAAATCATGCCACTTCTCCTAAGTAAGTATTTTTTAATATACTTTAGCGGGTCTATGTTGTTACCAAAAATTGCTGCTAACAGAAATCACTTCCTTCCTGCTACTGAAAGTCTCCATAAAACCATAATTGCAACAATTCTATCAGTTTATCTTTGTTGGGCAAATAATCAAGGATGGCAGATTGTAGCAATCCAAAATCAGCCCATCACAGCCATTCAGCAACACCCCACTGCATGACTAAAATAACAGAAAATGGAATAGTACAGCTGATAAGTGATTATATGTCAAAGCAGAAATAGTGAGGAAAACAGATTTGGGAAGTGCTTTCGAATTTTTCTAGGGAAATAGAAATTATTCTGGGATTAATATTAAAGATTTCATATGATTTTGAACTGGCAAACTGAATCATACAACCCAAGAAGAAGCAGGTTGCATTTGATATAGTTTTGCTTCACAGGTCACCATTTATATATTAATTAATTTCAAAAGTGAATATATGAGTAGAAATATTAGGAAAAAAGGCGTAAGCTTTTCTTTTGTGACTATAAAAATGGAAGAAAAATGTTTGAATTCACTTTACAAAAAAGAGACTATGACTGTTTTTCCAAGGTATTGGCATACATATGTGTTACATGACAGTGCAAAACAATGACCAAGTTTAGGGACTCCTCACAGAATTCTAAAATGGTTGAGGTCAGAAGGGACCTCTGGAGGTCATTTGGTCCAACTCCCCTGCTCAAGGAGGAATACCTAGAACTGCTTGGCAAGGTCTTTGTACAGATGGCTTTTGAATGTCTCCAAGGATGAAAGCTCCACACCCTCCATTTGCAACCTGTGCCAGTGCTCAGTCACCATCACAGTAAAAAATTGTGACATCCAGACAGGGTGACCTCTGTTTCAGTCTGTGCTCATTGGCTCTGGTACTGTCACTGAAAAGATCCAGGCTCTGTGCATGCTATATGTACTCTCAGGTGTTTATATACATTGATAAAATCTCCTCCTGCATCTACTTTTCTGTGGTAAACAGTCACAGCTTTTTCTTTCTTCACCTTTGTGGTTCTTTATTGGACTCTCTCTAGCATGTCCATGCCTCTCTCATACAAGGGAGGCCCAGAACTCGGCACAACACTCCACTCCAGCTGTGGCTGGATAGAGGAGGATTACCTCTGTCAACCTGCTGGCAATCCTTTATGTAATGAAGGCCAGGTGTACACCAGTACCCCCAGGTCTTTTTTGGCAAATTCCTTCCTAGATGACTAGCCTCCAGCATATATTGACACCTTAGGTTTTTCCCCCTCAGATTCAGAACGTTGCAATTCCCCTTGTCGACCTTCATGAGATTCTTTTCAGCTCATTTCTCCATCAAATTCAGGCCTCTCTGGATGGCAGCATGACCTTCTGGGGTATCAGTCAACCCAGAAATAGACATGACTAAGATGACAAAATAAAACCAAGAATATTATCTGACACTTTATTCTGTTCATTTGGAAAATCCATATGGTCTTGAATAAAATGGATGAATAGGAAGAAAGACGAAAGAAAGGGAAATAGAAAAGAGGCAGAGATCATAAGGAGTGGTGCTATATGAAGCAAACACATTGCATAAATAAGGTTTTTTATTAGATATGAAAAAAGCAGTGCAAGAAAATAGGTATTCTCAAAATGTTGAAAGAAAAATTCCTTTGAGACAAGTCTGAAGAAAAAAAGAAGACTGAGAGCAGAAGCTAGGGTTCTTAGTGCTAACAATGATGAAGACTAAAATAATAAATGGATTAAAATGCTACAATTACAGTACGGGCTGGAAGGTAGACAAGGAGTCAGATGAACTATTGAAGGACAAGAGTGAGATGCTAATGACAAATGAGGTTCATATTGCCAAGAGGCTGAATGAATCCTTTGCTAGTGTATGCATGAAAGAATTTGAAGGTCATATTCCACAGCCTAGGATAAATTTTCCTGGTGAAGCAAGTGAAATGCTAAAAGGCTTTATGGTCACAATGAAGCAGGGAGTTAGGAAATTAGACCTATTAAAACTGACATACTATCAGGCCAGGATAAATTACGTCCTGAACATCTTCAGGAAACTCTGTAACAAGCAGCAGGAACGTTTCTGGATTAGGTATTTGTCTGAACATGAGAAAGGAAAGGACTAAGCGATTCACCACAAGCAGCTAAGATAATTTATCATTTAAGTAAAGGATCTAAATGTACATGAGCACTACCAATCAAAGCTAAACATCAATTGATCTAATGTTCTAGAAACATTGATAGGAGAAATACTTCATCATAAGAAACTGCAACTTATAGAAATTGCCAAGTACAACATTAAATATGTGGAATCAAAAAGGCATGAGCTATTATCTCTGGATGTTGTTTTAATTAGTGTTCTTTTGAGGGACTGGGGGATGAATGGTTAAATTATTTGTCAAATACTGCAAAATAGGGATTTATGCTTTGGCTTGGTCAGTGAAAAGTCTACTTTAATCAGTCTAGTTATAAGTGGCTACTGGATAGTCAGTTGCAGCAATCAAAGGCAGGCAGATATAGTGACCAATTACTTTGTTATGTACGACCAAATTCAGAGGTGGGTTCTGGGCTGAATTAATCTCACTAAGGTTCTGAGCCACACACCTTATAAAGATATTTGATTTAATGGGGTATGTGTATGGTCTTTTGTGTGTATGCACATTAATGTACATGAACTGTGTGTACAGTATCTGTAACTTAATTTGCGTTTATTCTTTTAAGTTTCATACCTTCATTCTTGATAAATTGTTATATTTTATGTTTTCCTAATGACATGTACATATATTTAATGATTAATGTAAACGTTAAGCAAGTTTTCAGCAGTAGAGCCCCACTAGAACTCTCCCAAGAACTGCAAGGCATGGGAGATGAGGAAGAAGGAAGGAAGAAAGGAAGGAAGCAAGCAAGCAGGAAGTGATTCAAATTCAGATATAATGTTAAGATGTTGGTCAAATACAAAAGCCTGAAATTTGGATACAGGTTAGGATTTGGGCTGTCTTTTACGTTACTGAGGTTACATGGATTGATTGTGGGGGAAGGTTTATGTCTATGTAAAATAGCATTTGTGACAAAACACAAACATATTTATTTAAAGATATTTTAGGTAGAGAAGGTCAAGATTACGATTTTCTTAATTCTGGATGTGCCAAAAGTCACATTAAAAAAGAGCCTGTAGGATGTAGCACTAAGAATGCTAATGGACAATGAACGGACAAGATGTCCAACAAGACATCCAGCCACTTGTAAGGGAAATAGGCAGCAATGCAATCAGGAAAAAAATCTAGAGAAAAATCAATGAAGGCTCCTTTGTAGATTTCTGACCTTTAATTCTGTTCCTGGAGATAATTTGCAACCCAAATAATTAAGGTGAAACATCTCATTTTATGAGTCAGCTCCACCTATCAAACAGCCACAATGTCAAACCATTTCTGGTGATTTTGGGTCAGTAAAATGTGGTCAACTTAATAAAAATAAAATATTAATAATAAATATCTAATTAGTAAACATCTTCACATTTAGTTGATGAAAGATTCTTCAGCCTTAAAAAGTGAAGACTAGTTTAAAGGTGAGGCAAAGATCGGGCTCATCTTAGAAATGGAAAGCCAGATGGAGTCTCAGCCTTCGGCTAGTATAGACAGAGTAGAGTAAAAATGAGAAATAGATGGGTGCTTAAAATCTAACCTGCCTGAGAGAAAGAGACTAACCTTTAAAAAGATCTCATTCCCATTTTCTTCATATAAAACAGCCTGGAGATGCATGTTATATGTCCCTGGTAACTTTTTCATTTTATACTCAATTAGCTAGAAGTGCTTGCTTTCTTTCAAATTGAAAAACCCAAACTTACTTTTACAAAAAAATGCCACCAAATTCTAATATCAAAACAAAAGCACAAAACCACCATATGACACATAGGTTGCAATTTGTGTTGGCCTATGTTGTGTAAAAATGAATAATTAAATATTTGCTTGTTAATTGCATTGTGTGCTGAGAATGCTGTTGGTATATTCTTGTAGAGTTATGTTTCTTAGTTCTTTTCAGTTACTAGTACAGCTATATTTTTGATGCATTTGAGCACAAGTTCAAGCCAAAAACACATATTAATAATAAAACTCACAACAAAGCTGAGGAGATTTTTAAATGCTGCAACCTCTCTTTTCTAAATATTTCATTATCAAGCAAATTTATATCATTCAATTAACTATTAAAATATATTTTCTCACATGGCAATGCATTTATATTGAGTTCTGAATAACAATTAAACCCATGTTGTTCACAACATTTAAGTAGGGGATTTTTGCATAATTATTCCTCCTATTAAATAAAGTTTGAAAAATCTTATTTTGAAATTACTACTATTAACAGAAAAATATTACTAGAAGCAAATTTATATGCATTGTAATGGTGCATTGAAAAAAGAGGTAAAATGAGGATACTGCTTCAACCTGAAATAGTAGAGTTTCATTTTAAGAAATGATAGAACCATTATTTGAAGGCCTCAGTTAAAGCTAATTAGATAGAAACTGAAGCACACAATCTTTTCCTGCTTATGCCATTATATTATTTTCTTCTTCTCGGTGTAAAACTTGAAATACTCTGGGAACTACCTTTTTAATCACAGAAGCCCTGAGCTGTAACTCAACTGAATTTTCATTTATATAAAGGTTTTGGATTAGTGACCAGTTGAATATCACCAGATATCTGACAGGAATTTAATTTCCAAACATATGTATAATGCGTTAGGGTGAAAATTAAAGACTTCTAATAAAATTGAATGTTGCTTTCTTAAAGAGATTCTGAATTAACTCATTTGTGCTTAAGGTCATATCTGTTTGTATTTAAAGACTTGTTCACCTTTACAGAGCATCCTGTAGCTACAATATGGAGAACTCTAAATTACCTATAAAATTAGTTAATGAAAAAAAAGTAAGTGCACACATGAATATGTAGAATTTCAATGACACTATTTAAACAAAACCATGGCATATTTCTTTAAAATTTATTTTCCTGTGACTTTTTCTTACACTAGCAGAAGTCAGAAAAATATGAACACAATGAAGATTAAAGATAAAAATAAATTACTGTATTTCTTCAGAAAGTTCAGAGGGCTTTCTCCTGGTTTATTTTTATTTTTTCTCCTGTTGAAGCCAGTGAAAACTTGGGTCAGTTCTCATGTATCCAGATAAGCTAATTTACCCTTTCTAAAAACACCAGTCTTAAACAGTTAAAAAATATTTGCTTCAAGAAATAGCAATGCAAGAACTTTTTGAACGAAACATATTAGTCAGCTAGACAAAAGTGTACAATTAATTTTATTGCACTAAAATATCTTTCTGTTCTCCTTGATTTTCAGGTTTTATTCCCATCCCCTTTCATTCTCTGTATTGTCTAATACATTTTCTGAGAATTTCCTTATTTGAAGCTCATTTTTCATTCAGACCTTGTTTAGAATTGTGTTCTTGTTACAAACTGATTCACAATTACAATATAAGTCTCATCATCATTCTTATTTTAGTGTAATGAACCTCTTCTTGTTGTGGTTACTTTGTCATTCTTCCAAGGTCTGATTCCTTTAATTCTAGCTGGAAAAATGTTCATAGTGATATATCAGGATGATACATTGTTTGTTATGTATGACTCTAAAAATTATTCTTTGACCCCTTATGTTCTGAGGGAAGGAAAAAATCCTTCATAACCCTAATGCATTTAGAAGGAATGGAGTGCTAAATCTTATGGTAAAGTCTATTCCTTAAATTGCATTTACAGTCTCCTATGTATATCCATTCTTCTTTGTCATCCTTACCAGAGAAAAGGTCCTACAGATGTTGCAAAAACCAAAAGGAAAAACTTAAGCTTTTACGAAAGTAAGTCTCTTTCAGTAGAATCTGAAAAATGCCCACCAATGAATTGCACAGAAGTAGCAGACACTTGCAATATACTTTTAAAAGTAGTTATAATTTATGATGTGAAATAGTGACTCATGCTGAGGTGCAGGAATTCAATGAATCACGGATTCTTTTCCTAAAATAGAGTTTGTCTCAGGTTCCTGCTTTCTCAGCACAGGTCTTAAGCTTCTCTAAAATTGTGCAGTCCTCTCCACAATGGCAGCAATCTCATCCTCTTCTGTCTAGGGATAACTTTGCAAGGTCTGGCCCTGCTCAGTCTGTAGCATTATGGCAACTGAGAATATGGAAGATTAACTCATCGGCAATGTTCTGTTTCATTTTCTAATTTGTGTTTTCTTAGAGGACGAAGCTCCTTCTTTGTGATTAATGATGGAGGAAGCAAAAAAAAAGATATCTGCTCTCAAGGAACAGTGGCTATTTTAAAGCACTGGAACAGAAGCAGTAGAAAGAAAAGATGCTGCCTGATGCTGGGCCCAATGTGTGCTGAAGGTTTTCATTCCTTAGTATGCATAAATCCATCAGGCTATGGAGCCCTTTCTGTCAAGCATTTTGTTCTTGGATATTCACATTGGCTGTGATATTAATTTCACTTTCAGCAGAAAAGGAAATGCCAAAGTGCAGGTCAGGTGAAATAAACACATTTTACTTGGTCTTTTATTAAAACTAGGAGATTTAGGCTGCTTTTGAAAAAGGTCAAAAAGCTTCACTATTTGAAGAAACAACACATAGGCAATCTTTGGAGGTATGAATGATTGAATAAATTTAGACTCCACTAGATAATGCTTTAAAAGTGAAGCAGGTGTGAAGAACAATCTATAAATATTTAAATATATGTAATTAAAGAGTTAGGGGAAAAATAGAGAAGCCCAGAATCATTCATTTGAAACATCCCACTGTGTGAAATGTAAACTGAGTTGTTCAAAGTTCCATCTATACCTTGTATATCGCTAAGGGATGCAAAGGATTAAAACAATATAATCCCGGGTTTATGTAGTGGTTTGATGCTGGCTGGATGCCAGGCACCCACCAAAGCCTCTCCATCCGTCCCCTCTGCAGCAGGACATGGAGAGAAAATATAGAAAAAGTTCATGAGTTAAGGAGCATGTGAGAGATCACTCACTGAATACCATCATAGGCAAAAACAGACTCTAATTGGGGAAACTAACGGAATCAAAATCAGAGCAGGATAATGAGAAATGAAACAAATCTTAAAAACCCATTATTCACACCCTTCCCTCCTTCCTGGGTTCTAGCTCCCCCATCAGCAGCACAGGGAGACTGGGAATAGGGTTATAGTCAGTTCATCACAGGTTGCATCTGATGCTGCTTCCTCCTTCCTTCATTCCAGGTCTTAATAGTTGTGTCAAATGCATAAGTTTTAACTATGCATGGACTATGACTGAGTCAATTTCAGATTGTGGCATCTGTTTTTTAAACAGACTGAAAGAGCTGGAGACATTCAATGATAATATTTTATACCTTTTTTCCTTGAATGCACATCTGAAAAATAGTTTTTAAGTTAAATGAACATCCAAATTTCAATACATTCAAATATGCTACATCTTGTCACAAAGGTAATTCCACAAAAGTGAAACACTGCAACATAAAATAAATAACTAGATTTCCATCGCTGCTTAAGAAAATGCTTTTCATGGCACCAAGCAACTTCTCTTTTTGAAGGAAGTTTGTAGTAATGCATATACACATTTAAAAAATTCTCTATATTCCAGAGGGAAAAAAACGCTGAGAAAAATAAGCCTAAGAGGACTGTGCTGATGTCATTTTTTCTCTTACATGTTCAAGGTATTTTCTGTCCTTTTATATTATTCTGCATTTATCAATTCAGTTCCTATTATCTACATCTACTGACAGAAAGTTCAGAGTATTTTTATTTTTTAGGCTTTATAATAACATGGGAAAGAAATAAACGGAAGGAATGGGAGAGAAAAAGAATGTCTGTTAAAATATTTGAATGCAAAATTTTATGAAGATATGTGAATGTTCACTAGTTCTAACATAATATTCATGCCTTGCACCATCAGATTTATACGGAATTAAGCATTCAGAGGAAAATAAAGATTTTTTTGCAAGGTTGTTTGGGGTTTTTTAGTTTATCTTCTAAAGTGTCAGTGCGCTGAAACCACTCATTTTGATATATATGTGAGATAGAGCACCTTTACAGAAGAAGTTATATGATTCAACTGGTCTGTGTGACCAGCAGCCTCCCTGTCTCTATGTAGAATGATTGTATCTGTCTCTTTGTATCTCTTAAGCAATCCCTCTTGTCTCCGTCTTTCAAACAGCATTCAAAGATAACCTTTTTATTGCTTGACATTACTGCTAGTGATGAAGTTATAGGTTTGTTGAGAGTTCCACTGACTGGTCAAGTATTCATTTGAAAAGGGTCTGAAATTCTCATTAGTATGTCAACTGTGTTACTCTGTAAGACCGTGGTCAACTGATTGAAAGAAGATCAATAAAGGTCTGTGGAATTCCAAAGAGTTTGCAAGGAAGTAAACAAATTGTATAGAACTGCTATTATATAAGAACAATCTCTGAATGATAGCATAAGCGTCTTTCTAGGCACAGCTCATCAAGATAAAGGAAATCCTATGATATAGATAGCAAATTATTACAGCAAAGTAACTTGTTATTGTACAGTGGAATTAACAGATACATATATCTTAAACTTGCTCTTTTTCTGTACTTTTTATATTCATTAATGCTCTGCAGAAATCCTAAAATAAAGGAGAGATCTTTGTTAGAATTCCTCCCCCTTACGCCACAAAAGGGCATTTCCTATTATTTTACTTATTTAAAGTACTTGTCCTGGAAGCGCTATATAAAATGTTTCACTGAAAACAGAGATTTTAGGCCTGTAAATGAATTTAATGCCATTTTTACCCTAAAATCTTAGAGAGAACACAGGCATGGAGAGACAAAGTCAAGAAAATCAAATTTGATCCTCCTCAGTTCATTTAATGAAACTGAAGCAGAAAGATACAATGGTCTACTTAAGCATTTTGCCTTGAACCTAACTGGGGAGAAAAAATCAACCAAAATAAACAGGCCTATCTGAATCCAGAATCTTACCTGGATCCACCTATCCAGAAGAGGATGGAGAATCTTAGCTGGCAGATTGGCTGACTTAGTGATTCGCACTTTAAGCTAATAAACTTGAGGGATGCGGTCCAAAGCTGTAACACTTGTGTGCTGACAAGCAACGGGCTGGACGTTACCTACAAAAGTAATGAGAGACGTCTCCCAACCCTCCAAAAGGCTGTGCCAAAAGGGTGAGGTGGCCAGCAACGCAGCTGATGTGTCTCTATACCAATGGGTAGCAAACAGGAGTAGCAGGAAGCCATGGTGCAGCTGGAAAGCTATGATAGTTCAGCTCACTGTCACAGAAACTTGGTGGGATCAATCATGCTTGCATGCTCTGAACCTGCTGGGCAACAGCAACCCCCTGATATCTGAATAAGCAGCACAGCAAGATGAAAGCAGTCCAGAAGACCCTTGGAGTATATTGAGGACAATTTCTTAATTCATGTGATACACTCTGACCAGAAAATAAATGTTGTTAGTCTGTGCTTGCCAGCTCAGAAGAACTAATTACAGTTTAAGATTGGCGGCAGCCTGGCCTGCCATGACCATGCCCTGACCATGGAAATGGTCAGAGAGCTGGAAAAGCTCTCCTAATAAAACTCAAAGAACTTGAGGTTTTTCAGCCTGGAGAGAAGAAGGGTTTGGAAATACCTCATTGCAGCCTTTCAGCATATAAAAGGAGCTTAAAAAGAAGATGGAGAGAGAAATGTTTTACCAAGCCCTGTAGTAACAGGAAAAGGGGAAATAGCATTAAACTGAAAGAGGCTGGATATAAGGAAGAAATATTTTACAATGAGGGTAGTGAGACATTAGAACACATTGCTCAGAAAAGTTCTGGATGTTCCATCATCTTGTTCATCGCACTGAGTTTCTGTGACAGGATCATAGCTTTCCAGTTACACAGTGGCTTTCTGCTTCTTGTGTTGGCAGCAATCATGTAACTTTAAAACACTGACTATATATAATTGTAACCATACATACAAACTATGGGACAAGAGATCAACATTTCCCCTGACCCGGTTTACTCTATCAAAGTTCAGTCTGAATGGAGACAATTTGATATCTACAAATATCATATGACCCTCTAGCTAGAGACCATCCTGCACTGAGAAATTTCATTCTTCTTGTTCAAAGTGTTAACTTTCTTTCTGGGGAAGAAAATAATTCAAATTACTTTGAGGTGGAAAGAGAAGTGATGCCTTGGAGAGGCTGCCCTAGAACAGAGGCTAGACAGAGTGAAAGGATAAAGGGTAGGTATTTATTGAAAGGCCTTCACAGGGTACACCTTGGGCAGTGCAGGAGTCTCACAGAGACTACACCCAAGATGGACACAGTCACAAGTTTTTCGGACAGATATAAGTTTTGTCCATTTGCATATCAGAGGTTAAGTGTCCAATTACAGCTTCAGGCACTCGAGTCCCATTCTCTTAGTTTGCTTCCCCCTACTCACTTTTGCTTACATTTCTCGGGGCCTGAAACAGTGAGGTGTCCTTGATTCACAGGCCTAGAGAGCAATTGTTGTGTCTGACAAAAATGGGAAAAGCAGTTGCTAACACTCTACATGGAGTTTAGAGATATACACTAAAGTATTGCAGGATTACTAATATATGAAAATATAAAAGCTAAAATCCTAAGGCATCAGAAGCAATAGATGATATGATTTAACATAATAATTTATATCCTGGTCTTGTCTCCAAGTCACTTTCATAGACTTATAAAAAGAGAGAATACTTTGTGTTGGAAGGAACCTTCAAGATCACTTAGTTCCATTTCCCCTGCCATGGACAGGGACACCTACCACTAGAACAGGTTGGTCAACGCCATATCCAACCTGGCCTTGAACATTTCCAGGGATGGGTCATCCATAGCTTCTCTGGGCAACAATTTGTATGTGATACATAAAAACAGCACTCACAAGACACGGCAAATTATGCTGGACTTCCCTCTCCAACTGTTTGAGCTGTACATTTTCTAGAATTCTTGTTTCCTTTTGCTGGTCTAATTTATTTGATTTTCTCTTGCTTTGTCATATTCCACTTAAAAAGAATTAAGTGAAGATTATGTGATTGATACCTATGAGATCATCATATCAAATAGCTTAGTGGTTAGGACATTTTCTAGGAAAGACACACTTTACAAAAACAGTAGGTGCACAATTATGTCTAAATATTAAAAAGCATTTTGTTTTCTGGGAACATTGTGAGGAAAAAAAAATCGCCCCTGAAAATGCTCCAAGGAAATTAATAAAAGTAACGGCAAACAAGGTAAATTTTTGTGGTTTTTAACTAAAAAAGAAAAAAAAAAAGTATTTTACAGTGTCTCCAAACTCTTCTCATCACTCTGAAAACATTACTTTTGCTGAAAATCCCTTCTGTATTTCATTTTTCTGTCATAACATCTAATATTGTATAAAATTGTGAAGATGTATTGTCTGTGTTACTGTATGGTATGCATTTTCCAAAATGCAAAGTAGATGATTGTACCATATAGCTGAATTGAAGGATTCAGATTGGAATCAGATAAAATGCACTTACTTGAACAAGCCAGTAATTACACAGAATCATGTAATGCGTCTCTAGAGCTACTCTATGCTAGTTTGCTTAAAGAGCAGCTGACTCTGAAAGCATACTGTTTACAAGCCATTCTGTTCCCATATTATATATTTTTCAATATTTATCTTCCATTGTTCTTTACTACTAGGAGTATTTGCATGAAAACGGGATCTTTGTTTTTCGGGAGTCCATCTGCTACTGCTGCTTATTCTCAGCCTGAAGTCATAATCCAGTGTTCGAGATATCAGCCTTACATTTAGAGGAACCAGATGAACTGTCATTATAAACAAAGTGTAAAAACACCCTCCGATTCTGTCTTCATATGTGGTTTAAAAGGAGAAACTCAAGAACTCTCAACCATGAAACCTTTTTTCTTACAAGTGCACATAATGATGCACAGCTAGGAAATCAGTAAGAAGAATCAGTAACTTCTTTAAAAGGTATGAAAGGTGCTCCAGAGAGTTAGGGAACTAGACTGCAGAAAGTGGATTTTGCTATGGTAACGCCACCTACACCTCTTAAGTTCTCTAAATGTCTTCAAAACCTATGCTGATTTTACCTAATTACATGAACTTCTTACTCAGACAAATTCTCACTTACCAAGTATGATATCAGCAGAGATATTGTCATGGCTTTGAGGGGACCAGAGAATTTGCAGTCCAGACAAGGTCCTCCCAAAAAAACCATATTTTTACAGTTGGCTTTGACAGAACATAGATTTATATTTGTACTCAGAGTGTTTCTGATTGTGGCTAACGAACTGGAAATGTCATTCCAGATGCTGATAGAAACATTTGAATAATTTTTTTTCTTTAATATTTGGAGAAAAAAAAAAGAAAAAAGTAGAAAAAAGAAAAAGAAAATTAATTGCAAGTAGTTCTATAAACTCTTTCTTGACTTGACACCAAGGGTCGGTACCTGCTGAGGACAATTTGCCACTACCACAGCTTATCTGTCTCTTATCAATTCCCACAGAAACACAGATGATTAGCTGAGGGAACTTAGCTTTTTTTAACTGATGCCTGGTGAGGGAAGTCACATCCCAAGTAATAAATACAAGACACAGCCTGGGAAATAGAACTGTTTTTCACTATTTTCATGATGCCAGTAAAAGTGCTGTGTGTATATATATTGTGGGCCGAGAGATTACAGCTGTACATACATAAGTCTAGAGAGCAAGCAAGTTTGTGGGTAAATACATAAATAATATTAGGCAGAAAGCTAACACATTGGTGATTTCTTTGTCATGGCTGTTTTCCATGTATTTATGTTGAGGAGGAACTGAATATTGAAAACCCTAAACGATAGTGTCTGAAATTATTTAAATTTTATTACAATGGCAGGGTGTCTCAAACAATAGCAATTTGATTTCCTCCTGTCCATGTAATTTAGTTTTCATTCTCCAGTTAGATTAAATTTTCAGATGGATTAAGAGAATGAAACATGGCCCATAATTATTGCAGTTTTCTGCTTGTCCACATTCATCACACCAAATATAGTCCTGCTGGCAAACGTGCAGGGAAAACCAACCTGGGACATAGAATAAGGTTTTAAATTTACAAACCATACTAGTCATTCAGAAAGCATTTCTAAAACTATATTCTGTGACTTAGAACAAATTAAAATTCTACTGAGATTTTCTATCATACATGGTTCACTTTATCAAACTAAAATTTAAGTCTGCATTCAGGTAGTGTGTGTTTGTTCCCTAACCATGTACAGTTTCACTGCTGTTGACTAGTCTGAATAAGAATTGTAAAGAGCAACATAAAGCTATCACTTTTTTTCAGTTCCTCCTTTGTCTTTTGTGTTTTAGCTGTGTTCATCCTCTTTTCTTCGTCTCCTGTAACTTGGTCTGCCTTATTTCTCACAATGTGATATTATTTGCAATTTGGGGATGCAGTTCCAAGGGATTTTCCTGCTAATGTTTAAGAAGGCAGCATGAAAGGAAATAGTGAAATGTATGAAAACCTGAGGGAAGCCTTGGTTTACTGTCGAGAATTTATGAGGACTTTCTGTTACTGAGTGACTGCATGAAATGTTTGACATGTACTTATTTGAAAAAAAACCCAACTAATAGCCTTTGTCACATATCAAATGCCTTTCTATATCACACTTAAATTATACCATCTACAGTATATGGTTTGGTAGTGCACTGTAATTTCATTTCTGTAAGAAACATTTCTAGGCTTAAAGATAAGAATTTCTACACTAGCCATTCATGTATATGTCAGAGATGGATTTCTATCAGTGTTCCAACTACTTAAATATGTATTAGTATATATCATTGAAAACAAAGAAAGAGCAGCTCCCTCAATTCTCAGTTTGTTATTGCTTATGTGTGTGCTTTGGTTCCCCTCCAAAAACTTGCTTAGGACATTACTTTTTGTTCAGATTTTCTTTTTCTTCAGGCACATGAACTAACAGACTTTCTCTTTAATTTCAGGTTTAGAACTGACAGGTCCATCAAACAGATTTTCTAAGAGAGATTAATGACTTTCATGAATCCACAGTGGACACCTGAACTGTTTTATTAGTTCTCTTTTTTTTTTATCTAATAACTAATGGATATTTTCTTTCACATGCTAATTAAAATTAGTTTTTTATCCACTGTGTTACCAGTTTTTGAGTATTTTGAGTTTTGATCTTATATTAATGATTACTTTTTTGGGGTCTTCCATAAGCTCCTAGTCAATTATACTTTGCCTTCTAGATCAAGTCTAGTATTAAACACACACTTATTATAGAGACACGATAGTTTCCTTCTTATATGTAAGCTGAAATAAGGTTCAATTACTGACTCTGGGTTTGGGCTTATCAGGTTGAGCCTTTCAGTTGATTTACAGCATTTTTGCAGCACTAATTTGACACAAAGAGTTTATAAGCAGTCTCAAATATTTCAATTAGGTTGGTGAGGATGTTTTAGGTTCTCAGAAAATTTCTCTGCTTCCTGGATTTCCAACAATGCATTTCAAAATATCTAATAAAATAATACATAACTATCATTTACTTTCTGATTTACTTTTATATAATACAAGAGTATGACTTTAATAGAATTCTATACTTACACATAGTGACAATCAGAATTTATATTTTGCAAAATAAATACTATGGAATGATGTATGATTTAACAGAAAAGGTATTTAATTAATTTTATCAAATGCTGTATTTTAATTAAATGATTTTTTTAAATTTTCCCTAAATAAATGTTGTAATGAGAAACATATTCCATGAGCTTTCTATAAACAATTCTCTATAAATAATTTTACTCCAAACTCTTCCATGACACATTTTTCCTCACCCTGTTTCTGTGCTCCTGCTTCTGTATTCTTCCAATACAAAGTGAGAGCACTTTCGGTTCTGCCAACATTTGCCAATCATATGACCCATTCAAGCTTCTGTAGTACTCATGCCAAACATCAGAGTTCACATTTCTTTCCTAAAACTCTTAATTTCTCGTACTCTTCAAATATATTGGAGACAGAACAAGAAGACGTTTGTGTGATCAAAGCGAAACTTAATTTAAATTTAAGCAAGATTTAACTGACCTACGGCATGCTCCAAATATGTTTGCTGGGTATCAATACTTGCTGGCAGTGTGGACAGCAAGGTGGTAATTTAGCACATCTGGCATTGCTTTTTTATTTAACATGTTAGAAATTCTATTATATATTAAGTCATCGCATGACCTATCCATCTTTGCTACTATTAACCTAAATGCATGTGATTGTAGTCTTCTAGTAAAGAGACTATGATTGCTCTCAGTTGTGCAAAGCGTTGAGTCCTTTGAATGTCAAGTGCGATCACATTTCTCTAAAAGAATTGAATATTGACATATTCAATAACATCTAATTTATAAAATTTATTTTAAGAATAGAGGATATGGAGAAAACTAGTTGCTCCTTCTTTCCTTAATCATGTTCAGGATTTAAAAGAAACATATTTGAAACAGAACTTGAATATGAATTGCACACAGACTTGTTAATGCAGTGCTGCAGGAGTAGGAAGCCTTGTTTGCTTGAATTTTTGTAGCTTCTTTGAGTTTTAACCTGTTGTTATAGACATATTCTATAGCTGTTTGTCAACAGCTGTTTGGCTTTTTAATATAGGCTTAAAACCAAGGTCATGAGACTCAGTCATACTGAATAACACCTTACAGCACAGTTGGTCTCACTGATACGTACCTAAATAAATTAACTGTGTAGAAAAGCAACAGAACCTAGTTTTATATGAGCTGCCAGTTTTCATAATTATCTTTTCCCTTCAATCATTACTGCTAGTAGTGGTCAGTTCCTTAAATAAAAACAAAGGAATGTGGATAACCAGCACCTTTCTTAGATAACTGTGTACTCTATTTTATTATTTCATGTATGCATTTTTTCCTTTGCATATTTTCTACAAATATGTATTTATGAAAGTAGTGGACTTCTTGAAATAAATTTTTATACAATGAACAGCATCAGATGAATATAGTAAATTTCTATTCTCTCAGGTTCTTAATTTTGCATATTAGCTGACTAATGACTATCCAATAATCCTTTCAGGTTCTCATTCACATATTTATTGCTGTAACTATCTGAAAAACAATCCCATACAAATGTTCACAGTGAATGTAAATTATTTTTCACCTACCTTGCTCGGAGTTACAAAACCAGACTCTACAAGAAATGAATAAACAAATTATTTCCTTACCTTCTTAAGTAGTTCCCTAAGTAGTTCCCTTAGTTCCTTTATTTTCTGTAATTTTTGAAGACAGGGCAGGGGGGGCTGCAACCCATAATAATAATAATTATGCCACCCATAATGACATCCCTTGTTTTTTCATCTATTGTCTTTTCATCTGTACATCTGTCTGTGTCTGTTGTTTTGAGGACCTTGCAGATGGAGGAAATATTTTTTCTGTCTTTATATGATGGATACAAACCCCAGTTATATTTCAGACTTGTCCATCTAGGGGACTTACTGCCCCTAATATTTGCTCAACAGACTACTGTAGCTCTGGCTGTAGCTGGAAGAGAGTACTCCAGCATGATTAACGTTTTAACTCCTAGCCAGACACTTGGCCTTATTGTCCAGAAGGAATATGCACTGCCTCTCTCTCTGAGCACGTCTGTCTCTATAGGGACAGAAAGCATTTTGAGGCTAGTCTCTTGCTGAGCTAATAGCTAAGAAGATGGTCATTAAGTACATGGATCCTGGGCACTTTAAACCCACTCCTAAGTCAACTCATCCTCCTGTGACTTGATTGAGCCTTTGTGAACAGTTTTCTGTCTGCTAAGTAGTCTCTCAAAGCATGCTTGGCTTTCACAATTCTGTTGAATCTGTTTTACTACAATTTATCTTACACTGTCTTGAATGGACAAGAAAAGTTGTCAGACTCCCTATTTTGAAGAAAATTACTGCTTGAGGATATATCTCAAATTAGGTCTCACCTCATAACCCTTCTATTGCAACTGGAAAGACTCTTCCTTTTGAGTATTTGCTGGCACAAGAACTTTGTCCTTGCAGTCAGTCAGTCAGTGGCCACCAGTTCGAAAGTTAGTTATTCATTTACTTGCATTCTTGTATTTGTGCAAATGTGGAAAGAGATGCTGAACGTATACAACTTGCTTGAATTCTGATGTAACATAGTAAAATGTGAGCAAACCTTTTTTTTTTTTTTTAATGAACACCCGAGTTACTAAAAAATTTGAGTTTAAAAAATCCAAGAAGTGATCATGATGTTTTAACACTGGAAGGAAATTTCAATCCCAGTTTGGATTCCATCGTGTTAGGTGCCTAATTGCACTTACTTATAATCCTTATGTCCTGAAGTTTAAAAACGCCCTCAGAATCTTCAGATGTGACTGACCAAACAACACATATATTTATGTATATATGCATATCTCTAGATCATAGAGTATTAAAGGCTACAACTGATCACACAATTTTTTTTACTTTTCTTCTTTAGACGTCAAAAATTGTGGTGTCTGAATTTCATTAAGATCAAACTGGTAAAAGCGAATAAAGACTCAGCACCTCTGACTGAGGTCATGTTTTCTAAAGAGTCAGCTCCCCTTTAGGACTCAAATTAATTGGCCAGATTGCCAAAAGAGATTGCATTAGAAAAGTGGATCATGAGTGCTATGATTTGAGCTACTGAGTTTTGCTCTTCTTTTTTTTTTTTTTTTCCTTTAGAAGAAAAATATTATTTTAAAATAATTATTTCCAGTTTTAGAGGAAGAGTACTTAAAAATCTGGCCTTGAGGTCTTCTAAAAATCTGGCTGTAATTGTGAAGCTGAAACAACCCTCTCAAATCACAGCTATTCAAAATGTCAGGAATGTTCTGAATATGACTGAGTTTTATAACTTTGCCAATCAAGCCTATCACTAAATAAAATGTCAGATGTTGAATTAGTCTATTGCCAATAAAGTTTGAATTTTAACTTTGACAATGTGCCTGAGAAATTATAATTTTCCATCTTCCTGTTAACTTTTCCAAGCCGACTTGCAAAGTATAGCCTGGTTTGCACTTGGAATAAAGCAATTTTCTCCTTTTAAAATGAGGTGATATTTCTGAGTATTACAGAGAAAGAAAAGAACAATGAACAACTTACCTTGAATCCACAGTACTATGTATCATGGCACTAAAAGAAGGATCCAGATAAAAATATTTTTTAAAAAGGACCCAAGCTATATAAATAACTGTAATTGTAATCTTTACCATTTGAAAGGTTATTTGTTTAAATTCTCAGGAGTTTCATGAAAATTTTTGAATATACCTTTCTTTTTTCAAAGCTCTTCAATATTTCAAACTAAATGTGAGCTCATACTGGAGTGCAATGGTGTTATGGTACCTCTCTCTATTTCTTTACTTCCCTGTACCATAAATATCTGAAAATCTTATTCTTCAGCAAAGATGATCAAACCAATGGACACAGTTATGAATTATAACTCAATAGTCCTATACACAATAGTGGGATTAGGTTTTTCATATACACAGATACATCTTCTTATAGGATACTAACTTATAGAGACATTCTTATTTTAACAGAAAGTGTAATGATTATAACATTACATTACAGACAACTTTGTCACATCTCTGCTGTCTCAATATTGCACATGATTAATTCTTCCTGTAAGGTATTCTGACTCCTTTTTTTTTGACTGTGTTCTCTATCTTTTCATATTATGGTGACTACTAATAATTTTTGTTACAAAACTTGGAGCTTTTGTTTAGTGTATGAAATTACACTTCAGTGGCAGAATAATATGGAACATATAGTGGTTTGTCAGTGCATCCAAGCTTAATACTTCTGTCTTTCAACAATGCTGAGACTTTGATGCATATGACACATAACTACTTAAAAATCTAAATATTACCTAGATAATAACATGAAATTATTTATTATAGTGTGAATCTTACTGTAAAATTTCCTTCTTTTCCACACCTCCCCTGCCAATAATATCTCCCCATAATGCCCATGTGTTTTTTCTCTTCCTTAAAATATTCTTACCTTTGACTCCACTCTGTTTTTACTTCTGAGTAGGTGTAATTATCAAAGAGTGCCAGACTTAATTTTCATTCCCGGTGTTTTTCAAAAAGTGTAGGCTGTGTGACATACTAAATATATATACATATATATAATCTGAATGTGTTGCAGGCAATATTTCCCTGATTTGGCTATACTGTTTCCTGAGAAGAACTACCATATGCTATACCTGTAGAAAGATTAAATTTCTTTTTATATAATCTCTGAGTCTTCTATGTTATCCTTCAAACTTTGAGACTGGCATCTTCTGTGGCCAGCTATGAACAACAACATGATAGCTTATATAAATCTAGCCCTAGATGTTGATACTGTGGGTGGGGGAAATATCAGGTAGAAGAAAGTAACAAATATGGATGAAGAAAATAAAACATTTCCACCAAACTCTGAAATTTTCATGATAAAAAATTGTACTTTTCTATATACAAACTGCAAGTGTATGTCTGGATGCTGGGTAAGGGGGAAAAGAAACACCATCTGTGGGGTGAGAAGTAATTATGGAATGGAAGAGAGTGAACACAAAGAAGTGTAATCATGCAAACGAGAACACTCCATAGCGCATGTGCAAGAAGTTCCTCTGAAACCTCTGCCAGGCTAGGTGGGCTCTGCCCTATTCATGTATTTAGCTGGTGGTTGATACCTTTCAGGAGAGGCATTTAATTTCAGAACACAGGCTTCTCATCGTGGCTGTGATTTTAAACTCACTGGGTAATGGAGCGTATTACCATTTACCATATGATGAGATGGCCTTGTCTGTCAGCCAGGGAGCTGCTTAATATTATATATGGGTCAAATGAGCCAAAAAAAGAGAGAAGGGAAAAAAATTCAAGAACCTTGAGCCCTCTAACAAAAGGGGAAACTTCCCCTATGGCAAGCAGCCACATTTTCTCCTGAAAATTGATTAAGCAGCACTAAATCACATAAGATAAAGGAATTCCAAGGTCAAGTGGGATTTCTGCAGAATCAGCCATAGCAGTGATCACAGCAGCAGATGTTGTCCTTTTGGCAGAAATAATTCTTTAATGTTTGCAAATACATTTAGGTCCATGTAAAAATAGCAATTCTCCAACATATCAGAACACTAAAGCCTTTCCTTGTGAATATTTGCACACAATAAATGAAGAAACGCTATAAAAGCCAAATCAATCAGATGTTCAGAATTTGACTAGTTGTTCCCAAAGGTAGTTTTACTGAATTTATCCCTTGGAAGGTGTAATGCTATTTTGCAAACTTTACATGACATCTGGCTATGTAAAAGTAGAGAAATATGTAAGCTGAAAATAAAGAGATTTATTGAACTAATCTTATGTCCCAACTTGATTTAGTGAAGGTGTTTATTTTTCAACAACTTTGACCAGAAAAGCAAAAAAATAATTTCAGGTTTAGTACTTAAAAAAGCTCTACAATAACCATGAAATATACTATATAGACAAAATAGCATTTTTTCTCACTGTTCACAACATTGGTCTTCTAAATGATAATTATTAAAATCCTAGAAACTTTTCATTGAGAAAATGTAGAGCATAATTCATCTTTGAAGGGCTTGGATAGCTGAAAAATTCCAGAGCATGCTCAGTCATGTATTGCACTCCTTAGACTTAAAAGGATTCTGAGTGGTGAATTTAAATGTAGACCATCTTTCTGTCACTTAAATTAGTTGACATTGATTTTACCCTATATAAACCATTATTATGGTAAACATATGGAAACAATGAAGTTTGATTACAAATAAGAATGAAAAAAAGTGAAGACCTGAATCAGTCACATGATCAGCCTACTCTTAGGCAGCAGTCTTAGCCTCGCATAGTGACAGCTTTCCCCCACAGAAGTTCTATACTCCTAGATGAGTGAAGTGTATGTGGAAATTATCCGTTAGAATCTGCTTAGTACCTCCCTTTAACTAAATCTAAGAACCACAGAGCTGAAATTCATGCCTAGTGTTTCCACAGCTAAACTGGCAGACCTACATTTAAGATGAATTTGATCCTAATCTATAACATTCTTTTGTATACATTGTTTTTAAAAGAAGATGCATGGTTATATGCAATGCCTGCAACAAGAAGTTGACTGCAGGTCTGTTTGCTTCTGTTAAAAGATGTCGATGTCTTATGTTATCACAATCTTATAATTTTGTCCCATGTACAGTTTTGTTGCAGGTACAAAGTAGCCTCTAAACCCATCTCAAAGATCTAAAAGTAACTGTAGACTGGAAAGAGGTCCTGGAGAAATCTGAAACAAAGACGAAATGGGAAAAAAGTAAATGGCTCTTCCTGTTTCCCCCTGGATGTTTACAAAAAAAAACACCAAAAACATAGCAGCTGCCATTTTCATCACCCAGATCTTATTTAATCAGATCAATATAGAACTGTTCTGGAGTTCAGAGTAATCAGAATGGTGTCAATTCTCCCATCTTAATTCTTGGTATTAAGATTTTCCTATTAAAGCCAAATTATGCCTCAAGAGAGAAATTTCTGTAATGTGCCTATGGATGATGGTGAATTTTCAATATCAAAGATGAACCATACGTTTAGGCCTTCCAATCAACACCACTGCTCCAAAAGCCATATTTGTATGTGCCCTGTGAGGTTAAATTTTCTCTTGTCGGTCTCCTATTTTCTTGGCATCTGCTGTGATTTGCTTTCAGTGGGAGTATGTTAGCATTTAATCAGTAATTTGGTGTCATCTGAGGATTTTCTGAGAGGAAAAAAGATCCTTCCTCTTATACTGCACTAGCATAATGGAAAAAAGCCCCCAGGAAAATGCCCAAGTTCTAATTCACAAGTGATGGCATTCTGTATTGCTTCCATAGTGGCAGGTAGTTTTCCGTACTGTTAAGTAGACAGGCTGACTTTGGATTTTTTTTTTTTTTTTTAATTTGTTGGGTTTGTTGTGGGTTTTTTCCCTCCCTTTGTTCCATTCTATCTTTGAAAAAGCAGGAATCCCACATCTTCATGAGCTCTTTTTTTTAGAGAATTGTGTTCAGATCAGATGACTAAACACAGTTGCGGCACACGAACCTGTAGCTTGTGCTGCCACAATCTCCTCTGTTCGGCAAAGTCATAAGGCAATTGGTGTTAAGTGCTCTCTGTCTCTCTCTTAAGTGTATGTTAACAGAGATGGTAAGGATAGAGTTGTGGTTCATGTTACCATTCTTCGTAGCATCACACTTGGGTTTTCTGAAGAGTAGAGGTAACCAGAAAGGGACTGCTACGATGGTTTCATACACCAGTGGCTCAGTAGATGTTCAATTGGATGGCCTCATCTGATTTGGCTTCACAAAAGAACCCATAACTTGGTGATCATAATATAGAAAACAAACTATAATAGTGATAACTTTTTTAAAAAAACAGCCCCACAAAGACAACTTGAGACATTCATAAAGAACTACAACACTATAAAACCTTTCTTCAAGCTTTTGTCTTGTTTGTTGCAAAATGTAATTTTATGCATCTGTGAAAGGGCTTATTGAAGACTACACAACCATTTTAAAAACTATAATTGTGTGAATGGCAGTTATTTGGAATCCTGGATTAATAGTAGAGAAGTAATTAGTTCTGATAATAAATTAGAAAGGAAAGCATAAACATGAAATCTATTCTTTTTAATTTAATAAATATTGTCAAATTTTAAAAGTTGCCCAATATGAAAAAATACAAATTCAAGAGATGTTATCATACACCTGAGATATACTACTCCTGTTTAGTGCTTTACAAGCCATCTTTACTATCCTCTCATACAACATCACAACAAATGGGCATTTGTTAAGGTGAATTTTGTCATCCTTGAGTCTACCTTTGTTCTTATATTGAAAAAGATTCATTACAGACCATATGGAAAATACTTACTAAGATTTATTTTATTTTTTATTTCCCTTGAAATATTTGCTTTATTTTCTCTGGTTATAAACCCTCAAATTTTCCTTAGTTTAGAACTTGACATCTACCAATAAAAGGACAAAATGAAATACAAGCTATCAAGGGATAAAGTTTATGTCAGCTTGCGTTTTCTGAAAAATTACACAACAGCAAATATTCAAGGCAGCACCGAATTTACAGGCTGTATAATTCACCATTCACTTAGCAGCTGGACTTGATGATCTTTGTGGGTCCCTTCCAATTCAGAATATCCTGTGAAATCTGTGAATAATTCAATTGTAATCAATCTGAAGTGAAAGACAGATAAAGTAACTGATCTATATGCATGCTGGAAGATACACTCTCTTTTGAAGGAAAGAATGTACACAGAAATGAACATTCTGATTGTAGACCAACGAATGTATGTTAATGTAGGCTTGTGAACACCTCAAAACTTAAATACTTTTGACTGTTGGGGCTAATTGCTTCAACTGTAGTCTACAGTAGACACAGAAGGTTTTTAATACACCCCAGACAAGTACTGATATGATATGAATGCTCATATACTATGGTGTGGGCTAGTTTAAAATGTGCATTTTAGAAAAAAACAATAGTTCAGATTTATAAATTCCTTTTACAGTCAATATAGAGAGGTTGGCATCTGTAAATAACTAGGTAAAATCATTTGTTTCTAAAGAGATTTATCTGGATTGAAGCTGCCAAAATTAGAAACAATTACAAAACCTCTGTAACTGGCTTAATATTGTATTTTTTATCACAAGGTTCACAAAGGTGTTTGTTTGGTGGGGTTTTTTCCTAAGTGTTTGGCATTTACCTTCATGTCTAGGACTGCTGGAAGTAATCCATTGTGTGTTGACTGTAGTGTTGACTTCATTAGTGTTGCAAAGAGTAAGCCAGATTATAATATACCTGACTAATTATGCCTGCAAATTATCAGAAGCAGAAAATGGAAACTGCTTCTCAAAATCAAGCTCAAAATAAAACAGGGAATACAGTATTTTCACAACTGCATGTCAGTATTGCGTTTGTTCTTTTTCTAGTTCACAACGGTCAGAAAGATATCTATGAAAATCAGAAAATGCACAACAGAACTTAAACACTATTGCAGTGTCTCTAACAATTAAGCTACTCAAAACAAAGCACTGAATGAAGAAAGAAAAACTATCATTCTACTAGAAACTGAAGAACATGTTAAGTGTTAGAAACGAGAGGAATTAAAATTCCGATGCCTCATTCTCTTTCAGGTAGAGCATAATGAGAACAGAAAATAGCACAACATTAATCCATCCTTGTCACAAACCTTGCAAGGTAAAGGCAATGGGTACAAACTGATCTGTCCTTGTTACTGTCTTCTTGTAATGCCACAATCCTCTCTAGTTACCCAAGTACAAAGTCATACAAAGTATTAGTTTTCAAATCGAATTGTACTATTGGCAGCAGGTCCAGTCAACTGAAACTACATTTTCTATTTCACTTAAAATAGGTAAATAATGAGATACAATGTGCTGAGAATTCAGTCAATAACAATGGACAGTTCATACTCAAGTAAAGGACTGACTTTAACTCTTGGGTATCTTTTGATTTTGGCGTTGATTTTTCCACAGAGGTTATGTGCATGTCACATATATCTGGAAGCTTTGGCTTAATTGGATGGTTTTGTATTTGAGTACAAAGAAACCCTGAATGACACTATTTATGCTAATTCAGAAGTGTGGGATGCAGTGAACATTTAAAAATAGACTACATGAGTACGTATCATAGAATTGGAGTTTCAAGGTTATTTCAACACACAAAAAGATTTTTTTTGCTTAAACACCAGTGCAAGAGAGGCCACTATAATCTGGTGAAGGCATGTCTCTGAAGTATCCCAGATGATTAGATCTATTGAGGGCTACTTCCCTCCTACAACGGTTTCTAATATCTTTGTGATATTATTAAAAAAGTTAAATATTTATCTTTAACTCTTTGACTCTGGAAACAAATGAAATTCCATTTTTCAAATTTACCTTATTTTTGAAAAGTCAAGATTACTAAGAAATACTAGTCAAGATTATAATTTTCACCTTCTCAATGAATGAAGAGGAAAAAAACTATATTTTGTAAAAAGTTATTTTCAGAGAAGTTTAGCACAGCATTCCAACAGTGTTGTGGTATTGACTGGCCTAGATAAAGAGAAATATACCAGTAAAAATTAAATTCCAGATATACCTCAAGAATTTCTTGATTCACTCATGTGTCAAAAGTAGCAAACGTGTGATTTTTCATTTGAAATATGTTAAAAATATTTTTTTTAAAAAAAAAGATAGTGGTCATCTTATTTTTCCTCCCCACATAATAGATCTCCACCATTGAGATACAACACACCAATGGACAGATTTTAAAAAAAAAAATCTTCACAAAGTGAGTCAAATGTAGATGAGATTAAATATGATAAACGAGATAAAATACATGAAAGAGAACAATGAAGAAGAAAACCAGAAAATAGGATGAGGTATTTCAAATAGTTACAGAACATGCTATATTACAAATTAAAAATGTATCAAGTAGAGATTGATTCTCAGAAACTAATGAGATAGTTGACACAGGTTTTAGTCAATAAAGCATGAAAAGAAGTGCAAAAAGTATTTAAGCCACTCTCCATTATGTAAGCATAGCAACTAGTTAGCTTTATTTATTGCTTAAGTACCTAGGTAGTATGATTGGGAAAGATTATGAATTCGGTTGATGAAGGCAATTATGCTAGTCTGAATTCTTTAACTCCATGAGTCTCGTGGTTTGACACTGGCCCAACGCCAGGCACCCAGGAGAGTCACTCGCTCACCCTCCCCTGCCACAGCTGAGCGGACGAGGGAAAAGTGAAAAAAAAAGAATTAACGAACGCTTAATGAGTGAGATAAGGACTGGGAGAAAACACTTCAAAGGCAAAACAGGCTCAACTTAAGTTGCAAAGTGAATTTATTACTAACAGGATCTGCGGAGGATAATGAGAAGTAAAATAAGCCCTTAAAACACCTTTTCCCCCCAGCTCCTCCCTCCTTCCCACTGACAGCGCAGGGAGACAGGGCATGGGGGTTTTGGTCAGTTCATCACCGAGATTTTCTTCCACTGCTCTGGGAGAGGAGTCCTTCCCCTGTGAGGCCGTGGGATCCTTCCCACAGGAGACAGTTCTCCGTGAACTTCTCCCATGTGGATCTACCCTCAGGAGCAGCAGCTAAACCACACCTGCTGCAATGTGAACTCCCCCACGGGCACACAGTCCTCCCAAAACTGCTGCGGCCTGGGTCGCTCTTTCCACAGGGTGCAGTCCTCCACGGACAGGCTGCTCCAGCCTGGAAGCAGGGCCCCCTCTCTTCTCCGGGTCTCCCACTGGATCACAGCCTCCGCCAGGCATCCACCCGCCCCGGCATGGGCACCTCGCCCACGGGCTGTGGGTGGATCTCTGCATTCCCCCTGGATCCCCATGGGCTGCAGGGACACAGCTGCTTCACCATGGTCTTCACCACGGCCAGCAGAGCAACCTTGGCTCTGGTGCCTGGAGCACCTCCTGCCCCTCCTTCGCCACTGATATTGGTGTCACCATGTTTTTTTCCCTCACATGTTCTTACCTCCTCCTCTTCTCTAACTAGAAGCAAAATCCCCTGACTTTGTTTTGAATTCCTTCTTAAACATGTCATCACAGAGGCGTTGCCAGCCTCTCTCATTGGCCCAGGTTTGGCCAGCAGCATGTCCATCTTCAGAGCCATCAGCCATTGGCTCTGCCGGACATGGTGGAAGCTTCCAGCAGCTTCTCCCAGGAGCCATCTTTGTGCTCCCCTGCTACCAAAAACCAGGCCGTGCCAAACCAATATGAGACATTTAGTTTGAAACAAAATATAAAATTTACTATCTTAAATTTGAAAGGTTTATGCAAAAATGGGAAGGCCAGTTCTTACTGGCTACATTTGTGTTACTGAATCTAAAGCATTTTCCTGCTTTTGCTTCAGGTGTATGACTTGGTTTTATCAAGGTAATTGTAGGCATATTCCCCACCCCACTGCACACGACAGTCCCCTGCCCCATGCCCCCATCAACGGAAATGACAACGTACAGGTGTTATTTTTGAAAATCAGATCCCTTGACTGATACTGGTTGTATGTCTAATAATTAAAGCATTTTAAGGATTCTCTTGTTAAAGTTAAGAAACAGATTATCAAGCATGCTAGAACCTTCATCATGTTTAGGTAAGGAACTTCTTTGATTGCACCAAATATTCTTTTTAAAAGACTCCCCTTGCCACATTCATGGATTTCCTATGATCCACAGAACTGGAGTATTTGAGCTAAACCTACATATTTTAAGATCCACCTATTTGAAATCCATCTGTTTTCTGTTCTTTTATGCTTTGCCTTCTTTCATAAAGTGGTGGTCAATTAATTGGAAAGTATGCATAGCTGGAGATTTTTAATGACTTCCTGATAAATCACTTAACTTTTTTTTTCAAATTTTGGTATACTATTTCAAAAAAGACTGCATTTAACTGGGCCATTTTTTCTTCAGGGCTGGGTTTTGTCTCTGAAATTTGTAATTACATTGCAGCTAAGCTTCAAATGCACTCTTGACCTGAAACACAAATAAACTTGTCTGCACTTTTCCAGACACATCAATCCTACTATAGTAATTACGTGTACGTGAATTGTTAGGGAGGCACTCAGTCCCATGGACAAAGTGTTTGTTAAAAGGCAAAACTAATTTATCGGGATCTTGGCAAATGATAACACTCATATGGGAAATCAAGCCTCTTGAACAGCATGATCAATTGTTGTCAGATGGCAGTGGGGGTCTCCACTGCAATAGTCACTGCAGTGGCATCTTCAGCAGGGTTGGATAAAATTCCAGCTGCTCCATGATCCTCTGTGACCACTCCAGCATATGAATAACCCACTGCTATCAATTACTCCAGCTAGATATCAAACATCTCTCAAATATTTCAACTATGTACAAAATGCTGTTCTGCATGACCTTTTGGATCTCTATGAGGAGTTCTCTATTGGCTCTTTACAAATATTTGTTCTATGTACAGTTTGATCAGTTCTGCAGCAGGACCTGCCTGGAGGTCCTTGGTATAGTTCACATGGGATATTAATCAGCAAATATAAGGACAAAATGATGTTTGAGCAGTCTTGGGGATCCAGAGAGGTCCCAGCTGACTGGAAGCTGAAAAACATCCCAATTTTCAAGAAGAGAAAGGAGCACCCTGGAAACTACAGGCCTGTCAGTCTCACTTCAGTGCCTGGTAAAATCATGGAAAGGGTTATTCTGTGAAGTACTGAAAAACACCTGGAGAACAACATTGGTACCATACAGCACAGCTTCATGAGGGGAAAATCCTGCTTGTTGAACCTGATTTCCTTCCATGACAGGGTAACCCACTTAGCCGATCTAGGAAAGCCAGTAGACTTTGGACTTCAGCAAAGGTTTTGACACTGTACCTCACAGTATCCTTCTGGACAAAATATCCAGTTCACAACTGGATAACTTTGTTATACAATATGTGAGCAACTGGCTCATGGGTCAGGCACAAGGGCTGCCTGGGGTGAGTGGGGTTATCATCAGGCTGGTGTCCAGTCACTAGTGGGGTTCTGCAGGGCTCCATCCTCACTGCAGTTATCTTCAATATCTTCATTAATGGCTTGGATTCAGGATCCAAAGGAATACTAGGTGACTTTCCCGATTACACTAATTTGGGAGGAGCTGTCAACTTCCTTAAGCACAGAGAGGCCCTGCAAAGAGACTGCAGCTAATCAGAGAGATGGACAATCACCAACTATATGAAGTTCAACAAGGGAAAGTGCCAGATTCTGCACCTGGGACAGCTCAATTCTGGTTCTGTATATGGACTAGGGAACAAGAAGCTTGAAAGCAGCACTGCGGAAAGGGACCTGGGGGTCCTGGTTGACAGCAAGAAGAATATGAGTCAGCAGTAACCTGGAAACTGGGAGGACCAACCCTGTCCTGGGAGGCATCAGGCACAGCATCACCACCCAGGCAAGGAAGGGGATTGTCCTGCTCTGCTCTGCTCTGCTCTGCACTGAGGCAGCCTCACTTTGAATCCTGTGTTCAGTTTTGGGCACCACAATAAAAAAGGACATTAAGCTATTAGAGAGTGTCCAAAGGAGGGGATAGTGAAGGGCCTTGAGGGGAAGCCGTGTAAGGAGTGGCTGAGGTCACTTGGTGTGTTCAGCCTGGAGAAGAGGAGACTGAGGGGAGACCCCATTGCAGTTACAACTTCCTTGTGAGGGAAAGAAGAGGGGCAGGCACTGATGTCTTCTCTGTGGTGACCAGTGACAGAACCTGAGGGAATGGCCTGAAGGTGTGTCATGGAAGGTTTAGGCTGGATATCAGGAAAAGGTTCTTCACCCAGAGGGTGGTTGGGCACTGGAACAGGCTCCCCAGGGAAGTGGTCAAAGCACTGAGACTGACTGAGTTCAAGAAGTGTTTGGACGATGCTCTCAGGCACATGGTGTGACTCTTTGGGTGGCCTGCACAGGGCCAGGAGTTGAATTTGATGATCCTGATGGGTCCCTTCCAACCCAACATATTCTATGATTCTGTCATTTGGACAATACAAGCGGGACCTGCCTGGGAGGATTGCTAGAACTGTCCAGATTTCTCACTTGGAGAGTTTCTGTAAAATCCAGTAGCTGCCTGATAATGAAGGTGGCCAGTGGTGCAGTCAGTCAACTGGTTAAAAGTTTTTTGTCTCCAGTTGATTATCTCAGGTATGCAGATGGCTGGCTGGGGAGTTCCTGAGCCACCTGGGAATTAACATCACCACCCTGATGTCCATCCACATCACAGTTTTAACTAAAAAGCAGGCTGGAATTTCAGCTTGTAGCTCCTTAATTACTAATATTCTTAGCCCTGGCCACATAATAGATCAGTGAAATGCTTTGGCATATGTAAGTTTAAAAAATAAATATTCAAATCCAAGGAAAATATGATTGAAGTAAGAATAGACTATGATTATGTAGGGGTTTTTAATTCTGTAGAAGAGTAGGATTTCCTTATCACTTGCAAGCAGGGTCGGTATATATATGTAAGTGCAGGAAATCTCAAAACATGCATGCAGATTTGAACAGTACTTCCAGTTCTTTCTATCTTGTATTATAAAACCACACTGCCAGAAAATCTGTTGTGTAGGCTAACATTTTTCTTCACCCTTGTCATGATGGATTTTTTTTGTTGTTCTTCATGCTTTTTGGCATCTGAGCACAAAATACAGCATACATGATGTGTTGCTAAAAACAGTATTTGGGAGGATGGAAATGGACAACTAAGCATTTCTTAGTACTAAAAGTAAGAAAATTTTTTCTTACTTTTTGGCTGTCTGTTCTACTGAGATTTACTTTTGCTGACATACTTTTACATTAATTTCCCCTGTAGCAGATAAAAGAACAAGGCTACAGGAAGATTGTATTATTGCACTTACTTATAACATTCTTATACCTACAATATAGTGAGCACTTAACAATAACTCATTTGAGATCTAATAAAACTGAGGCCTGTTATATTAGCTCAGTCAAATTTGCTGATTTCTCCCCTTTCCTTTATTTTCTTTGTTTCTGGGTTCTATTTATTTCCTTTCCAGAGAGGAAGGGATTCTTCTTAGAGATTTGTGTGGATAAAATAAAGCCCTTCTTTTCTGTCATTGGTTTATTCTCATTCCATCTTACCAAGAACTGTAGAAAATCCAGCTAGAAGGCAAGGGTTTTTAAGCATACAGTTCCTCTTTTCTTTGCTTACCACCAGCTATGTAAATTAAAAAAAACAAACAAACAAAAAAAAAAAAAACCAAAAACAAAACACAACAAAAAACCCCAACAAAACACCTTAAATAATTTCCTACCTTCTCAGAGAATTACTTCCTAGGGCAATGGCACTTTCACTCCCTGTGGACTGCCCTTTTATAGAACCTTCATGCTTAGTTGTGTGCAATCTTTTTATTCTCCATCCAATAGCTCTCCTTTCCTGTTTTCTTGGTTATAATTTCCATCACACAGAAAATCTTTTTGTTATTGTCCTTAGACCATTTCAACTTTGTCTCTTTTCCAAATTTCCAAAATTTTATCAAGTATTTCTTTTTTTCATTTACGCAATAATTTTATAAACATTTAAGGGATATATTTGCAGTTTATAGCTCTCTGCAGCTGAGTGTTTCCCCTGGGCCTGTTCACCTCATGGCATCTCTGTAATTTCGTTCTCTTAATTATAATTTAGCACGCAAAAAAAGTGAGAGATAAAGTGTCCTCAGATGTAAGACAAAACCTGCCACAGATCTTACTGAAATGTCCTGCCAATAATGATTTTTCTGATAAACCTCATAATTAGTAAGACAATAGCCTGTTTTGTAACGTGTAGAAAATTATAACCGTCTGATTAAGATACTGACAGTATTTGATGCTGCTTGCGTTCATTATGGAGCCTGGACAAGCCACCTGGGTGACCGATGAGCAAGTTGATTATCAGGAGACTTCATACTTTTTTTCAAGGGCAAAATTCTATGTCGCTTAAACATGATTCCTTTCAGGGTGGAATTCCATGCACTTTCATACCTATGAATCCCACACGCCAGAGCAGCTCAGTTACAATTTCCGTATTTGGGAAAATGCTTAATCTCATCACCAGAAAAGTTCTGTTTGTTGTTCTAGAGAAGCACAAGGCTCATAGCTCAACTGATTCTTTTTTGTCCACCTCAGAGCACCCAAACAGTTGGGTTCAGCCTACTCATTTCTACATTAAGTACCAAATATCTTGGAAAGTTTGCATTGCAGAAGACAGAGGACTGTCAGAGTGGTTGTTTTTGCAATTAATTCCTATGGAAACAAAATGTTATGATTTGAAATTTTGACCAGTCTAAGAAATAAATGGACTTTAAAACGGAAAAGTTTCATGATTAATAAAATTTAGGCATGCCACATGATATGTAATGCAATTGGCATGAGTTAATTTGTAGTGAATATGAAGAGAGACTTCTTCAAGAAGTGTAGTTCCACACTTTGATATATAACAGAAAAAAGACTGTACCTGACTTGTTTAATCAAGAAGCTGCATAATCATAGAATCAAAGAATGGTTTGGGTAGGAAGGCACTTTAATGATCATCTATTCCAATACCCCCACTCCCTGCCATGGGCAGGGACACCTTCCACTAAATCAAGTTGCTCAGGGACCTATCCAACTTGGATTTGAACACTGTCACAGATGGGGCATCCACAACTTCTCTGGGCAAGTTGTTCTAGTGCATCACTGCCCTCAAATAAATAATTCCTGCTTAAAACACAATTTAAATCTCTACTCTTTCAGTTTAAAATGGCTACCCTTCGTTCTAACACTGTCTGCCTATGTAACAAGTCACTCTCCCTCTGTTTTTTTAAACCTCCTTTAAGTACTTGAAAGCTTCAGTAAGGTTTCGCTGGTGCCTTCTCATGCTCAGGCTGAACAACCCCATCTCTCTCAGCCTGTCTTTGTAGGAGAGGTGCTCCAGCCCTCGAATAATCTTTGTGGCCCTCCTCTGGACCCACTCTAACAGATCCATGTCTGTTCTGTGCTGAGGACTCCAGACCTGGACACCGTACATTAGGTGGAGTCTCATACTGTCTGTGATTAGGACAGCTGAGTTCAAATTTGATCTCTTAAAAACCTCCATTTACATGTTTTCCATCTGGAGAAACATAAGGAGTGCTTCTGGTCATTTTCACTACAAAATAAGGAACGCTTTCTGTTTGATGGTTTGTAATATGAAGAAAGTTTGCCAACTGAGGAAGGATGTTCACTTGTACGACTCTTGTGTTACAGCACACCTGAGATTATGTCATGGTTTAACCCCAGCCAACAAGCAAGTCCCACTCAGCAGCTCTAACTCCTCCACCAGAAGCACTGGGGAGACAATTGGAAGAATAAAAGCTGGAAAACTTGTGAGTTGAGATTAAAACCGTTTACATAGGGAAAGCAAAAACCACAAACACAAGCAAAGCAAAACAAGGAATTCATTCACTGCGTCCCATGGGCAGGCAGGTGTTCAGCCATCCCCAGGAGAGCTGGGGCCCATCACACAGAAATGGTTCTTTGGGAAGACAGATGCTATCACTACAAATGTTCCCCGCTTCCTCCTTCTTTGCCTCACTGTAATGCTGAGCGTGATCTCATATGGTCTGGAATATCCTTTGGTCACTTGGAGTCAGCTGCCCTGGCTATGTCTCCTTCCAGTTTCCTCATGCAGCCCCAACTTCCTCACCAGCATGGCAGTATGAAAAGCAGAAAAGGCCTTGGCTCTGTATAGGCCCTGCCCAGCAATAGCAAAAACATTTCTATTATCATTACTGTGTTCACCACAAATCCAAAACACAGCCACTGTGAAGAAAATTAACTCTATTTCAGCCAAAACCAGCACAAGAATACCTGAATCTGCAGTTGCGGCATTCCACAGCCTAAAATATCTTGTACTAAAGGACTTCCTTGATAAATAAAGAGAAGAATTAGCTGCCTTCAAAGAGATTGAGGCAAATCAACACTTTTCAGAGCAGCCAAGAGAGCAGGCTTTTCATTACTTCCCATCAAAGTGAGGAAGGGTAGTGAACCCACGTAAGAAGACATTTTCCAGAGAGGAGAACAGCACCTTCTTGGAACAAACCTAGGGGAGACTGATATTGTTCTTTAATGATAACTACATCCTAAATTACCCTTAATGGTAGTTAAAGGCCTAGATTTAGGTTTCTGAATCAAGCCCTTAGGTGACCAATGACCAGGGCATGAGCCACCTGTAATTCAAAGCTCAGTTCTTTGCAGAATGGCTGTATGACATGCACCCAGTTTCATCACAAACACTGTTGCTGAGCTGTGACAGACTACAGAAGGCAAAGCCAGGCAAGATAAATAGAGTGAAAAACAGAGAAATAGAAGTGTTGATATGGTAATACCTACACAAGGATCTAGAAGAGAAACACCAAAGCAGTAGAATGCAAAAAAAAACTAAGCAAAAGAGCAGGGAGATCTCACCTTGACAATATTAGGGGTTATGCTGTTCCAAGAAGCAATGAAAGCCAACTCCTCCCCAGATGACTGATAAGATCCAAGTTAGCTCTAGGTTAGATGAGGCAGAATATTAATGCTTAGCCCTGTATTTTGCAAGTCTTACTTCTCAGCTGTATCTATCAGACCGTAAATACTTTCTGTGTGCACATGGGAATGTGCATCTTGCTCTCAAGGTCTCTTTGTGCAGAGCAAAATATGCCTGGAGAAATTGTGGTTCAGTAAGGGAAGGCTGGACCAGGAGACTACTTCAGAATGAGTTGAATCACTCTCCAGAGGTTAACTTTCAGGTAGGTAATATAGGAGTTAGGTACCTCTGATCTTTAGAGCAGCCTTAGCAGTGCTATGAACAGATAAAACAATCAATGCAGCCAGCCAGTCAATGTAGAACCTTTTGTACTTTCATATCCACATCTTCTAGTCTGGTAGAAGTGCTTTGCTACACAGTTCATATCCTTGTGAGAGAGATTTTTACTCTGCTTGCCTGCTCAGGGAAACATGGCTTTATTACTTGTTAGACTACATTGTAAATTTATTTTCTTTTCAGAGGTTGTGAGTAGATTTATACTTTTTAGGTTTTTGTTGTTTGTTTTTTTTTTCTGAAGGAAAAATGAAATTCGCATTTTACTGTGTAGCACCAGAAAGACAAAACTAAGCAGGCAATACAGTGCTTATACTGTTATGCAATCCTGCTAGTATCTTCCTAATTAACTTGACACGGGTCTGAGTGGTTTTAAGCCTCCAATTGCTTAAAACAGCATAAAATCTGGATTTATTCAATCTCACTTTAGTCTTCAAACAGATATTTGTGTCTATACTTGTTGGAGAGAAGTAGGCTCTCCACAGGATGATTCAGAACTTATTTAAATTTCTGTCTTGAGGTGTCATTCTGTTAAGTACAGAAATAGCTTGTGCCATTTTTGTGCCTAGGTTAGACTCCTCAGGAAGGTGCCAGAAGCTAAGTGGAATGAATTTAGATTAAATTTTCTGACAAAGAGTTTAGGTTCAAAGACAAAAAAAGAAAAAGTCCTTCCAATAATATATATTATATCAGAAAGCTCCTAACTTACTGAGAAGGAGAATAAACATTAGACTTCCTTTCAGGTTTACTCTCTAATTTCGAGGAGCATATGGCCTGTTAACTCACCTAGCTGCAATTGCATTCAACAGTAACTTCTGTGCCTGTGTTGCCCTGTCAACCAACAGATTGCTGCTTCGTTGCTTCAGAGTTATTCACTGATGTGCTATCAGTGTTCAGATGACATTGTGTATAATTTTGCCCACTTCTGTTGTGAGTTACAAAGTTATCCAGGGCCTTGGTTTTGATTCTCCTCCCCTAAGGTCTGAACAGGTGACACTCTCAGCCATCTAACTCCATGGGTGCAACCAGAACCCAAACTGCCTGAAATAATAGTATATTTAATTTGACTTATGTGTGCTTTTACAGGTATTATTGCAACACTTCCTCACTGTTCTACAGTTAAAGCCAAAGTGTCAGAATGCAACACACCTCCAGAGAGCAATAATTTGTAAAACAAAGCAAAAAAAGTAAAATTAAAAAATTGAAGTCCTTTCAGCTACAGTTTCTATATGCGTCTAAAGATCTATTGGTCAAGAAATTATATAATTCTTTGCGAAAATTGGGGTAGAAATTCTACTTTATTCAGATCTAGGACACGGAACTCACACTGTGTAGTAGCCACAAGAACTAGATGAATTATTGATGAGTAAAAACAGGATATTAATTCACAGAGGAGTAAAATATTTTTAACTTCTTCTCATGCTGGTGATAAAATATCGTATATCATTTGGTATGAGCCTCATTAAATATATGCATCCTATGCTTTCATAACTCTTTAATGTTTTCCAGCCTCTATTTCAGCTTTAAATACTGGCAGCAAAATCAAGACACATGAATTATTAAGAGCAAATATTTTGCTAAAATGACAGAGCATTCAGTCCATCTGTCTCACATTTTTAAGTCTCTTTTCACATTTTCCAAAATTACAAAAGTAATTAACACAGAGATTTCAAATACTTTTTTTTCTTCCTTTATATTTTTATGTTTAATTTTTTTTAATTAAAAAAATTAAAATTATTTCTTTATCTTAAATATAGGGTCTTGTCTGCCCAGCAAAAAAAGGTGCTAAAAAACACAGGGAATAAGCTTTTTGCAGATTTTTTGTTTAAACCACAGGAGATCAAGGTCCTATATCTATGAGAGTTGATACTCATATTTTCCAGTTAGCTAGATAATTTCTTAGTTTCCAGACTGTAAAAAACTCTGATTATTTTTTTCTCTCCAGGCTTCCTCCTAGATTTGCATTAGAAAATGAAGAAAAGAATTGTAAGGCGAGAAAAAAACAAAACAACAAAAGTGTGATTTTTCAGCCTAGTAAGATATAATTTTTCCTCAAATGGTAAAGTTTTGGATTTTGTTTCAGTGCGGCTTACTCACTAAATTTTGTTGACCTTAAATGAAAATTCAGAAACCATTATCAAGTATGTGTATTCTATACTTTGTGGAACTGAAGTTTTGTCTAAAATGAGACTTATTTAGTATCTAAAGATAATCCGCTGTCATTCTCTAGAGCTGTTAAAATAAATCAAGACCAGGTAGGCTAGTTGGGGAAATGGACTTGGATTTCCTCACCATTGAGAATATTTCAGTCAAAATAATCAAACAACTACCATTTTCAACAAGCAATAAAGTATGGAATCACAGAATCAGAAAATATTGAGGCCAGGAGGGACCTCTTGTAGTTTAGACTAACATCCTGCTCAAAGCAGGACAAATTCAGTCAGTCTGTCTATGCGGACTATGTCCACAAGGCTTGAATACCTCCAGGTTTTGACACTCACTGCACTCCTCTCTGGGTAACTTACTCCAAAGTTTGGCCATCTGCACTGTTAAAAAAAATCCCAATATTCAGTCAGAATTTCCCATGTTCTGATTACTGTCCTTTGCTCTCTTCCAATCACTGGGCACTTCCATGAGGTTGCTTCATGTCCTCTGTATCCTCAGATCACATAGCTGCAGACAGCAGTATGGTCTCCCTGAGCCTTCTTTTCTCCAGGCTGAGTCAACCCAGATCTCAGCTTTCCCTTGTCTATCATGTGCTCCAGCCCCATGATAGACATCATGGCCTGTGCTGGACAACCCCCAGGATGTCCATGTCTTTTTGTAAGGGGTAGCCCAGATTCCGTGAAAAGACAAAACACTGCAGTCATGGTCTCGCCGGTGTTGAACTGAGGACAAGGATCATTTCCCTCAGTCTGCTGGCTGCAGTCCTGCTTATGCAGCCCAGAAGGCAATTGGCCTCTGCTGCAAGGATGCACAGCTGGCTCATCATCTGCTTAGAGTCTACCAACTTTTCCAAAGATGCTTTCCAGCTGGTCAATCCCCAGTATGTACTAGTATCTGGGTTTACTGCTCTCTAGGTGCAGACTTTTGCATTGGGTTTTAGTGAACATCCTGAGGTTCCTGCTAGCCCTTTTCTCCGACCTGTCCAGGTCTCTCTCAGTAACAGTCTTGCCCTCTATGTGCTCTTCACACCTGGGGTTGTTCACAAATTTGCTGAGCGCACACTCTGTCCCACCATCTAGGTTGTTATAAAGACATTAAAGATGCATTTGTTCCAGGACTGATTCCTGAAAGATGCCACAACATCAGTACACACCAGTCCAGCATCTACTCTTTCCAGCATTAGCCACTGGTCTTGAGCCCAGCAGTTCAGTCAGTTTTCTATGCACCTTACTCTCTACCTGTCCACACCATATCTCAAGATTTCAGTACTAAGGAGACTATGAGGGACTGTGTCAAAGACCTTCCCAATGTCCAAGAAGAAGGACCAGCAAGAATCAGTTTGTTGCAGAAAGCAGTTAGGTTGCCCAGATATGAGTTACCCTTGGTACACGCATGCTAGTTGCTTCCAGTTACCTGAATTGTCTATTGTGTCTTGAGAAATAGCTTCTGATAGGATTTGCCCCATAACAGATGAGGTGAGACCTTTACTTGGATCGTTCTCCTGGAAGATGGATGTGATGTTTTCAGTCATCAGAAACCTTTCCCAGTTTCCATTTGCTTTTGAAAATTATAAGGTTGGCCCCTCAGCAACATCAGGCAGCTCCTCTGGTAGTCTGGGATACATTGCACTTGGACATACAGGCTTGTCTATGTCTAATTGTCTAATATTTGAAAACTAGAAATGAGAAGTCTACATTGCTGATCTTTCCACATACATTTTTTAGTCCTCCCAAGTAAAGAGGGAAGTTCTAGCTATATGGGAATTTCCTACCTGTCAAAATTTTAACAATGACAGAAAATATATTTTTCAGTTCATCTTTAAACCACTCCCAAGCCTTTAAAGAGCTCAGCTTTTATGTCATGCTGCTATTCCATTCCTTCCTCTCTAATTTTTTTTATTATGGCATTCCCAAGTATATCAACTGCTCAGCACATTTTTCAGGCCTTGCAGTGTATTGATTTGAAAACTCTGTTTTTAAATCTTTTTCTTTCATTCATTCATATAAATTATCACATGCTTTCACTAGGCCTTAGAGTAATCAAATATATTTTCTAAACTTTTATATGCAAACCAAATAAACAATAAACTCTAAAAGAAATTCCTGTATGAAACAATAACAAGATGTATTGGCATAATATTTTTATTGCATCAACAGAAATCAAAAATGAGAGAGACGTCTTTTTAACTCATGTCATTGTCATCAAAAACATTCCAAGCAAGTGACTTAATTCTATTATTCCAGTTTTATGACCAAATTTGGTTTATTCAGTCAGGGGAAAATAAAGCTGTTTGTATTGCTGATTTATTTTGCACAAACCACTTTAATTAAAGTGGCGTAATCAGTGGAAAGTAAAGAGCTATTAGACTGCATGCAAAGAAAGAAAGAGTAAAGCATATTCTGCTCCCTAATCAGCTGTCGGGAAAGGACATAAATTTTGGCTTTCAGTTATCAAGTAAAAGTTTGGAATTAAGTGTGAAGGAGGAGAGAAAAAACAATTTATTTACAGTTGATTGCATTGTTTGTTTTCTATGAGAAAATAGCTGTGAATCATTACCTAGTTGACAGAAAAACAAGGATGAGCAGTATGGAGACACATGTATGTATTTAACATGATTAAATCCCCATATGTTTCTTCTGTAGCCCAGTAAATATGCTGTCTGCCTGTAAAGGGGTTGGCCCTGCTGTGTGTTTTGGCAGCTGGGGGCTCAGTGTTGCCATGGCCTGATCTGGATGTTGCTGGTTTAACTCCTGTTCTGGGGCCAGCAGCTGCTGCCTGCTCTGCTCCAGCTTCAGCTCTGGGGTGGCCCCACTGGGGAAGGGGTGACACCCACCCGCCGTCACTGCCTGACACACCATGGCCCTTTGTGTGCATGGGGCTGGAAGAACTTCAGCTGGCAGACCAGGAGAAGGATGCCAAATGGATGAGAAAATTCATAAAGATAAACCTAAGAATAACTATGGCCAGAGGCGAAGGTTCCACCCACCATGCCCCTCCCACTGCGGAAGGCAGAATCCTGGCAGCTCCATGTGCCTCCCTCACCTCTTTTTCTGACAACTGACATTTCCAACAGAATCACACAGAATCACAGGATTAACTACATTGGAAAAGACCTTTGCGATCATCGAGTCCAACAACCTTAAATCCAAAAAGATCCCAGTCTCATAATATTACTGTAGCTGAACTACATAAAAGTCTGTATTTTCACTGAGTTGCTAAGATTATAATTATTAATTATAATTAATAAATTACTTGTTCCACATGTATACACCGTGTTCTATTTTTGCATATAACAAGGTTTGCAGCATAAAATGTCATACCTAGTCACACAGAAGGAAGTGCTTTTCAGCAGTATCATTTACAGCTGTATTTCATACGGTTCATCCTCCCATGAGCAGTCTTTAAATTCCTATTTCACAATTCATGCCTTGTTCTTTTTTGAGACTAAGTGGGAGCGGTCTGCCTACAGAATAGAGGTAAGACCCTGAGACAGGTTTATATGAATATCTACATGAATACACCCTGAGTTAATTCTGTTCTTTTTCTGCACCCAAAGTGAAGATTTCCACACATGAAGTGAAATGAAGACAAGTTATTAGGTATGGTCAAACCATGTCTATTTTTCCGTACTTTTGGCCTGTTTACATTTAGACTTTAGAAACAATTTACTGACATAATTAAAAGTAAAATTAAAGAATCTCAAAAACTCCTGATGATTTCCTATTTCTTTTAGAAGTAGTAGTTTGATTTTCTTTACAGAGATTCTATGTAGAGTCATTGGGGAATATTTAACTGTAAGACAAATGTTACACAGCTCACACAAAGGATTGAGATGTAGGTTTTATTAGATTTATTATTAGGCACTCAATAGACCACATCTAGGCTACTGTTTCAAATAGAATTGGAAATATTTTATTTTCCCCAATACAAGCAAGATATTGATACACGTGAGTGACTTTAGCAGAGGCCACCAGGGTGCTTGTGCATTGGAGCACTTGACCTGTGAGGGAATACTGAGGAAGATGAGCTTGTTCAGTCTGGCAAAGAAAAGACTTTTGGGGGTATGTTAGAGAAGCACCTGATGTGGGACAAGGTAGATGGGCTGTTAATAGCATTATGTAGCAGAAAGACAAGAGAAGAGTTTTAAAACAGGAGCTATTCAGACTGAGTATGAAGAAAACCTTTTTTTGTTTCCCATGAGCATGGTCCAACAGTGTAGGAAGTTGCCCAGACATATTTTGCAGCATTGATCTCTGGATTTTTTCTAAATTCAATTGGATAAAGCCCTGAGCTGCCTGGTTTGACCCCATAGCTGACCCTGTTTGGAGCAGGAGGTTGGGCTAGAGACCTCCTGAGTTCCCTTCCCACTTGAACTCTTCTGTGCTTCTATGGTCAGAATGTTTACCCAGACCTGGAAAGCTGTCACAATTCTGTAAGTGCAGACAGAGTCAGGATTCACAGCTATGTCATCGCAGTCTTATAACATGTCATATCTATGGTATTCCTTTATCGACTCTAGGAAATTAAATAAAATTAATTAAATATAAAGAAAAGTGACACAAACCCCATTTCAATGGAGATTAATCCTTTCTCCTCCAGTATCAATAGGAGCATATGTACAATAATAAATACAAGATGATTCATATATAAGTCCTTCTTCTAGATAGAGAGACAACAAACCACCAGAGGATAGATAGGCAGTCGAAAAGGAATCATTGGAACCCTGGATTGATCAGGAAATATTATTAGTTAAATCTGAAAATCAGTATCTTTTTTTATATTGCTAGGTACCCAAACTGTCATTAACGATAGTATATTATAGTTGAAGAATAAAGAGTACCTAGTTATTGGCAACTGTAATATCATTATATTTGCTTTTTAAACAGCTAGTATGATATTGAATTATTGCATGTCTTTTAAATTCCTTAATGGTGATTGCTGTATAGACACACCCATCAATTCCGCATTTAATCATTGTCAGCAGTATTGTTTTCTGATAGCTTGGAAATTCTGGCTATACTTATTTCACAGTATGCATCTGTGAAAAGAAAACTGATGACAGTAGAAAACGTGAATTAAATAAAATTTTAAAATAAATATCAAATAGAATTTTAAGTTTGAGCTGAACTTTTAGAGAATTCTGCTGAAGCTCAAACATTAATATTCAGTACAACTAAAGCAAAACAATCTATGGAAAGATCATTTCTCACTGACTGAAAAAAAAAGAGTATTTAAATGTTTTATTTGTATTCATTCTTAGACCTCTTCTTAACCACATTCTTATCCTTTCTCTTTTTTGATGCTTTTCTTTTCCAGCTGCATGTGTTTGATAGATATAAAGAAATTGTATATTTATAGCAAAAGAGTGCTATTTCAGTTTTATTTGGTGATATGTAATTTCAAAATGTCTGTATTTCTCTGCCATTTCTCTTACTAGCATGCTTTTTCCTCCCCTACAAAGTAACAAAATGTTTCCATGTGTGTTTTTCTTTTCAACAATTTTCTTTTCATTCTACAGTACTCCTAGTCTTTAATTGGTAAATCAGCAGCAGTCATTCAGTAAGGAGGATGATTTTGTGACACAAGATCTCATTGGAATTTATTTTTATCTTCCTAAACAGAATTTTAAATTATAAAATAAATGTATGCTTAAGGCATCTGAACATCAGTCATATTCATATTTTTCAAGTGTACTCAAAGTAGATGCACTTACTTAAAGAAAAGTTCTTTGTATGGGGCATGATGGATTTGCCAAAATCTATGTGCTGCATCTGTACCTTGTAAAACAATTACCAGAAAACTGTGATTAATATGAATGGATAACTGTAAGGGGCCCCAGAGCTTGCTCAACAAGGGTCTTAAAAAGTCTTGGAATTTTTTTATGTACCCAACAAGATATTCCTTAAGAGGCCAAACAACAAAAACTTTACTGTCAAACTCCAGAAAATCAGGTAACTTTAGCAAAATTTAAACACAACATTCAATTAAAATAAAGCATTTCACAAATCATTAACTTAGCAAACTCCAATTCATACAATTTTAACTTACTCAAACTTTGAGAAGAAGAAGAAAGAGAGAAGAAATACAGAAAAGAACAAATATAGCTACCACTCATGGCTTCAGTAATGTTTCAGCGGATTTAAATCCCAAGGGGAAGTATGGTCAAGACCTGTGTGTGCGCCTTGTGCTCTGGCTTAAGTACCCTTCAGCTTTCCTGGGCCCTTCTCCCATGAGGGACTTCCAGTCACTTGGCCGCTCGAGAGCTGGGTTAGGAGCTCCAGGGTCAGGGTGTGGAACATTGCCTTCCAGTGACTGGGTTTGGCCCCACTGCAGGGCTGGGATACAGGCCCTGAGGGTGCAGGGTGTGTGGAGTGGGGCATCGCCTTGCCAGGACAAGACCTGGCTTGCTCCTTTCCCCACACATTTGCCTGAAAGGTTTTGAGCCAGGATCCTCCTGCAGTCTCTCACAATAACCTAACTCTAAAGTTCAATCTATATGGTTTCAATAGTAACAAGTAAATTATAAGAGGATACAATGCCAATGAACTCATTGTACTAATACTTGAAATATATATATAGTGGAATTTTTTTTTTTTTTTTTTTTTTTTAGTTAGTGGCAATAATGTTTTCTAAGGAAGAATTGTCTACCTGAAATGTAATGATGGTACAAAACAGAAACCGTGAATTCTATTGTGTAGTCAGCAACAGCTTATATTCATCTGCAAATGTTCTAAATTGTGCCAATAATTCTGTGGTTGAATGATTTCAGTTACAGAATGTCAAACAAGATTCAAATATTGCTGCAATGTTGTTTTTAGATGTTAAATAACACCCAAATGAGAAAAGAAAGAGGAAAAAATTACTTGTTAGTTAAGGATTTCAAAGAGATGAACCATTTCAGAGCAATACTTTTATTTATTACCAAAGTAGAGTGAGAATTCAGTGGATTCTAGACATGAAGATGTTTAAAGTATAGACTAGCAATTAAGGATCTTGCATCAAGCATTGATACACTTTACTCCCCTCCCCATCCCTGTCTATACCAGGGATGCCATTAGTTTTTTTGTCTAATACTTTTTTGTCAGACTGCTATAGGATTTTTATATTTCAAAATAATAAATCCACTCTACACAATGTTCACAGAGTCCTTCACATGCGGAAAGGTGTTCTATCTTGCAAGTCTAGCCTATTTTTTTGGTTTTTTTCTGTTTTCTTCTGTCTTTGTATGGAGTAGATATGGCATCTAAAAGCACAAACTGTTTCTCCCTCAGGTAATTCAGGTAATTGTGTATCAAACATCCAGTTTCCAAATTATCACTCTTCCAAGATTATAGAAATGTTCTTATATATCGTTGCATGTTTGCTTTCAGATTACTCCACCAAAATGCTTTCCCGATAACTGTAATATAGTTAATATTCATGTAATATAGATTTGGTTGTTTTTGTTTTTCATTAAGCTATACCTAGTTACATAGGGATAATCTTCAGTATTTGTAGGGAAAAATGTACAGATCTGATTTTAATAAAAATTATTCAGGGCATTCAAAGCAGGACTATTTTAGTCTGGTTGTGCAAGGCTGTTTCCAGTCGAGGCTTGAATTACCTCCAGGGTTTGACACTCACTCCGCTCTCTGTCCAGTTCTTTCAGCTTCCCCTTTTCTGTCATGTGCACCAAGCCAATGATGGACATGGTGTCCTGTGCTGGATGACCTCCAGGATGTCCATGTCTTTTTGTAAGGGGCAGCCCAGGTTCTGTGAAAACACAGCACTGCAGTTGTGGTCTCACTGCTGTTGAATCGATAACAAGGTTCACTTTCTTTGATCTGTTTGCAGAACTCTTCCTAGTGCAGCACACAATATGCCAGTACACATTGGTGGCTTATGGTCACCCTGGTGTCTGTCAGGACCTCTAGGTTCTGTTCTACAAAGCTGCCTTCCAGATGGTCACCTGTACATGGGTTTCATCCTTCTCAGGTGCATTTTTTTTGCATTTGCTTTTGTTAGACTTCCTGAAGTTTCTGTCAGTCAATTTCAGCAAGCCTGGTCCCCCTCAGTAGCTGTCCTGCCCTCCAGTGCACCGATGATACCCTCCATTAACACATTTCTTGGCATTGTCTGAACGCTTGCTGAGTGCACAACTTGTCCTGATATCCAGGTCATTGTTTATTTTTCCTGTTTCCTCATCGGTTCTCTTTTCTCCTCTGGATATTTGATGGTGGTTCCAGACATACTAAAAATTTACCAAAGTGACTCAAAATTTTCCTTTAATAGAACTCGTGCAATTCTGTTGTCATTGATATTTAAAGGTCTACCATTTCCCTCTGGTAAAAGCCAATGAATATTTTAAGATTGTTATTCTTTTTGATATTTATTAAATTCTACTTCTGTTGTTTCAATGGGTCTGGCTGGGATGGAGTTATATTTTTCCTAACAGGCCATATACTGCTGGCTTTTGGTTTGTGATTTATCAACAGTGTTGATAACACACAAGTGTTTTGGCTGTTTCTGAGCAGTATTTGCACAGTGTCAGGGTTGTCTCTGTTTCCTCACACAGCCTCCCCAGCGAGTAGGCTGGAATCATTAGGAAGCTAGGAGGGGACACAGACAGGAGAGGTGATATGAGTTGACCAAAGGGATATTCCATGACATATATCATGTTCAGCAATAAAAACTCAGGGGAGATTTTTGGGGGACTTCAGCCATTTCTTGGAGACTGGCTGGGTATCAGTCTTCTTGTAGAGGTTTTTGAGCAGTTGCCCTTACATCACTTGGGCCTTTTTTTCTTTCTTTCTCTTAACTTATGCAACTATCCTTATGACCCATGAGTTTTCTCTCCTTTGCTCTTCCTATTGTCTCCCCCATCCTGGTGGGGTGAGGGAGTAAGCCAGCAGTTGTATGGAGCTTAGCTGCTGTCCAGCATCCACTCACTACTTGTGGTCTTCAACTATACTGCAGAAGTATTTTATTTATGTTCGTTTCCCTTGAGTGTTATGGATCTTGACTTTTTTGTTTGTTTGGTTTTACTACTTGTTATCAATTTCTCTTTTTGGTATATTACATTGGTCTATCATAAACATATTTTCTTCATGTCAGTATAGATAAAATTATAATATATCAATGCTTCATCATTCCAGTCATATTAATTTTAGTTTCAAATGATAGTTAGGCTGAACTGATGTTTATAAAAAGTTTTTATTTAATTATTCTTGCTTAACACTTTAGGTCGGCAAATAGTTAAATAATTTCTTCTATAACGTGTCCTAATTAATTTGGATATCTTGCTTTTGTGTTAAATTCCTTTACTGTTGTTTTTCACTTCTATTTGGTCAAGTCAGCTCATCTACCATGAAGATTTATTCTGCTTTTATGCAGGAGTCCATCTGAAGTGGGCCATTTTTCTGGAAAAGTTGGAACACCCGGAGGGAGGCGGGAAAAACAACCCAACCAAATAAATACATATGAAAGCAAAACACAAACACCACCACCCCTTTTTTATCTCTCTTATCCAACACAAAAAATTATTCGTGATAACATGAAAAAAAGAAAACAACAACAAAGCAGGCCCAGGCTCTGTTGTAATCTAAGAACAAGAAAATGCTTTTTAAAAATTTCAGTTCCATTACTTCTGTGATTATGGGACTTTAAGACACTTATTGCATACATAAAACCCTAAAACCAACTCACACTGACAGCAATGTAGATGTCTGAAATCTTACAATTTACTGGGATGCCAATAGCTACCTGAGAATATTGAGGCACTAGGAAATCCAATTATTTAAAAAAACATAATGTAATGCAATGAAAACTCAAACTGTGTGGGGGGGTTTTTTGCCAAACAGAAGAAATAATTTTTATATATTTATCAAAGTCTTTGTATATATTTATCAAAGTTTTTGTATCCATATTTTAAGTTCTTTGTAAAATGTCCATTTGTCTTACATTGTGTCAATGATGGATATGTTTTGGATTAGTCTCATGAACCTAAATTATTATGTCAATGATCATAATCAAAGGCTTGTGGAATACTTTGGGAAATTCTGAATTGATTTAATGCTTCATAAAACATGCCGTAATAGGCATGTAGGACTGCCCTTCATGTTTTTTAAAAAAACCCCCACCAAACTGATTAAAAAGTCAGTATTTCTTTATCTGTTTCTCATTGGTAGTTGACAATAAAAGCTGTGTCACTGTTCCAATAAGATTGTCTATAGTCTTCAGAATATGATTTAAAAATCAATCATACATTTCTACCATAACTTTTTTTTCTTGTGCTGGTGTAAGTTCTCAGGCTAAAAGAGACTCCAGTCTTTGGTTTTAAACAATTCCAAGGCTCAGAATTTTATTAGCTCTTTTTAGTTTGCTTGTTTGTTCTCAAAAAAAAAAAAAAAAAAAAANAAAAAAAAAAAAAAAAAAAAAAAAAAAAAAGATGAAATTTTTGAACTGTTTTACAGCAGAGCTGTTATTCAGAGCAGGTTATTGTACTGCTTCCAGCTGAGCCAGAATACCCAGTCTTGTTCTACCTAGTGAAAATAAAACAATGCATAAAGATTTCCCCAGTGTACTGCACAAGTGTGCCTAAGCTGTATGGACAGTATCACATCCTCAGAAAACTTCCTAATGATTCCCTCCACAGCCAGACTGGAAACCTAAGCTTCTCTAATATTACAGTTTCATTATTCTTATTTTCTATAATTTAACAACTTTTCTTATTATACTTAATGGAAAAGTCATGCAATATTGAGCAGTAACTGCTGTTAATTTCCTGCAGTATATAATTTGCATTTTTTGTTGCTAGTGGAGAGTAATTAACATGCTCTAATTATCATACTGATTGTCTTCTTTAGCTTATGAGAATATAGTCATCTCGAACCTCGTTGATCCTACAATAGTACATTTTATTGCCCTCAGTAATAGTATACAGGGATATACGAGGCTTAGTTCTTTACTGAAAAAATGGTGTTATCTAACTGTAACAAGTTCCCTAAATGTTTCAATTTGGAACAGAGTAATGTAAGTTTTTTGCGTGCCTATCAAAAAAATAGAGCCCTGCTTCTACAGCAGGGCAATGCCACCTTTTTAAGAACAGAATTGTGGTTGTATTACCATTGTCACACAATAAAATATTTTCTTGTGTTCCATTCAGATTGTGTTTTACTGTCTGTGAACAGTCAACACAGAAAACACATTCAGCTTGGAATATGCTTACAAGAAACAGTGAGTGGTTTTTCTTCTTGCAAAGGTTCTTTTTAGGCGAATAGACATTTATCTGTAGGAAAAATGTTTTCTTTAATTTAAAATTTAAAAATCTAAAATCTAACCTAATTAAACTCCTTAGTAAATTTTATGTCTGTCTACAACTACCTTATAAAATAGTATTTGAGATAAGAATATCAAGGAATATAGCAAATCAAGTCTTTTGTTTGAATACTGTATACAAGAACATTGAGGCTTTGGGGTTTTAAAAAGAGAAGAAACATCAAGTACAATGAATTACAGCTGTACGTGCAAATAGATTGCATTGTTTTCACAAGATCAAGTCAAACAACTGGTGAAATTCAAATGGGAGATTTTGTATGAGCCTATTCTGCATTTATTTAAGCATAGCCATTTACTCTAGGAGACACAGAATTCAGCAGTCTGCACTGTGTCTTAAGACTTCCTGGGAATCAGAATTTAATTTGCAAAAGATTCTTCCAGGGAGTCAATAACTACTATGAAGATTTATTACTACTTTGTAAATGTTCTGCGTTATTTCTGAAATTAATATTGTCTCTCTGAAAGGGAGCGCTATATTTGAATTTTTTTTCTCCTTCTCAAAACTATCCACAGTATCCACGACTTTTAGAACACCTGTATGAATCCGCAGATGTATACAGACAGGGAATGCTAGTGCAGGAGTGAGACAAGCTGTGTGTTTTTTAAATCTGTGTGTGGTTAATTCTGTTGTGTATTATAGATCACTTTTTCTGTGCAGTCTCAGGGTAGCTGTAGTCAGAAGTAACTAAAATGCTGTTTGTGAATGATACTAAAAACCAATAGCTGTTAACAGAGAAACAAAGTAAAGCAATCCCAAACTTCCAAAGCAGAAAGTTTCTTTGAGTTTTCTATACTCAAGGTATGAAATAATACAGCTCAGAGAAAAGCCCCAGAGTGTTCTTATCAGCACAAGAAGCTGAAGTAATTTGCAGCAAAATCAGAGGAGACATATACTATATTGCATCAGTGACAGAAGTTGGGTTAGAAAATATCTGACCATGAGCATGTAAATAGCTGTCCTTTCTTTGTTATTTTAATTTATTGTAGCATTACATATAGGGGTCAAATATTACTCTACCATATTGCACTGGATTCTATCAAAATAGGTAGAATGACATGGTACCTGTTAATTGATCAAATGCACAATGAAGAACTAACTAAACTAATTTACTGAGACCCTAATCACTTAAATGAATGGAAAATTCAAGATCAGAGAATGAGTAGAAAACAGTCGTGTTTATTAACACTTAGAATTCTAGAAGCAAGGCATAATCTTTGCTTGATTTCTTTCTTTTTTCCCCCTTTTTTTCTTTTTATTTCCTTCCTCATCTCCTTACAGTCGTGCTTTCTCCTGTAACATTATCCTTGAGGTTAAGGAAGAAACAGTGATTCACTCAAATTACGCATCTACTCCGGGACTCTGTCAAAGGGCTCAGTATGGTTTTTCTAGATTTGATGACTCATAGAAGTATTTACTTTTTTATATTTTCCTTTTGGATTCTAAATACCCATCAGTAAAGCAAAGAGTAGATGCAGTGTTCTTTGAATGAATAGCAAAGAGGTGACATCCAAGAAACACCTCAGATATTAATTCTGAGAAAAATATGATGTTTGAAATTCTAAGCTGAAAGGAATACATTTGAGCTTTTAATCTGAATGGAAATGTTTAGCTAATAACTGGCATATCAAAACAGGAAATCACTCACTTCAAGTAGGTTTATTAGTCAGTGTGCTATGTTGTCACTCATTGCATTGAGGTTAACATTTTTAAATGATATTACAAAATAGGAATGTATTTGTTAAAATAATAAAATATGGTATTTATTCCTATATTTTGCAAAATTTTATTTGTTTTAGTAGGGGCAAAGTAGCTTTTAGTTGAGAAAAATTAGGATTGGTGTGTTGCAAAGAGTTTATTCTCAAGAGTTGTATGTTTTGTTCTTTAATCTTGACTAAGTCAGTTAAAAAATGGCTGTGTGGCCAGGCCCAGAGGGTGGTGGTGAATGGAGTTGAATCCAAGGGAGGCCAGTGAAAGTGGTGTTCTGTAGGGCTCAGTATTGAGAACAGGCCTGTTTAATATCTTTATTGATAATCTGTATAAAGGGATTGAGTGCACTCTCAGTCAGTTTGCTAATGACACCAAGTTGGGCAGGACTGTTGATCTGCTGAAGGGCAGAAAGGCTCTACAGGCATCTGGACAGGCTGGATTGATGGGCCAAGGCCCATCGTATGAGGTTTAACAACACCGAGTGCTGGCTCCTGCCCTTGGGTCACAACAGCGCCCTGCAGTGCTACAGGCTGGGGGCAGAGTGGCTGGAAAGGGGTCCAGCAGAAAAGGACCCGGGGGTGCTGGGCAACAGCAGCTAAACAGCAGCTGAGCCAGTGTGTGCCCAGGTGGCCAGGAAGGCCAATGGCATCCAGGCCAGTATCAGCAACAGTGTGGCCAGCAGGACCAGGACAGGGATTATCCCTCTGTACTTGGCACTGGTGAGGCCACACCTCAAATTCGGTGTCCAGTTCTGGGCCCCTTACCAAGAAAGACATCGAAAGGCTAGGGCATATCCAGAGAAGGACAACAGAACTGGGGAAGGGTCTGGAGCACAAGACCGATGAGGAGCAGCTGAGGAAGCTGGGGTTGTTTAGCCTGGAGTAAAGGAGGATCAGGAGTAACATTATCTCCCTCTAAAACTCACTGAAAGGAGGGTGTAGAAAGGTGGGGATCAGTCTCTTCTACCAGGCAACTAGTGAGAGGTGAGAGGACATAGCCTCAAGATGTGACAGGGAAGGTTCAGGCTGGACATCAGGAGGAAGTTCTTAACAGAAAGGATTGTTAAACATTGGCATGGACTGCCTAGGGATGTTTTAGAGTCAGCATCCCTGAATTGTTCAAGAAATTACTGGATGTGGCACTTAGTGCCATGGTCTAGTTGACAAGGTGGTAAACAGTTGAAGATTTCACTTGGTGGTCCCAGAGGTCTTTTCCAACTTAAATGATGCTGTGACTCTGTCAAACAGCTTTGATTTTAGACCTTCTGGGCCCTCACTACAAAGAGGACATTGGGAACTCTTACAGAGCTATTTTTTTTCCCCTTCATCTTAAACAAGCAAAACCAGACAAATGTCTGCCCAAAATTTACATATTGCCTAAAGATTAGAGTTGAAGATATGGCCATCCAGATTCTTCATGAATGTATTTGATATTAATTGTAAGATTTACCTCTCTTGAATTTACATGTTTTGAATTTACTTTGTTTGAAAGCTTATCATTTAAGGTGAATTAGTTAGTTTAAATTAACTGTACTGCTAATACAGACAGTTATCTCAGAAGTTTGGCCATTCTAGAAATTGACCTGATCTCCTATCTTGTAACTGGTTTGGGTTTTTTTAAAAGTAATTAATGAAATTTCCAGTTACTTCATTGCTTATTTTTAAGTCATTGCTCATCATGCCTTATACACTAGTTAACCTCAGTAACTTTGTGTCTCAGTGCTTCCACCTCTGAATTCCATTACCATCCTAGCAAATTAATTACTGAATAGCTAATCACCTGTGTAGCCAGTGCTAGCTATAGGAACTGAGGTAGAAGGCCTGAACTAACTTCCTGCATGCTCATCCTGATTCCAGTGAAGGCTAGAACTTATCCATAGGTCTCTAGATTTGTAGCTGCATACAATTATTTCTCATGTGAATAGAGAAAGGCACCAATTTCTCTTTTATTATCTGACAGAGTCCAGGGAGAGCAATATGGAACAGAAGTTCCTGTGTTAGTAGGTCAGAGGCCCTGAATTATCTGCATAGGTTGTCCTTCATCCTCTACTGCCTTGTGACCTACTTAGAGACTTGTCAAGGACTAATTTAATTACATAAACTTAGCCAGCTATCAGTTACGTCCAATGTCTCTAATTTCTATTGCCCTCCAAATGTTTTGCCAATAATACTATAATTGCTATTTCTAGTCCATAAAGAAAATTTCACCACACTGAATTTTGTATGAAAAATATGTCTCAATAGCATAGGATGTTCTACAGTTAATATCTTTTACGATTATGAAACAGGTCCCTGGTATAGACTATGGGCCAAATTAATTTCCTAGAGGACTACAGATTAAACATAAATCATGGTTTCGAGTGTGAAAGGTCATGTTATTCAACCACAAAGCTGCAGTTCAAAATGTGACTTTATGACTTCTACCACTTCTTTCCACTCTGAATTATTCATCATGTTAATATTTTACTATCATAAGTTTTCAAACCCTATAAATTTAGAAAACAAAGTTCGTGGGCTTAAGTTAATAAAAGCAATTTCAAAGAGTAATAGAATAAACCTAGCATACACAGAGCACAAAAGAGAATAAAATATGATTTTTTATATTGAGTATGAATTCTCTCAATCCAAATATTTTTGAAAGTTAATAAAACTTCAGAATTATTTGCACGGATCTCATAGAATCACAGAATAAATGGTGTTCTAGGAACCTAGGGAGATGTCCAACCACCTGCTGAAGCAAGGCCAGCTGGAGCAAGTTGCTCAGGGATGAGTCCAGTCAAGTTCTAAATTTTTTCAGGGATGCAAATGCCACAACCACTCTGGACAACACAAACTGTTTCACTGTTTCAGCACCTCCACTGTAAAAAAAACCAAACCAAAACAAAACAAAACAACAAAAAAACTCCCTCTTTCCCATACAGGAACTATGTTCAAGAGATATCTGGATCTGGCACTGGGTAATATGGTTTGGTGATTGTGGTTACAGTGGCAGTGCCAGGTTGACAGTTGGACTGGATGATCTTAGGGGTCTTTTCCAACCTTGATGATTCTATGAAATGGATTTCCCATGGGAAATCCTACTTATAGCCTGGAGAAAAGGAGGCCCAAGGGGCACTTTACTGCTTTGTACAAATGAAAGGAGGTTGCAGAAAGGTAGGAGTCCGATCTCTTCTCCCAGGCGACTAGTGACAAGATAAGACGAAATGGCCAAAAGCTGTGCCAGGAAAAGTTCAGTTTGGACATTAGGAGCACTTTCTTCACTGAAAGAGTGGTAAACATTAGAGGGAGCTGCCTAGGAAGTGGTAGAGTTGCCATCCCTGAAAACGTTCAAGAGATGACTGGATGGGACACTTAGTGCCTTTGTCTGGTTGACAAGCCGGTGTTTGGTCAAAGGTTGGATTTGATGATCTCAGAGGTCTTTTCTGACTTTAACAAATCTATGATTCTGTATTTCAGACTTTGCCCATTGCTTCTTGCCCTTTTACTGAGCACCTCTATGAAGAGTCTGGCTTCACACTGTGTACTTCCACTTCATGTCAGGTATTCGTATATATTGATTTAAATGGCACATACATACATATATATATGTACATATATATATATATATATATATATATACACTAAGGTACACGTTTTTATAATATTAGCAAACAAAATAGTTTGTTTGGTGCCTGAGGACTGTTTTAAAATTTTATACCCTACAAGTTACTGGAGAAAGTTTGAGTATTTCTAACATTAATTAACTTTATAGAATAGCAAGAGAGAAAATACAGTAGAGATGTACAGATTAAATAGAGCAGTTTGGGGCTTTTTAATTGCTTGCTGGACTTGGTCATCCTAAAGGTCTTTTCTAATCAAAGTGGTTCTATGATTCTATGATTATTGTTCCTAAAGAATGTGTTTCCTTAAGAAGCTGAGGGGAAAAATAATTATGTTTTCAATATTGCTAGTATAGATTAAACAGAACAAATAGAAATAGTTACTTTGAATATAAAATTATTTCTTCCAAGTAAGAATGCAGTGATGCAACCATTAATGAATTTAAACCTCTATTAAGCTGAAGGAAGATAATTTTAATAGATACTACAACAGAACATTACCAATGTAAGTAGGTAAGAAACAAATTATTTGGAAAAAATGAAAATGTAAGTAAGTAAACTTAAGTCAGTATGTCCAACATAAGATATGCCCAGAGTTTTTGAAAGCATTAGATAATTAACTTACTGTAAAAATGTCCGTCATTTTAAAACATTAACATTTAACATATATATCCAGTGCTATTAATGCTGCTATAGAAGCTTCTAAGTGACCTTCCAACAATGATGAAACCAATGTCCAATTACTACTGATGACCATAGGATGAAAATTGCTCCTCTAACTCTTCTAACTATTAAATGAGTTATAAATAGTACTCCTATTAAGTGAGCAACCCAATATTCAATTAACAGTTAATGATGCATAGGGAAATAGTTTCAAACACTCTAAAATGGACTTGAGATGATTTTCAAATTTAACATGAGACTTCTGGATACTGAGTTGTGACTAATGCCTAGTGATAATACGTTTATACTTTTTCATCATGTACTCTATTATATACAAAACAAACTCTGGACAGAATCAGTTAACTTAACTCCTTGGATCAACCCAGAAACCTCTGATATATTGAAATAAAAGAGTGGTCCAGGTGTTTTGATTTCTTATGGCGTTTTCTACTATCTTAGAATCACAAGTCTCTTAACACTTTTTATTACATTTTTTCCTAATTAATTCCATTCTTGAAACCTACTCTGTTTATTTAAAAAACAATTTTTGTGATGACTATTTTAGTGTATATTTAATGGAGTATTATTTTTAGGTGGAAAATCAAAGACAAATCATAAAATTATAAGAAAGGAGGTTGAAAGGTCATTTGTTCCCTTCTCAATCCATGTCTTAAGCTAAGAAATCTCATTCCTGAGAGATATTCTCTAGGATTTTGCAAAGTAGTCAGTGACGGACACATCGCAACTTCTTTAAACCATTTCAGTGTTTCACTATTACGAGTATCACACAAAATCCATAGAGTGTATTTATAAAGGCTTTTTTTTTTCTAATTTCTTAGTGAGGTGAAATCTGTTAAAAATTAAACCCATTATTCTTCATCTTCCTTATTACAGGCATAAGTTTTTTATAGCATATTTTGCATATTTGAATGCTTTAGTGTGTCTTCTCCCAGTCTTCTCTTCCATAAACTAGGTTAATCTTTTCTTCTGGATCTTTTATTGTTCTTGATGCTCTTAGGCTGTATCTGGCTAGTTTTTCATCTTCCATAATATTTATGTCAAATTTTTCCACAATAGGATTCTGTTAAGACATTCCTAGTACTAGCAAGAGTGGAAAAGTGAATTTACCTAATATGGAAGATATATTCTTGTACATTCATACTGATGTTGTGACTGTCTTTTTTCTGAATGTGACAATATTGATGAAGTTCATCTTAGGATCTGAAATAATAACCCTAAGAATCTTCTTGACAGAACTTTTGTCTAGTTGTTTCCCTTTTCTTATAAATTTTACAAAGAATTTTTTATTTTTAATTATATTGAATTTTTTTTCCCCACACCATCCTACAGTTTCTGGGCACTATTTTAATTTTTAATCCTACTCCTTATTTTAATATTTAGCAATAATATTTTCTATGTGGTCATAAAAGTCCCATGAAATATTCAGTAGTCTTATAGCCAGGACACACCTTAAAAGAAGATTTCCCATGAGATAGTATGAAAAGCTCACTTTCATCCCTCTATTTCTTCTTCTGCAAATATACACTTCAGTATCACAGATCTCGCTCATGACTTCTTCCCTTACATTACGGCTCGATGACTCAGCAAGACTGCAGATAACACAAAGCTGACCAGTGCAAGTGTTGCAATGGAAGGAAGGGATGCCATCCAGAGAGACATGGACAAGACTGAGAAGTGATCACAAGAGAACCTCATGAAGTTTGTCTAAGGGCAAGGTACTGCACTCCCACATATGAGTGGGAGATGAACTCATTGAGAAGGACTTGCTGGTTCTGGTGAATGGAAAGCCAACATGAGCAACAGAAGTGCTTGAAGCACAAGAAAGATGTAGACATGTTAGAAGCGGTCCAGAGGAGGCCGCAAAGGCGATCCAAGGGCTAGAGCACCTCCGTATGAAGACAGGCTGAGAGAGCTTAAATTGTTCAACATAGAGAAGAGTCAACTCTGTGGAAACCTTATTGTGCTTTTCCAGTATTAAAGGGGGCTTATAAAGAGAAAAAAGTTTTTACATGGGCAGATAGCGATAGGACAAGAGGGAATGGTTTTAAACTAAAAGAGGAGAGCTGCATATTAGATGCTAGGAAAAAATCCTTTACTGTGAGGAGGGTGAGGCACTGGAACAGGTTACCCAGAGAAGTGGATGCCTCATCTCTGGTAGAGTTCAAGGCCAGGTTGGAGGAGGCTCTGAGCAACATGATCTAGGAGAAGCTGTCCCTGCCTATGGCAGGGTGGTTGGAACTAGATGATCCTATGAGCTCAGCTCTGAAGCATGTTATCCTTTCCCCTACCATTCCTCTATCTGCTGTAATATATGAATTTTATGTCTAGTTTTAGACTGCAAATGGCTCAACAGTACATGTTTTTCTGTGGGTAGTACAGATGATAGAATAATTTCAGTCACAGTACAAACAATTAGTCCAAATTAATACATACCAATATATGGTTTTAACAACTATTAACGCTTTATGAGTTGAATAAAAAGTCATCTATATTAGAAAATAGATCTATCTCTGAGCATAATTTATGATTGTCCAATTAGGCTATAGATTAAGGATAATTGCTATAGAAGATCTTTAAGATTCTGAATCCATTAATCTAATGTTTCATATTTAATGAAATTGTCAGCAATTTTTGGTTAAAAATGTAAGATCATTTAAGAGTATGTGAGTCATCACTTCCCTCCTACTGATTTGGTATATAAATATTCCTTTCCCTTCATCAACAAGCCTGCACTTTTCTTTTAAATTTTACCTACCTTATTGTCATGAAATTCTTAGTTAGAAAAAAATCAAGTTAAAATCAGTGAAATAAGTATCAGCAGGAAAAAATGCACAGTATTTATTCCTAAATCTTATGAGTTTATGATAAAAGGGTAACCTTTTTACAAGCTTGTTATAATGGTTAATTTGGCAGAACACTTTAAATGTTAAATCTAGAACTGGGAATTAATTTAAAAAAAACATTTTGGGAATATCACTGTATGTAAAAAAAAATTCATTTCCTTTAAAAAATAAATGAATGCATCTGTGCTCAATAACATGATAGACTTTGGTAAATACATTCAAAAAAGGGGAAATACATACCCTTTGGTATTGTATGGCAAATAGCGACACAATTTGCTGATACACACTGTAGCCCTGATTCCTGGCCCCTGCTCTGGAGTCAGCAATGAGTTTAGAAGCAGTTTATTCTGGATTATTCCCAGAAACATACTCGAATTATTTGTTTCATGCTAGCGTACAATGAGGGCAGGAGTCTTTGATTCTCTTTCTCATGTCCATTGTGTTCTGACAATATAGCATAAAATGTAATATGTCTATGGTTGTTAGACCTAAGGTGCTGATAACCTATATCAGATTTTCCTGTTTCTGTTCTTCATATATCCCTTATTTTATGCATATCACAGGTTTAATCAGAAAAGCTCTTTGGAGTACAGTTCACACTCAGCTATCAGTTATAGCCTTATGTGCATGGCAACTGCTGTTGGGAAATATTTCATAAAAATGTGAAATTATTGTGATGTGGTGCTATTTCCTCTCAAAACATTGCCCAGAGTCACATGTTTTCCCACATTGCATAAGACCAGAGCAATGCAGCTGCACAACATCTGAAACTGGACATACAAAAGCACCTTGATCTAAAAAGCAGAAGACAGTAGTCAGCTCACATTAATTGGAAGTTTAAAGGAGCTTCTATTTCCAGATTATCAAAACACACAAATAATTGCCTAGCTAAACTATTCTGATGTAAATACTAGACCTCAGGTTTTCATCTAAAGTTGCAGAGCACAGGGCAGGGACTACATAAAAATAAAACAAATTGAGCACTCTTTGTAGAGGTAATTAGTGAAGGGGTAACAAAACTCCAGGTGTAAGTGACAGAGATGTTCTATTAATGGCTGTATTCTCACCCTTCCACAATAGCAAAAGTTTCTCCAAGCACTGTCTTTGCAGAGAGACCCAGGACAAAACTATCCGTTCAGCTTTGGAAAGTGTATGCATGCCTCGCTGCTTAATTTCGTTGAACTCTGTGATTCTGGGTGCACAGTGATCTTCCCTGGGCAGCTGGGAAGGAAGTGAAAGAACAGGAAGCAAGCAATATTCTTGACATCTCCCTGTAGCTTTGCATGCCATGTGGCTATGTGTTGCATTTTACTCTAGCAAGTTGAAAAAAACACCCAGCAAGCCACCACAGCTCACTTGCAGGGCTGGGGAGTTCACCTGGTCTCTGTTTCCTGAGCTGTTAAGGGAGGGCAACACGTGGGGAGAACAGCATTTAGCCAACAAAGGATGAAGGTAATAGAAATTAATTCAACAAATTTATGTTTTTCTGTCTTGTGATATGCTTTGAGTTAGTCTTTTTTCAAGTTGATGGATGACTGAAGTTGTTACTGAAAAGTCAGATTTTCAGAACAGAATTTCTTAGGTTTCCCCTAAAATGCCACTGACTTAAATAGGTAACTTATATTTTACAAACCTGGGTACACTGGGAGATTTGTCTAGAATCAAATTTCAAGCTTACTACAGTCAACCGTTTTGCAAATCTTGACTTAAAGTTCTGTACAATGCAGTCCTTATTCTTTATGTGAGTTAACTGAGGATCTGATATCACAGCACTAGAGTTGCAGAAGTTTTAACCATGGACATTCATGGAATGTGGCTCATTTTCTAGCAGCCAATGGCAGACAGTGAAATAGGTCAGATAGGTCTGTCTAATGATTGTCATCTGCATAATCAGCAATCTATTAAGATTAATGAGGCTCTCATATAATATTCTGTACTTCATCTAGCCCACATTAAAATCATATTAATCAGAAAGGTCTATATATCCTATTTCATATTTCAAAATATGAAGTTCAATCCTTATCTATTTAACTAATAAGTTAAATCATTATAATGGTATGCAGATCAGGGGAGATTGTTTTGATCATAAGTTATTATGGGCTGAAAAAGAATTGCGTAAAGATAAATTCTATTCTCAAAAAGCAATCCTAATTCACATTATATATGCCAAAATTCTCTGTCCAGTATTTCTGAATATGACCTTACAAATTTTGCATTCCCTTTTACTATATAAAATTGTTCCATCATATGTCTGTGAATTGTATCCACTGTAAGAAATCCTTTCACTTTACATGAAACAGAATACCTTCTTACTCTGTTAGTTTTATTTTTGTGTGATTTCCAAAGACAGCTTTGAACCTTAAGTGTAAAGTACCAGCTTCCCTGCCATCATAGGAGTTTTTCTCCACTTTGCTTCTACTCTGACATTTTTCTGTCTTAGTAAGCCTTCAAGCAGGGAGGCTTTGTTAGACAGGAGCATCTTTTTCATGCTGTTGCTCACTCTTCAAATCTTTTCCTAGAATGCCTTCTGTGCATGTCCTAAAGAAGTGTTCATCCTCTCCCAAATCCTTATCCTTCCCAAAACTTTCCTAGTCTCCTCACTCAAAAAGGCATTTTTCCTAATTAGAAGTTTGCTCCGTGAATCACAGAATAATATAATTATTTAGGTTGAGAAAGATCTTTAAGATCATCAAGTCCAAACATAAATGAGTATTCCTGGACTCTGAGCCAATAAATATTGACAGGTCTTTGTAATTTTATTTCAATGGGCATCTTTAGTAACTCTAAGCTTATATCATGAGTAATAATTTGTTAGGCCAAAGCTCTGCATAAGTTCAGTATTATTTGAGATAAAAAATAGAGTAAAATTATTTACTTCCATTCCTTGGACTCCTTTACCCATTTTTTTTTTCACCTGTACTTATCTGTCACTATGAAACATATTTCAGGAAGCTACACCATAATTTTCTTTTTTATGTGTGCAGGGTTTGTGATCTTGAAGGCTGAGTTTCTTGAAGATAAGATTCAGTACAGGAACTGCAGAGCTTGCACAATTTTATATTTTACACTCATACCTATCACTGACACAAACTGTAATTGAAATGCATGCTCAAGTCCATCCATAAACAATAAATAAAGGATATTAAAAATAAAGCCACTACAGTGACCACATACCTTTTAGACTAATGAAAAGAAAAAGAAATCAAAAAAAAGGCAGAAAACCTGATAAGGATATCTAGTGGGGTCATTCTGTACTTACAGAAAAGCAAGTGACACAGTTTGTTTAGTGATATTTTATAGTCAATGAAGCTATCTTCAAAAGCTTAACCCAGGTCCCTAAAATACCCTTTGCTATTTTTAGCTTTTATTCTTCATGCTGATAAGCTTTAAGCTTCTCTAGCATAAATAAAGCTCTTCTTTACTTTGTAGGTCACCTGACTCTGAATGGCACAATATGCTTCTAGTCCAACTACTTTAGTTATGCTGGATAAAGAAAATACTGAGTAGTATAGTTTCAGGGAATTTTTGGGCCATATGTAAAGAGTGAAATTCTGTCCTGACATATTTTTCCAGGACAAGTTGTATAACTGGAACAGAGGCAGCAAATACTGATCTCAAAGGTGATCTATAAGACACCTCTCTTTCCTAATCTCCAACGCTGATTTAACTTATGCAACCTGGGAAATGGCTTACAGTTACATTTCTAATATTTCTGTATATTCTATGTATTCTTGGGTGTAAAAGCCAAACTATCTACAGCATTCTATATGTGTCCCCATGTGTCTTTGACATATTTCTTTTGCTGCTTAGTCATTGTCATTCTCTCTATGCCAAGTTTAGCAGAGCATTAACGTAATACAACGGTCTGCATAGCTAATCCCAGAGTAAGTATCTTATATTTTTCTGCCCATTTGTACCAGCATATGTTATGGTGGTGATAGACCACTAAATATATTGTTCTGATGTTGCTTGTCCACTCAGTGTGCGTGTGTGAAACATAGTGAAAAATCTGCTGGAATTGAAAATACCATTCAGAATGGTGTAATAGTACACCAGGATGTGTAAGATGGAAATGAAAGACGACACAAGAAAAAACACTGAATAGATTTCTCTTAATCTTCAATTGATCAGTGGATCTCAGTTTTGAATTTCTAAGAGAATTCTATATGCCAGATGTCTTTAGCATCTGAATTTCCTTTGTGGTAAGATTAAAAATGGATGTAAGAGGTCTTTAACGTCATTTACCAAGTGAGTGATATGAAACTTTGAAAATTGCACTGCGCTGTCTTTAACAATAAAGCTACATAAGGTGAAATAAAAATAATGTCTATAAAACCACTTAAAATTTACCTAAATTTATCTTTTCTTAGAAAATGTATTTTCTTGTTTCGTTTTGGGAATTTTTTTTCCACTTTAGAGGAAGATGGGGTGAGCTGAATTTTTGTTATTTTTTATTTTAAAATTTCAAATGGGAGTTTGAACTTTGATGAAAGTTATAGTAGTTCAATGGTAGAAAATGTGCAAAAAGGTCTTCAGGTTTTCAACACCTTCGAAAAGCAGGTTTGCTCAGAAAATTAGCAGAGATACCACATGACTTTGTCTTCACCTGACTTGGGACACTTGTTCTTGACCTCCTCTGTTGAATACCTCTTTTGAGCTGCTCAACAACAGAAAAAATACCAATAAACCGAAGGAAGTCTGTTGAAGGGCAACCAGAATGTAGAGGATCAGGAGCACTTGCCTTGTTGGGAGAGCCTGTGGAAGAGACACCTCTGTGAGGAGCTGTTGGGAGCTCCTGATGCTTACAGGCAGGGTGTTGAAGAGATGGACCAAAGTGTTCATGCACATTTCTAGCATGCCATGAACCTGAGTGGTGCACTTAGTACAATACGGCACGTCAGGCTGGCATACACAGCAATCAATATGTGTAAAGGTGCTCTTAATGATATCACGAAAATAATAATATCTTCTGAAATGTCAATTTGAAAACATGTTAATAAATCTTCTGGCTAAGTCCAGTGCAGCTACTACTGCAAGCACATGTTAAAATCTATATATTTGTGTAAATATGATTATATGATTAATGTTCCAAAATCATGCTGCTATTTTTATGTCTGTTCATGCTGATCAGATGATCAGAGACATATCATTTTCTCCCAAGGACTAGTTACTATGTAGGTTCCTGAATGATTTTCTTCTTTGTTTTGCTTTTTTTTATTTTCCCTCCCAATTTATTTTATTTTAGCTAGTGTCATAGAATTAATACTCAGCTCTATTTAGTAAATGAATGAAATAGGTTTAGGTTTCTTATCTACTAGGAAAATTATTTAGACAGAACCAGCTACTAGCTTATTCAAACTCAGAAGTTACTAGTCTGGAAAAAGAAGTAAGATAAAAAATTTGTCCAGAGGTTCTTCATTATATATGAATATTATCTACCTAAGGTAAAAGAGAGCCTGAAATAGGTGTCACTTTAAAGTCTAGCAAGCAAATATTCAAACAGGTGCCATGAAAGGATTGACAATTTTAAGTGCAAGCTTTATGACCTTGAGAAAAGAAAAACCAAGAAAAACTAAAATCAACATCGCAACCTTATGCTTTTCCTTTTCCATTAAGAAAGAAGTGAAGAAATATAATCTGAGAAATTCAGTCCTTTCAACTTTTTTGTTTACTGCGGACTGCTTCCTACGAATGGTTCTGAAGAGACATTTTATCACCACATTATTGTATATTGTATGGGGAAAATTATAATTAGCTACTTAACATCTTTGGCAGATGTGTATGAGAACATTTTAAATGACTATATAAAATTTTCAGCATTAAAACCATATTCTGTCTCCAATATAATTTGTTTCATTTTTCTGTTTAATGAAGTGTAAAACACTGATAAATTGTGGAATTCTTTGTAAAGAATGTTCATATTATTTGTATAATACAGTTGGTGAACTAACTGTGTTTCTAAAAGCAAATGAGTTGATGGGATGGAAATGTAATTTGCAGCTTAAAGATCAAAAAGCAAAGCAATAACATGACACCATTGATACTTAATTAAATTAGAGTGCATTTTACTTAAAGCAGCAGCTTCAGTGCTTCAGCATCAGTAACCCACTTAGCAAGAACAGTACAATGGACATATACTGAGGCACTTAAAAAATGGATATGGCAAGCCCATTTCCACAGGGAATTACGGGTGTACACACAGAGCTCCACTGCCATTAACAGAGTCTAGGACTCAAAAGGAGAAACACAGACAAATAGCAAAGTCAGTTAAAGGATTGTGGCTTGGCTGCTTCAAATAAATCACTATTTTAACAGAGATAAATACAGTACATGAGGAAGAAAGCACATCATCTAGACTTTGGGAGACAAATTGTGAGGGTGAAGTATCACTAGCATTATAGGAAATAAAAAGTGAACTGGTGAAACTGCATGAATTCTAGCTGATTTTACTGAACAATTGTCTCCTCATGTATTTTCACATATTATGAAATATAAGATTGTCTCATGGAAGCTTACAGATTTCATTAGCAACATACAGCAGCAGCAATTTAGGATTTGTTACTAAAAGGATCCCCACTCAGTGCAACAAAATAAATTTAATGTAGGAGATGATGTTCTTTTCTCCGTGTGCTAGAGATGGGACTGGAGCTACAGAAAATCCCTAGCATGAAGTGCAAATAAGTTAGAAATTTGTACTAAAATGGAACTTCTCATTGATATGAAGCATTCTTGACAGCTGAAACAACAGAAACATGCTCATTGCAGGCATCAGGGAAGAGGAGCAATGAATATGGAAACAGGAAGACAAAGTGGGTTCCTTGAAAGCAGTTAAGCCACCTAGCATGTAGAATAACAAAGAGAGTATGTACCAAGTTAGTATTCATTTCTCAGATGAATGAGAATTTTATTTTTTAACAACAGCAACAAAATTCTTCCAGTTATCCTAGATATCTAATTTAATAAACAAGCTATTTTGAAAAAAGAAGTTATGTTGTTCTCTAAGCATCATGGAAGGTGTGTTAGTAAGAATTTTCTAAAATGAGTAATCATTCCAGCAAGATGCTAGGAACCTGGCTTTATTGTGAACAAACCGATAACTTTCTAAATAAACATTTTTGCTGTAACTGCACTTTCATGACTTTTACTGCCTTTTTTTGGAGTTTCTGGAAAAATAAAGCTCCTGATCCCATGCGTAGGCCTTGATGTTGCAGTGCTTTTACAAGCCTGCTAGAAGTTTAACTGCTTTGAGTGGTTATAATGCTAATTCTTTGGGATAATGTTTCAGTTTGCCTGCTTAGGAGGATAACTTTAATGCATGGTTTAATGTTTCCAGTGATGGCCTGCAGACCATGTCTGTGATGCAGCGTTCAAGATGCAGATTGTAAGCCTTTGAGAGAGGCTGCTGAAAAGCATGCAGTCTCTCAAGCATGTAACTAAATATGAGGAGACCATTTCCTTTTAAAGCTCTTCCTTCTCCAGAAATTATTACGGCAACATACACTGTGTTAATGCTACTTAGCCACCACATATCCACTATCTGCCCTCCCAAGGGTGAATTACAATCAAATGTATTTAAATTAAAGACAGAAACATTATCAATTTAGAAATGCATTTTCTCCCAGGCTTTATTAGAGAAAGATGCAAAGATACTCCTTATGCCTTTAAAAATGCTGTTAGTATTAACAACATGACTAGATAAAAGTGTCATAAAAACGTAATGACAGTCTCATTTCCAATATATAGAACAAACAAGCTTAGTTACTAAGGACAAAATATATGGCCCAGAGGAAAGCTGTTTGGAAATGGTACAGTAATTTAATAATTGTAAAAACGCTGAACATTGATTCTTTGAGAGTTCATGCTTTGTATCTTGCTGCACAGATGATAGCAACAGATTCCTTCATTCACAGCCAGTAAATGAAAAGGCTGATCTATCAGGTCATGTGTATTTAACTCAGAGCTTTATCCCAGTTTGTCCTTTTCTCTCTATTGCTGTCAAGTTAAGACTGATTCCTCACAACAGAGGAAGATGCAAGTGTGGCTTCAGAGTAAATAATTACAGAATGTCTTTTAAGCGTTGTACTTTGATCAAAATTTATGAAATAATGTGAATAAAACTGAAACTGCTTTAATGCAGCCTATCATTAATTTTCCTCTGTGAGACAAGGAATTCACTCAAAGGCTACTTTGGAATCATACTGTCTGTTCCAAGACTCCCCATACTTACTGAAAACCATTCTCTGCTCTGTGCCACAGGAATGCCATGTGAATAAAGAGATAATGTGTCCATTTTTATTAGTATGAAATAATTAATTTGAACAAGAAAAATTTAGATTATTATTTTGTCATTTTTTTAATATTTTGCCTTTTATCTATTTTCAAACTTTATCTTGTATACTTTTTAATGACATGGAGTATATGTATTATATTTAATTTAATCTTTAAGTCTCTATGGTGAAAACTGCTTGTTTTTGTGAGAGATGAAGCATATTATTTGTCACAGAACGTGCAGAAACAAAATAGTAGTAATAATAGTATTCAAATGCCAACAGTCTGAATTCTTACATTAAATAAGACAAAAAATTAGATTTCTATTCCTGATTTTTTTCATTTGCTGAAGAAAAAGGAGACCATCTCCTGAGGAAGTGATGGCAAAGTGACATTACGAACTTCCTGAAGTACAGCAACGTTAGAAAGTCAATTTGCTTTATGCTAAAGTGCTGAACACGTTTCACATAAGCTTACCTTAGTTTTGTCTTAAAGTGCTTTCACTTTACACTCAGTTCCTGCTTGCTCTTAACCACTCCTGTATCCTTCTTGTGCCTCTTAGAATTACAAGCACCCATAGTAGCAGGGCTGGAAGGAGACAGGTTGAATAGGAATAAGACGTAAATAGACATCTGCAGTGTTTTGAAAAAGCAAGTCCTAGCTTATAAAAGTAGTATTATAATTACAGGATGATCTGAATGAACATAACACACCTAAGTGTCTATTTATGCCTAGCTTTATTCAGAGAATTTGCATTTTACTCTGAGTACCAGCCTCTGCAGTGCATTTCCAATTTCTGCGAATGCTTTTGTTTAGCAAATAACATTCATAAACTTAGAATTATATAAATGAGATCACTAATATGATGAAAATAATTTCTATCCTAATAAATCTTTTTGATTAGGAGACTAAGTGAAGAATGAGAATTGCTTATCTACATGAAAGATGATACCTATTTCTCCTTTTTCTTTAACAGATTTAAAATCTTCATGTGATTTCAAAAGCTCTATCTCTTCATATGACTGCTTCCAGGAACTGCTAATGGTCTGTAGAGCTTTTTTTGCAGAACATTAGCACTATCCATTGACCTCTCCATTAGCAGACATGAAGTTATTTGGAATTCCAGTTCCTGCTGGGAAGTTGTCCGCATTACAATGTTCGTGTCTGTGGCAGTCTTATCAGCCAGATCAGATACTAAATGGGACGTAAAATATACTACCATATCTTAAATGCATCTTTTGCAGAAAAAGAGAAATGAAAAGAAGTAGCCAAGGCACTTTCAAGATTAGCAAATATGAAAATATGAAGATTTGCCCGTCCTGTAGTGTTTCAAATCTTTTACTACACATAAAGATTTTGGGAATAATTCTACTATTAAAAACTTTTACCAACAATAAGGAATAAAGCCTCTTGTTAACTAATTAAATAAAAGTTTTCTATTTAAAACTAATTAAATGACCTGGCCTCAATCATTTAGATTTTAAAAATGCTAATAGGTTTGTATTGATTTTGCATTACCTGGTTTTTGGTAGCACGAGGACCACAGAGGTGGCTTCTGTGAGAAGTTGCTAGAGGCTTCCACCATGTCTGACAGAGCCAGTCCTTGATGACTCCAAAGATGGACATGCCACTGGCCAAGGCTGGGCCAGTCAGAAATGGTGGTAATACCTCTGTGATTACATATTTAAGAAGAAATCAAAACAAAGGTTGTGGTGCAGTTTTAATTCCAGTCAGACAAGAGTGGGGTGAGAACACGTGAGTGGAACAACTCTGCAGACACCAAGGTCAGTGGAGAAGGAAGGCAGGAGGTGCTCCAGGCACCAGAGCCGAGATTCCTCTGCAGGCCGTGGTGAAGACCATGGTGAAGCAGCTGTGCCTCTGCAGCCCGTGGGGAGGTGCCATGCTGGAGCAGGTGAATGCCTGGAGGAGGCTGTGATCCAGTGGGAGACCCATGGAGAGACAGGCCCTGCTCCCATGCTGGAACAGCCTGTCCTTGAAGGACTTCCCCCTGCTGGAAGAGTGACCCACGCTGCAGCAGTTTTGAGGGGAGTGTTGCCCATGAGATGGAGCCACGTTGGAGAAGTTCACGGAGAACTATCTCCCATGGGAGGGACCCCACTGTGCAGCAGGGAAAGGACTCCTCTCCCTGATCTGCAGGAGAAGCTACAGGTGATGATCTGACCAAAACCTCCATTCCCTGTCTCCTTGTGCTGCTGGGAAGGAGGGAGTGGTGAGAGGAAGGTGTTTTCAAGGGCTTATTTTATTTCTTGTTATCCTGCTCTGATTTTGTGAATAATGAATTCACATTATATTTCTAAGTTGAGCCTGTTTTGCCCTTGATGGTATTTAGTGAGGGATGTCTCCCAGTCCTTTTCTCAGCTCATGAACCCTTTGTTAAATTTTTTTCTCCTCTGCCCAGCTGCAGAGGGGAGTGAATGAGTGGCTTTCCTGGGTGCCTGGCATCTGGCCAGCACCACCCCACATGAGTGTTTTATAAAAGTATGATTTTGGACTGAAACATCTTGCCATGCTGAGACTCTAGTCAAATGTTGTGGTCAGTGTGTTTAAGAAATACTTTTATCCCTTAATTTTTACTTTGTTTATTATTTATATTCTTAGGGGTATTTTTCTATGGATTTGTTTTTTGTTGAGATTGACATTACCTATTTCTGGAGTTTTTTGGGTGTTTTTTTACAAAATCTTTATCAGATACCATTTTAGAAAAGAGTATTGATATTCACTCTTATCATTTATAAAAATGCATCAGAATTTCAAAACATGACAGAGATATAACTATTAAAACCAAAAAAGGAAAGTTAGGATTTTTTTATGAGTTTAATTACTTTGTACAAGGCTAATTACTTCCAAATAAAGAAAATTTCTCATAACACTTCATGATTAATGAAGCACACAAAGTAGTAGTTATCATTAAAAGCACTCGTCACACCTTGGAAGCAGAGAAGAAATAGTTATAATGTTAGATTTCTGAAGTTCTACAAGAAAAATATCCTGCGGTTTATTCTTTGCATGCCTACACAATACCCAGCTGATGCTCAAAATGACAAGAAAGAAGCCCTCTGGCCTAGAATGCTAGTATTTAACTAAGTATTTTTGACATAACCTCAAAGATAAATAGAGCTATGAAGTAGTAAAATTCTTTCACTGAACACATCAGAATGGCAGCTTTCCTTATCATTTCTTGCATGGTCTCCAATCTTGATTTCAGATAGACACACTGAAACAATCCCTGTCAGTATTCGAATATAGTAAGGAGTTTTAGGCTTCCAAGAAAACTTTGAAGGACATCAGTTTTCACTTTCTAGCATGCAAAAGTTGTGATAAAAGGCTATGAATGGCTCACACTTATTGAAAAAATGCCTCTATTTCCTCAGACTCTGAAATGACAGCTGTACAAATGGGGCTACAGCAACCTTATATACATTTTACAGATGTCCATCTTTCACTAGCACTTAACTCAGAAGAAATGAGTTGTGATTCATTAACTATAATAGAAATTTTACTATTGAAGGTAGGCCAAAAGAATGGCTTTTAATCAAGACATTAAAATAATAAAGAGGCAAGAAGTTTGTCCCAAAAAATTAGCACCATTTGTTACTAGTTTTCATTAGATAGTCTTTATCTACAGGTAGCTAACATCATCTTTATCTACAGGTATGCCTTATGAAAAACTTCAGAATCAGGTAAGAAAATAAACCTTTTAATTATTCAGATGTCTCTTAGACTGCCAGTTTTTCTAGTGTCCCTCCATATATTCATGTAGCACTTAGCAAAATATAGCCATGGCATTGCCTGGTTTTCTTAGATACTGTTATGATAGTGAAAATCGGCGTGTAGACTTAGAAATGAAGTGTATAATATGTTTTCCAAAGCCTAAAATCTCTGTATTTTTCTCTTCTTTCTTTAAGGATTGTTTTGTAGTATATTTTATATTTTAATTGATGTATCAAAAGTGCATAGTTCTAATATTAAATCTGAGAATTAATTTGCTGGACAAACAAAACTCCTGAAATGCATGAGAATATTCAGTGTAGATGAAGCTACCAGAGCATTCATTCAAAAGGAATACTATAGTTAAGGGCAATGAAAATATACCAATAACCATCAGTAGTATAAGGTGTTAAACATACACTCTTTCTTTGGTAGTTTCTGCAAAAGTCGTGTAGTTGTTCCCATAGATAATGTTTCTAAAAGTGACAATAAAAAATACTAACAAGAGAGAAAACAAATGGTGCGCACTGGATCACATGATGTCAAATGCATCTTCACAGATGTAGAGAAGGGTCAATGTCTCAAAGTAACCTGTCAAAGTCAATTTCATTTGTGCTTGCCTAATGCACAAATTTGAGTCAGACATCCTCCATTTAAAGCCAAGTGTCTGGGTTAAGCTGCACAGTGGACCATAAATGGCCTGTGTTGCTTCATTCACTTACCATACACATAAATGGATCTCCTACAGTGTCATGCTGTTATGATCCAATTATTAAGAGATGCCTCTGCCTGAATTAAGGTGCAACATATGCCAAAGTCAATAGTACAAATTTTATTTAACAGCAAATGTAAGGTAGAGACAGACAGAAAGAAATAGGAAAGAGAGTGGGAGGGAGAGAAAGAGGAAAGGCAGATTAAGTAGAATTCTATCACCACCCCATGGATCCAGAGGGCATCCTGATGGTCCTTCTTCTGGTCTTGTCAGTGGTGGGGATCCCCAAGTCATTCTTGTTGCGTATCAGCTTTATACAGCCCAAGTTCCAAGAATACACGGGGCACAGATGCTTTTCCCACAATTTGGGATGTCACGTGTGTAAGCTGTTGCTTTCTTTTCCGCAGTCTGCCACAGTGGGAATTTTTGTCTGGATGCATCAACCAGGATGCTACCCAGATCTGCCTCACCAGAGCTGGAACTAATGGCTTCCTGTTGCAAATTCCTCTCTTCTGTTCTTATCTCAAGTTCCCACTGTGGTGGTTCTCATCTTATGAGTTCCTTCTGTGGCCTTGACATTGTTTAAGGTAACTGTGATGTTTGAGTCTCTTACACATGTGCAATGGGGGATGGACAGATCTGTTTGGCTTTGGATGCCAGTCTTAGCAAGAGCACAAAGAGAAGGTATTACAGCCTCTCCATCATTTAGCATCATTCTTTTAAAAAGAGGAGATTGTTTTGAGAGAGGCAAATTAAAGACACAGGAGAAAAAAGCCGCAATTTGCTAAAAGCTCCTACGCATTCTTCTCATTCTGAGCTCAGCTCTAATGCTGCCCTGGGTAAAGAATGTCCCTGTTGTGAGCAGGAGGTAAGCTTAAACATTATAGTCCCTCTAGTCTGAAAATTTAGGAGTGCAAGAATTACATTGATTTAGAGACCAATCAAATCTTAAACAGTGAATTGCAAATAATATACTAGTAACTGAATATTCTGCTAAAGTTCATAAAAAATCCCAAAGCTCAAATATATTTGCAGTAACTAGTGGAGCAGTCCTGAGAAACAAAAGTATACAAATTTCCATCTGTTCAGAGAGACAGAATAAAGGGCTACAGTCAGCAAATACAAGACTTGTGATGAATACTTCAATCAGCTAAGAATAATAATGTAGCTTCAAATGCCTCATAATCTTTTCTGCAGGCTTGTCTCTCAACAAGCTGTGGGCTCTCACATGATCTGAGATTCCTGAGATGAGGCTGGCTTTATTTGTGTGCATGAGTCTGAATGTAACTTAGTAATTACACAACTGTAGGCACAAAAGACAGTCCAAATTACTGAAAGAAGTTTTTAAAATATATGGAGGTATTTAAAGAAGTGGACTACAAAAATGATAATCCATTGCAGATCAAATTTACCTGACTTCTATTTGACACCAGAGTAACCATAATGAAGAATTTGTGTACAGAGTCTTTGAGGGAAGATTAAATAATTAAAAAATAAAGATATCCAGACTGGTGCTCTAAGTATCGCCTTTGGAGATTGAACATAACTGCAAAGCACATTTAAAGCCTTCCAAAATTCTAAGGTATTGTGAACAAAAAAAAAGATATACAAAGCAGTCCATTTAAAAAAGATTTTTCTAACTGACTCATAGGAGTAGATTGTTACAGAGTAACATCTCATCACTTTTATCCCTTAGGCAAAATAGAAATAGTGTAATAATAATTAACATTCTTTTGAAGTAGTTTTGGTAAGTCCTGTTTTCACTCCCTTATATAACTTCCTGGTGGCTGTCAGTATGTGTGAAGCTATTATTACTTCATTACATTACTGGCTTGACATGCGCTTTAAAACTACTGTGAGCAGGCACAAAGCAGAAAGGAAAGCACATGTAAGTAGCAAGATTCACTTGTAATCGTATTTCATGGAGAGAACCGTTATACCTCTATATGATAACACTAAGCTGCTTTGTAACATTTCAAAACAATGGCTCTTGCTCTGTTTTGAGTTATTTTAAGCAAGTGTTGAGAATCTTCTTGCACTGAGAACCACAAGTATTCACTTTCAGATTCATATGCAGCTGTGCTAAAGAGAGTCTAGGTATTTATATATATATATATTTATTGAATAGTCCTTCAAAAATTTTGTTAGACTTGAACCCAGAACATTCTCTCAATGTTTATATTAATATTTTGGATTTATATTTCAAAAAATATTTGTAGGATTGAGGAATCTCAGGCTTCTTTTTCAATTTTTTTTTTTCTCCCCAGTGGGAAGTGATAATTTAGTGTAAAAATCATTTAATTTTCTTTGGCTAAATTAGACATCTGACGTGATTTAGATCTCTGGGATTACGGAACTGGTTAGTGCTCTAAGTGTTCAGAGTCTCTCTTTATGAAACGGTTACAAAAAAGCACCTGCAGAGAGAGATTTAATCTTGATGTCCCAGACCCTGGTGCAGATAGAGTGAATCATCACTGCAGGCATCTCTTCTTGCAGACTGGGGAGAAAATGAGAGACACAAGTGTGGCATGACATTTATCTGTTAGATGGCCAGAGGTGCATGAAGAAAGTACCACTCTGATTGGGGATCCCTTTGATGATGTCACTGCCGAGTTGCTTTCCTCCAGATGAATGTGCTTACCGTTTTTTTGGAGGCTTTTTTTGGCTTTTTTTTTTTTTCTGCATATGAAATCAAAATTCAGATGCAGCTGTGCTAAAGACAAAGGACAACAGTGTTCTGAAAAGCTATTCTTTCCACATACATAAAAATCTACATGGCATTGTATTATTAAAGCAATTGGATTAAAAGACAGGATATTTCAGGAAATTCTCTTCTCTAAATTTTCCCCTTCATTACTGCTTTGTTGAGGTGATACTTTCCAGGAATGAAATAGGAAACACCTCTCTACACAGGTACTCTAGCAGCAATCCTTTGTCACATTACTTTAAATAATAGCTATTCAAACTGACAATTTCATTTGCTAGCAAAGAATTATGTGTGTCACAGACCTTATGCCCATTACAAAAATTATATTTGACACCACCATGAAACATGACTACTTTCAGGAGAGGCTTCATACAATTTCTTCATGCCATTTTCCATCTCTAATTTATTATTTACTTCATATTACATTGTTTTTGAAAATGTAAATAGTCATTTAGATATATGAGTTTAAATATAAGTAAATATCTTTTCTTCCTTTAATGATGTGTTATTGTTTGCTAGACTTACTGCATTTATTTCACTTATTATAAAATCAAATTCTAAGTAAAATATTTAGAAGGTGTTGATAATACATAGCTCCTAATTGAAAGAGACAATAATTTATGTCCACAGTGGGTATCTAAAGTTTTAGGACATTTATGTCAAGTTAACTCAATGTCAGCAGTGTATTTTCACATATTCAGAATTTCTAGTACCTTTGTTTCAGTCCACATTCTAAATGAGCTGAAAGCGGATAGCAAAAAATCACAAACATGGAAGTTGCAATATAATTTGAAACTAAAGTGTGCAGAAAAGAATCTACCAGTAAATGTAAAAAAATATTAATCATGTGATTACAATTTTAATTTTGCTAATATTTTATAGTTCTAGTTTAAAACAAAATAAGGTGAACCTGCACTGCTTCCAGGGTTTAAGAAAGAAGAAAAGCTATAATAAAGAAAACATATATATGGCAGCTCAAATTAACTGCATAGATAAAATGCTTAAGTCTGAATGAATCATTAGAGGTAAGAACATAATGAAATGATTACTGGAATTTATACTCATCAAGATAGGAACATTACATCTTACGCAGTGAAAAAGAAATATTAATTTCAAAATAATTTGTATTTATAGTTGAGAAACCTGTATGTAAGGACAATAGTAAGCCCCCAGAGATGAAACAACATTCAACAGAGGTAGTACCAGCTCATTTCAAGGTTGCACCTGGATAAGGATATATATGGCTGTTTTACACTCAAGTGGAATCTGCAGCATGTGGTCACAATAGTTATTTATATACAGAAGATTTTTGTTAAAAAATTTTTGTTTTGTTTCTAAGATTTTTTTTTATGCCTTAACCTGTCTTTTTTGCAGGTTTTCAGAGAGATTAGCATAGCCCTCAGACCATCTCATTTACTGTATCCTCAAATTCTGTTTAAAGCAAATATGTGGACCATCTCCATAGGAAAACAAAAACAAAAAACAAAAACAAAAAACCCAAACCAAAACAAACAAAAAAACCCAAAAAAAACCAATAAAAAAAAGCCAATTGTAAACGAAACAGGAAACGGAACCAAATCAAAACAAAACCCCCCAAAAACCCAAGAAAAGTATCTTCACATATTTGGATAAGATTTTAGATAATATTTAGAAAATATTCTAATATACTTTTACACAATGAATGTTCAAGCCTATAGTCACTGTGGTAGCTCAAGGTCCTTAGCTTCCTTCACAACCAGAGGCAGAGATGAATAACATCTAAGGAAGATTTTAAATTATTTGAATAACTCTCTGGAGATAACATAGAGCCACCTGCTCTTATCTCTTCTCAGCTTGTTCTTTTCCAACTTCTCATAGTTATCACTACAGCACTGCATAGTGAATTGCTCCCTTTTTTTCAGAGATTTGAAGGATTTCTGATGAGACAAAACTCTTACCTTAAGCAAGAACTAAGTATGACAAATCTGTCTCATACATTTCAATTTATCTGATAAACGTATCTATAGTACCTGTCCTCTAATCCTTTCCCTGGTTTTTTGCATCTCACTACCCGTAAATTGTGATTTAAGCAATTCAAAACATCATATGTGTATTTGTCTTGCATATATTCTGAAAATCGGATTAAAATATGTGTACTATTAAATAGGTAAGTTATCATTACAAAAATGTGTGTTTATTTATATACACTGAAAAATGTAATTAAAAATAATAGGATTTTGAGTATATATAATTCTATAGCCACTTTTACAGGTGAATTGTGGAATATTTATAATTTCACAAAATTAGATGGTCATCACCAGCTGGACTCAGAACACTCAAAATATAAAGAACAGATAATATACCCTGATACTAAACTCTGAACCAGAAATACACACCCATATGTCAATAATTTTTGTATAATTTTGCTATAATTTTGAAATAATTAATATCTAATTCTTTGCAGCTTTATTTTTCTGTTAAAGCAGCAGCCAGTAATTTCTGTTTTGTGTTAGATCCTTTAGTAAGATGAAGATTCTTACTACAGAAGCTGGATTGCGGTCTCCAAAGGCCAATTTCCACATTTCTTGTCACTGTGGATTTATTATCTGCAGAAGTGCTTGAAGGGCCCATAATTATGCCAATCCCCACTTGACATTTTAGACCCTTCTGCCACTATCTCAAGCCATCCTAAGTTTCAGCATCACACTGCATCATCAAAATACTGTTAGACAGCTATCAAGTAGCATCATGAGGATTAGAGATGTGCAATACCCAGCTATAAATGACTATTACAGCTCTTACATCTTGTGCTTTGGACCATAGACCTGAAAGCAGATCTACTGAATCTGGGTGATAAAAACTTAAATTCAGAGCTCACATTTTTCTTGCTTTTTAGTTTTCTTTCTGTTCATAAACCAAGATATAATTTTGCTGCTTATTAACAGATAAACATTCCATTATACCAATTATTTTGTTTTATATATTTAGTGGAATGCTTCACTTCCGTGTTCAACAAAAACAGTCAAACAGATATAATTTAAATTCCATAGGGAGAAACATTATTTTTGTATTTTGCCATGACTAATCATTACTGTGTGTAATATAGTAGCTACAATAAATATAAGCAAATACCTATAGGCATAAATTCTGATCTTTATGTGTGTACTTTATTGGTAGCAAGCTTGAGACAGACATGGTAAAAGTATTAAGAGTGATAGGTTCTGTATGTCTAAATACAGGTGAGTCATTTCACTAGAAGTTGCTTGTATAGATATATAAATCCCAAACACTCAAAATCTTTGCAGGTGTCAGGTTCTGGCAGGAAAACCTGAAGAGAATGGAATTACTATTATATTCTAATCCTGAAACTGTCACTTAAGAAAAGCTGGTTTGTTAGAGTTTCTTGAGACATGAACAACTGAGAAAGCTTAACTTTCAAAGTTCCCTTTTTATTTCCCCTCTCAATGGAAACACAAATGCTGATCAGAAATATTTTTAGACTTTTTTAGTCTAGAAAATAAATTTTATAAAAACTAAGCAGTATTCAAATTGAAACTACTTTGCATAATTTGTTCTGGTAAATGAAATACTTTGATAATTCCTGCTATATATTTTCACTAAATACTAGGAAAAACAATGTCCTAAGACAAATGCAAAATAATGACAACTTTGGTATAAAAAAAAAAAAATGAAAAAATCCTAACATATTTCTGCTGAATGCATTTCCAGCAGATGCAGGACTTTGTTTTTCCCTGAACAGGATGGACCATATTCTCAAAGTCGTCCAGCTCACAGGTGAATCAATAACAGTATTCCCAGCTTTGACGGGAGATGGATCAGACCCAATGGGAAGAGCTATTGATGCAGTTCTAGGACTCTTACAATCCAGCAGAACAAAAGCTAATGTGAGAAAATGAGACTCAACACAATGAGAAAGTTGTTAGTTCAGCTGTGTCCTTTGTTTTCTCCCCTATGACCTACCAGTGGTTCTTTGTGCACTGTTAGCTTCACAGGATGTCACATTAGGTAAAGTCAAGGTCTCAACTTTACCACCTTTTCTTTTTTCACTTTTCCTGTCCATAAGTGGAGTGAAGGTGAAGTTTCTGGGACCTTTGGGATAATGCACTTGAAACAGCTTCATTTTTTTCTGCCTTTCTCTAACATAAATAACGAGTATCAGATACAGTTTGTAATGAACATAAAGAAATGTTGGAGGGAAGAACCAGAAAACTTGTCTTTTATATGTTAGTTCAGCGTAGTTTTCCTGCTTTGTCACTGTCTTTAATTTCCCCTCTAGCTCTATAAAAACTTCTAGCTGTCTCTTAAATTCATTTATAGTATGTGCTTCAGTGGGCTTACCTGACAACTTATTCCTCACGTTTATTACTTTTAGAATGAAATAGTTGTGCTTGAATACTGCTGCTGTTTCCACTTAAAGGGATATTGTCCACTTATCAGGTTTTGTTTTGGTTTAAATTGACTAATTTTTAAAATAGACTTTTTTTTACTGACATATCCCTCTTTAAACCTCATACTCAGATCTCGGTATCTGTAATTGTATCTCTGCTCCACCAGTGATGTATAGTGCAGTCCTATGGGCAGGTTAGAGAGATTCAGCTACCTCTCCTGAGTCAGTGCAATAGGGGCTCCTACAGTAGCACAGTCTTGTAGACCCTCCTGTAACTGTGCCTCGTCTTCCAAAGAGAAGGTCAGAGAGACAGCTGCACTTTTGCCGTGGTGCTGTGGGTGTGACTGCGTATCAGCGGAGCAGCAGTGCTGTTCACTCACCCAGCTGTCTAAAAGAAACCGACATGCTGAGCCCGTAAGTCTTTCAGCACTGGAAATGTTTGTGGGTATTTGCAACACTCGTTGAATTTCTTCCCTGTCACCCTTTTCTAAAGTAATAACAGCAACTCACTTTTTTTTTGTGAAAATAATCCACATGCAGTGCTCAAAATGCCAAAAATTGTGGCAAAACAGTCTTAGAAATTTCTGTAAGAAATGCAAGCTACGTTTTTTCTTTAAGCATCTCTGAGAAAACAGGAAGCTACTTGGTAGTTTATTTATTCAGACTGAAAACACCAATGAAAAAAGCCTTCTTGACTGAATGCCAGATAGGGACACTCATACTGTCAAAAAGAAATTCTCAATTAGTCAGGTGCATTTTGAAATTATGAAATCCCATGTATATATTTTTACAATGCTGAGAGGAAACTGGGGATGCACATAGGAAAACTCTTCTTTTTAATATTTTTAATTATTTTTAACTTATTGAAAAGAAATGAAAAATCTTCAGTGTATCTTTTTCATCAAAACCTATCATTTGGAATAGCCAATTGCATGACATACAACCAGCTGACATAAGAGAAAGGTGTAAAAATTAATCATTACTGGATAATAGTTTCATCAAAAAGTATTCCTTCTAGGTTCACAAGGGTGGCTGATACGGCCAAATACAGTAATAATTTTAAGGTTTTTAAGAGGTGTACATCATAAATGAACATCTGCTTTTAGTAGAGGGCATCACAGTGATTCTTTTTAATACTGTCTGGTTCTTGAGCAGCAGATGTGATCATCAGCGTCTCACTTCCTGAGTTTGTCACTGTTCCATGTTTTCGTTTACTGCAGGTAAAGTAATGATATGGAAATAACCTTGTTAAAATAAACTGGTTTCTCATTTAAGAAGTGGTTTATATCTGGCATTCTAGTGAAGTGCATGAGATTAACTTTCTGGTATATATTCCAAATTCTTCTTTATTTTGGAAATAATAGTTGCCAGTCCAACTCAGGTCATCACATAAAAGAGGAACTGAGCTGGTGGACAGATATACTGCTGCTGATACATACAGGTACTCTAAAAGACTCAAAAGGGCAGAAGGAGGCATTAAATTCTTCCTAATATGCCCCTTCGTTTCTATCTTTTCAAGCTAGAGCTGGTATGCATGGTTAATAATCTATTAATAATAAAGGGTAAGGGAACAGAACACGTCTGTTGTATAACTGTTAAAAATATGTCAGAAATATTCTTTATAACCTACATAGTTCACAGAAGGAGAGAGAAGCTCTTCCAAAAATACCCTGTATTTACATGTTCTGCATTTCCCTGAAGGAGCTATTTCTTTTCATTGACTTCATCTCCTCTCTTAGTCTGAAGTAGCTGGGATGAACAGAGTGAGTATGCCCACCAGAGCTCCTGCACAAAATTCTTCTTGGTTGCTACAGAGAACTAACAGCTTTCAACAGGAACTAGCTTTCAAGTTTATTCTGTGGTATTTAAATTCAAGAAGCAAATATTTTAACAAAAAAAAGTAATTTATTTTTTAAAAGGTTATTATTAAAAAATAACAATTTTTAAAGACAATAGTTTTGTCAATTCTCAACGTACTACTGCAAAATTCTAGAGCTCCTTTTTCTCATATTTATATGATTATTTTTGAAAGATGAGAAAACACTTTTTATGTTCAGACAACTGTAAGGAGAACAGTCTTTCACCATTGGGAAATGCATCTTTCAAAATTCTCCTTTCTGGGGGAGAAGTAAATTTCTCAAATTATTAAATGAGATTTATCCATTCATCCCAGCTAATGAGCTCTGGGCTAGATCCTAAATTTGGCTGACATTATACTGCATGAGGAGCCATGTTTCCCTCTGCTGATGAGGGTTAAGCATGTTATAATCTTAAAATGGATGTCCTCAGGCACCATCTCTGCAGTGTGGGTTTCATCATCTTTTAGATGTTGTTGCCATGGAAAACTTTTATGTTGCTCTAAGGACTCTTTCAAATATTCTTATGCTGTGTGACATTCTGTCTTCGAACATATGGAGGGAAAACAACACTCTCTTGGTTAATTATGAAATTTATCCAAATTTTAGTGTCTAGTATGAATCTCAAATGTACAGTTGTCACAAAATAATAGGATATTTAGTCTTGAAATGAATGCTTTTGGTAAAAAAACAAGTATTACTGCTGGATCTCAGGGTGGAATGTTTTCATTATGACCATTCCATGTATGTTATTACCTGATAAAATATGTGATATTAGTATGATTTATTTTACATATGTGTGTTAGCCGTGAATATAGCATTTTTATGTGTTTATGAGGCATCATTATTTTGATTTACTGTTTTCAATCTACCTATGTCATACATTTATGAGTTTTCTTTTTCTTTCTTTGGGGTTTTTGTTTCTTTATTTTTATATCTCAAATAGCTCATGAATTGGCAATTTCATACAAGTAAGGAGATTGGGTTAAGCTGTAAAAAAATTAACCCTGATTTTTTTTCCTTTTCTGCTACCTTTTTTCTGAAACAAAAGAGAAACATTAACAGTTTATTTAAGTCTGTTTATTGGCTTTTTACTATTTACACAATTTTATGAGGCAATAGTAATCTAAAAATAATTATATGAAGAACTGTGAATTCACTTTTTTATTTAACTGTCAATACAAAAGAGCATTTTGCCCCAGAATTAACAGCATTAAATCCAGTAAGTATAATCTTTCTTCGCTGAGTTTTCCTCAATATTTGGAGAACCTATAAAAGAAAAATACAGCATCATTTTATTTCAGCTTATGAATCTACCAAGAGAACTTAGCTGTGATGAGCAACATACTCTTGATCATAAATACTCTGTGATTCTTGTTTTTAATCATCTTTATTCTCGATTGTTGCATCAGCCTCAGTGCTGGCATTACTGATTTGCTGGGCTGTTAGGACTCAATTCAGCAAAGTGCTTGAGAACTGCTAGTTTTGAACAGGGGAATAGATCAATCAAGTTGCTTATATCTTTAGAATTTAAGTACAATAAAGTGCTTTACTGAATTCCCATTCAAAAGGAAGAGTTAGGATCAAAGATCTCTTCACAACCTTCATAATTCACCTGCATAGATGGTGTGTTGTAACTGATTGTCAAACTCTTACTATTATTTTTTTCTCCCCACTGAAAAGCCTGAAGACATGAAAGAAATACAGTTTGAAAAGCAGATTTTTTTTAAAAATGCTGTGTACTTTTAGAAGATGTCTATTTTGGCAACCAAAACATGCAAGATTATATCATCAGAAACCCCAATTCAAAAGAAAATTCATAAGGCTTCCTTGAATATTTAAATAAAAAGGACTTGATTGTATTCTCTATAATATTATCTTTTAATAATAATATGCACAGTGAAGACAGAACTAGGAAGCTGAGGCAACAGAAAAAAAAGTCTTGCATTTTGTTTATTTGTTATCTTTTGAGGTTGATTTTTTATCAACATTTCTGTAGTAATATGTTTTCCATATAAATAAATGAACTTACAAAAAAGGCTAAGAAGCTTTTACAAGATTAGTTTTGACCCTGACAGTTTCTCACAATGCAGCCACATCACATTCAGGAAATTGCAGCTACCACAGGCATTGAGCATCCAATCATTCTGAGAATTATCTTTTGAAATAAATAGGGAAACATCCTGGTGGGGCAATACTATGATCCTTACAACCATAACCAAATTGTTCATATTTGATGAATAATGGAACAAGATTAATCTCCAAACACAATGCAGGTATTATTAAAAGAGATAAAACTAAAATTAATTTTACCACTGCCATGGTTTATAATGTTTCTAAAATTTCAAATCTGAACTTCCTGTAGCAAAGTAGATCACTATTGTTCTGTCCCTCATTTAAAGGGAGGATGGCAGATATCTTGTACATTGATTGCATTTCCCAATCCACTCATCAACCTACATGTTGAAACAACATGAGGAAGCATACTTTGCCATGAAGTTGTGAGCTTCTGATACCACTCAGTTTTAGCTGGTTTTTGTTACTTAACCATGCTGCAGTGAATATCTGGAGACAGTGTGAAACATTATTTTTAACCCTGATGTTTGCAGCATGTCTTTCAAAAAATCCAAACAAACAACCCCATGCTATTGTATTGTTAGATGGAAGGTCTTGGAAGTCAATCACCTGAAGCCTAAAGTCATTCTAAAATTATGTAATACCACTATATCGTTTTTAATAATGAGTTGTAAACATTTATACTTGTACCAGGTTCACTTATTAATCTGTTAATCTGTAAATCAACAATAAATACACAGTTCAATGGGGGAAACACTATGCTTAAACTTCCAGTAAAAAGGAAATCATTGAATCAATTATAACTGGAGGGTCAATTTTTATTTTTACAATTGTGACTTACGCTGTTCCAAAGAAGTGAGGAAGTCCTGAACTTAGCTATAGGATTATTATTATTATTTATTTATCATCATTTTCATGAGAAAGAGACAGAGAGAGAAGGTTTAATTTGCAGGGATTTCCAAGAGAAATAGAGAGAAAATCAAACATAATTTTTCCAAAAGAGCCAGTTATCTTTAGATAATTAAACTTGATATTCAACACATGCAGAAACACAGTTGGATGAGATAATTGCTGTCATTAGCTTCCAACTGGATCTATTCTATTCTAGAGAGAGAAAGTTCCTGAAAAGGCCACTTTAATAAAGCATTTACAGTAATATCACTGTTTTTAAAAAAATATTTTCAAGCTGAATTTTGTCATGAAGAAACTTAAAAATTCTTCCATTTCTTCTTGAGTATGAATAACAGCTTGAATTTGCAGTTTTCCTAATTTTCCATGAATTTAAATAAAGCATTTGCCATCTCTAGGTATACCAAAACTCTGGAATGAAGAACTGGGCCTCTTCATTGTGGGAATGTATCTAAATAGAAGAATTGCATGCTCAAACAAATATTGAACAAGCTATCTTGATAGACAGTATGAAGGAGAATAAAGATTATTTTGCCATGGATGTGGTTAAATAAAAAATTTCTGCAGCATGCAGCAAGACAGAGACGAGCATATCTGCATCTGAAGGTCCTCAGAACATTTGTTATAGGGCTAAGCCTAAATTAATAAAGAGAAAAAAATCAAGCTACACACATTGAAAAACTCAACCTCATGTGCATTTTTTTCCTTATTATAAACTATAGCTTTCAAATTGACTTAATGAAGAACTTTCATCATTTAGTCAGCCATACAATGCACAAGAACTTTTGCTACAAGATGAATGCCCATGTAACTAAATTTGCTCCTGTAGGTTGAATAAAGTTTAAATGCCTGCAGGAAATAATATTTCAATAAATTATGCTTACACATAACCTATGATACTATAAAGTAAATTAATACATTAATATCTTGATAGCTAGCATATTCAATCCACTGTAGTTCCTACACTCAACTTTCCACACAACTATTGCACAATTCTTTACCCTGACATGAGGAGACTGATCAAAAGACTCCAGTATGGTTGCTTTGAATTGAGCATTGATTTCATTCAGATACTGTCTCACCTGCTTGTTTTCTTTCCTATGCTGATCCCAAGCAAGTCCTAATATTATATTTCCATTGCTTTTATTGCAGCAGAGAGCAAGAGAATTTGCATTTGTTTAGCTCTACTCAGGTGGTTATGAAAATATTAAATGTCAAGAAATTTATTTTCATCAGAGTTTAATTTAGAATGGTTTTATTTTATAGCTTACTAATATTCAGAATTTTCCTTATACCATTTATTTAATCAAAGAATCATAAAATGGTCTGAATTGGAAGGGACTTTAAAGATCATCTAGGTCTAAACACCCCTGCTGTGGACAGGGAGATTTTTCACTAGACCAGGTTGCTCCATCCAACCTGGTCTTAAGCACTTCCAGGGATGGAGCATCCACAACTTCTCTGGATAACCTGTTCCAGTGCCTCACTACCTCCACGGTAAAGAATTTTTTTCCTACTATCTAATCTAAACCTATTCTCTTTCAGTTTGAACCCATTGCCCCTTGTTCTGTCACTCTATGTTCTTGTAAAAAGTCCCTCTCCATCTTCCTTGTGGGTTCCCTTCAGGTACTGGAAGGCAGCATTTGGGTGACCCCAAAGCCTTCTCTTCTTCAGGCTGAAAAATCCCAATTCTTCCAGCCTTTCCTCTTAGGAGAGGTCCTCCATCCTTCTACAGGATCCTAGAATAGTCTGAGTTGCAAGGTACCCAGAAGGATCCTCATGTCCAATTCTCAAGTGAATGGGCCATACAGAGCAAGCAACCTTAGCATTACTAGCACCATGCTGTAACCAATGGAGTTAATCTAATCTACTTGGTGGCCCACCTCTGATTGTGCTCCAACAGGTCAATATTCTTCCCCTGCTAGGAACTCCAGAGCGGGATACAGCGCTCCATATGAGGTCTCACCAGAGCAAAGTAGGCAAAATCATCTCCCTCATCCTGCTGGCCATGCTGCTTTTGATGCAGCCCAGGAGTGCACATTGCAGAGTCATGTCCGGCCTCTCATCCACCAGCACCCCCAAATCCTTCTTGTCAGGATCCTGCTCTTGATCTGTTCATCCACCAGGCTGTATTGATACCTGATGTTGTCGTGATCCAGGTGCAACGCCTTGCACTTGGTCTTGTTAAGACCAAGGTAAGGCACATGAGATTCCCAAGGGCCCACTTCTCAAGCTTGTCCAGGTCCCTCTGCCTGGTATCCTGTCCTTCAGGTGTGTCCACCGCACCACTCAGCTTGGAGTCATCTCAAATGTGCTGAGGGTGCACTCAATGCCTTCATCTATGTCATTAATGTAGATATTAAATAACACTGGTCCCATTATGGACCTCAAGGCACATCATATGTCACTGTTGTCCATTGGGATTCTGACCCATTGACCACTACCCTCTGGATAAAAATGTCCAGCCACTTTTTTATCCATCTAACAGTCAATGCATGTTATTTATTCATTTCTTTACAGAATCTTCAGTGCAGAATTTTCATACTTGTTCTGACCTAGTTCATATGATTCCCATATTTCCAGAAAAATATGCATTGCGCATAAATGTAAATGTATTTGTTCAAGTCTCTGTGAGTCAGATGTTTACTCATTATGCAGCTCAAATAAAGTGTATTGAATACTATCAGAATACTATGATAAGCTCTATTTTTTTTTTAATGTAATACTTGATGAATAAGTTTGTCAGTGTTCAACCTGATCTGATGTGACTTGGTAAAAAATCAAGAGTTAAATTTTGGGTCACAGATCTAAGGAGGAAAGGTTTTCTTGTAACACTGCTGCACTTATATTTTAGGTTCCAAGTGCAATTTGAAATATTTGAATTGCTCAGTAATGAAGCAGACTAAAGAAAGAAAGAAATAAAATACTTATTTGCAAATTCAGAAAAGTTTCTGAGATTGTCTGCACTTCAGTGTCTGCTGTCACATCTCTTGTGCTCATCCATTCCAGCATATGAGCTTGGTATTTGGAGACCCAGCCAACATGATTAAAATTTTTCATTATATCACTTGATGAACTTGAATAAGTAAGGAAGTGCAAGCAATCTCTGAGGGGTAACTCCCTTCAGGAGTATATGGCCATATGAAGGATCTAAGGTCTGATAGGTCTTCATCTTGTCTACTGAATTTCTTCTCTCCTCCCTTTTCTCTGTCTCCCATTAACTGCCCCAAAGAAAATCTCTTCTTCCTAATAGCCACATGGGAAAGAGGAGAGCGTGGCTGGAGTTTCTTCATTAACATAACCAGTGTTATGTTAATGTTCATGTAACTCTGAGCAGCCCCTCTCCTCCAGATCAGGCAATACTTGCTTATGCTTATGACCCAAGATACTTCTCTGCAGATGTAAGCAAGTTATTTCTGGTCCTGGAGAAAATGGTAGTACTGTACTTGGTTTTATATGCTGAAGTTAATTCAGACATGCCTTTATGGGGCTGCATTACGTTATATAAAAACGTCCTTAATTTTAGATCCAAAATGTTGCAGAGCCTATTGGTTTACTGACCCCTGAGCTTGGGAAAGAAAAGTTATGCAGCTCAAGGAACATTGACAAAAAGCAGCCTTTTAAGCAATGAGCCACTTTTGCTTAGACAATGGCCTTGTTGGATTTTTCAGGCCAGGTGAAGAAATACTAAAACATCATAAGGAGCCTATATTCCTGGACTTTCCATTAAAACAAAACCAGGGAAAAAAAAAAAAAAGGTGAAAATAACCTTTGAGATTAGAAATAGCCTGTCTTCCACCTGTTCTTCACAAGTATCTGCTTTCACGCTTTAGAATTTCAGTAGGAAAGGGAAAAAATATATTCATGAAAATCACTTCTTTGATCTGTGTGTGAAAGAAAAGTTCTCATCCTGCTTAATGCTGATGATGGCTGAGAATTTAACCCTTTAATTTCTAGAAGAAACTCTGGTATACTTGAAGAAGTGAAAAACCAATATTTTAATCTTAGCTGAATCTCAACACTTCACCTTTTAAGGTCAAAGAATAGTGCTTAACATTTTTAATCATGCACAGCCACTAGCTGCAGCTCTGTAAGGTATCACAGTGATTTTTTTAAAAAATCTTTTATTTACTCATTTTTATGAAAGCATAGCATGAATGAGATTTTAGGACTAATGATTTACAGATGTAAGTTGGGGAAAAAAAAAAAAACCAGAAATAATAATTTTGCAGCTCAATAAAATTTACTGGAAGTGCTGGACACAACTGTCTATCATGTAAAGGTCTTGATGCAGATCTCTATATTAGAAAGTATTTGAGTAGGTTTTCAGTAGTATTTCAGTATTTCACTAAACAGAAAAGAATAAAATATTATTAGATCTGGTCTCACTTTCCAGCATTAATGGAGCACCAATAAATCCTCTTTCAAATCTTCAGATCAGTGTATCTTCAAGTTATACCTGACTTTGAAATACTTCAACTTCTTTTTATAGTCAACAGTATCTTCCAGAACTGAGCTAAAATTAGAGCTCAGAGGAGGACAGGAACAGGCATGATTTCCTGAGCCAGGGTTTCCCTGATTGCAGTTACTGTTTGTTTAGGGAAAATGAAGGTAGGCAGGTGTACAGGGTGTAGGTGCCCTGGTGCTGACCTTAGTGGGGGCTGTGGGGAATCTCTGTGAAGAGAGACTGGGGCTGCCCCATGCAGGACACAGATGGTTCCAGCTGGCTCCAATACACTCCTCACAGGGCACAGCTGAGGTGGGGACACCTCAGAGGAAATGTATTTAAGGAGGAAAAAACCCAAAACAACTGGAGTTGTGAGAGAGAGAGAGGAGTGAGAACCTGTGACAGCAATGACTCTGCAGACACCAAGGTAATTAAAGGAGGAGAGAGTGGAGGTGCTTCAGGAGCTGGAGCAGAGCTTGCCCCTCTGGAAAAGACCATGATGGAGCAGTCTAGCCCCCTGCACCCCATGGAGGTCTATGTGGAGCAGGTATCCACCTACAGCTATGGAGGACCTCTTGTTGGAGCAGGTGGATGTGCCCTGAAGGAAGCTGAAGACAATGAGGAGGAGTGCACGTTGGAGCAGGGGAACGGTGTGAGAGGAGCAGTTGTGGTGAGCAGCTGTTAGGGACTGATGACTACCCCCCCTTTCCATCTCCCTGAAGAGCTCAGGGCAGGGGAAGTAGAGGAGTCAAGAACGAAGGAGTGAAGTTGAGGCTGGGATGTTTCTCACCATCCCACTGTACTTTTAGCTGTTAACAGATTAAAATAATCTTCCCATAGTCAAGTCTGTTTTGTTCATGATGGCAATAGTTGAGTGATCTTCCTGTCATTATCTTGACTCATAAAGATTTTCCATATTTTGTCCCCTGCCCTGTTCTGCTGAGAAGGGGAGTGAGAGAGTGGCTATGTAACAGTCAGGTAACCATCTCAACTCACCTTGAGAAATGGCTTAGCATATCTGAGTTTACAAAAATATTCTCGGTATTACGTCAGAAATCTTTCTTACATAACTGTACATATTTCCACTCAAAATAGCCAACAACTGTTGGCAAGGCATTTATTTTTTCTCTAGGAAAAAAAGTAACTTTAAAAAACTTCTATTTCGCTTAAATAAAAATTATTTATTTCTAATATATTATCCCAGGTAGTAGTTATTCTTGCACTCTCCTTTTTTATGTACTATTGAATGAAAATTTTGGCAGGGACTTCAACAGTGGCTTCTTTCATAATGTGAATGCTGGCAAGAGTTACTCCTTTTTTTTAGTCTCATCTTTTAAAGTCTTCTACCTTTAATTTTGTTATGAAATTTTAATCAGACCAATGGACAATGTCATATGAACTGACTTTATAGTTTAGCAAGACTGTAGTGCTTGCTAAAGGCATTAAAGATAAGGGGCCAGCATACTCTCCCTTTATTGTGTTATAACTTCATACAGAGGACTGAAAAAATTACAACTATAGTATCATGAGAGAAAGGATGATGTCTTAGCACATTTTGGCTGATGTGCTGCTACTTGTGTGAATCAAGCAGTGAGGAGAACTGATTGTGATACTTTCACCTGTTAAGCACGTACTTACAGTGTTGCTGGGCATACAGGTGGCTGTGATTGCAGTAACTCCATCTTTGTCCTGAATTGTTTGCGTGAAGGTGAAATTTTTGAACAGTCAGCCTGACAAGAACTGAAAGAAAAAATACAATGTTGTGAAACACTGATGGGAAATACAGGCAAAGAAGGACGAATGTGATTTCAGAAGCTAGTAAGCTATCTAAGGATGCAGACAAGCAGTCAGTGACACTTTTACTATGCAGCTGGCCCTTCATTAGCCTTTCTGCTCTTGAAAGAAAGGCTATGAGTTACTGAAAATCATACTTATGTGCCCATTTAGGCAGCTAAGTATTTAAGTCTGGATCAGATGCTGTAATTGTAAAAACAGCATGCTCTCTAGTTGCACATCATTAGTAAATAGACTGCACAGCAGTAAATTAAATCAGACTTGGGTGTCTTTAAACATCAGTGTGCAAATCACAGAAGCTACAATGTATATGGGAAGAACAGTGCACTTCTTTATCAGGCTTCTTGATGGTAAATAATATACCAAAAAACCCCAAACATTTCCTTCACACCTCTATATCATCCCTACAATGTTTAGTAATTCTTGTGGGAGAACAAAAAGGAGGTGAAAAGAAGTGTTAAAAGCTACAATCTGTTCATTCATTAGTGCAAAATATTTTGATTTCCTGTTAAAACACATTTTTCAATGTGTTGAAATGTGACCAGTTTTGAATCTAGGAATTCAGTATTGTAGTTTTAATCACTCATTAATAGAGCAGATTATAAGGATTAGTATATAAATGAGTAACAGGGTTTAAAGAAGAAAAAGCAAAAAGTGAAAGTATCTTGAACACAGCTCTATAATCTGTTACAGATACATATTCATGTTTTAAGTTTTTGAAAATTCACTAACCAAAGATTTTGTCTGCACTTATAAGGGACATAAGACAAAAAAAAAAAAAAGAAAAGAGCAACAGAAAGACAAAGAAAACTACCAAAATTTTGAAATTATCCTATGTGGGACTTTATCTTAAATACCTCTAAGAGCTTATTTTTCTCTTATTTCAAGCTATATATCAGAGTTTGCTAGTTTACAACTCTGGAAAATTTATGAACTAAATCAATAGTTACTATCAATATAGATTTCTTTCTGCAATCCAAAAGCTTCACTTTCAGCAAGAACATACAGTCATTCAAGGAAAGATTTTTAACAGGTTTCTCATTATTTATACAATGAAGAAGCTTCATTAGTATAAAATGCATTTTGATTATTTAATAATCTGTAGCAACTACTAGATAGCTGTTAAAAGAGAAGCTGTCAAAGACATAAAATCAGACATTGTTCATGGCTACACCTGTTACCTAATGCCCCAAAAGTTCAACAGATACTTATCTCATTTTCCTCTTTGTTTATGACTTCTTGTAACAGCTAGTGCAGACAAGAATCCAATGCCTTCCATAGAAACTGGTTCTCAGCAGAACTGAGAAAATTAAAACACTCTTACTAAAATGCTTGATATTTAGAGATTTAAAACTATTAGTGATGAATTCAATTAAATGTAGTGTTTAGATTTTGTGACTCCAGTGCAGAAAAAGATAGTCCAACTTCTCTATTGCAATTCAAAGTTGCCACAAATGGTGTTCTGTCCACAGTATGCCATCTTTTCTCTGGAGACATTTATGATTCTTGTTTTGTCTAAGGACTTTATTGAGACCAGTATATATTCACCATCACTGCACTGCTTGTATTTTGTGATTTTTTTCTAGCCAGTTCATGCTGCAAGGAAATGAAAACCATTAATGTGGTTTCAACTTTTTTTTTTCCCTAGCAAGAAACCTTAGATTTTCAACGGCATTTTATTTGGTAGCAGCAGATTAAAAAAGTGATGAACAGTAGGTTTTCCATGGCATTCAGTGTCATAGCTGAAATGACTTTGTCAGGCTAGCAGCCTGCATTAGTAGTATTCTTTTTCATGGACCATGTTTTGACAGATAATATTCCACAATACAGTAAGAAAACGCAACCCCTGTCAAATTTAGATTTACTTTTTACACTAAGAACTCATGGTTTTTATACAAGTAGAACAAATAAGAATTTCTAGCATCAGCTTTTTTATGTGTTACTTTGGTTTTTTCATTATGTTTGACATGGTGAGACAGGTGATTGCTATTGATGGCCAGCCACATTCTTAGGAGAGTAACGCTTCAATGAAATATAAAATATGCAACAAGTTCATAGAAACTTGAAACGAACTTGGCTGTGTTGGTAGGTTATCCCAGAGATAATTTACTATCTCCAACTAAGTGCAGAATATATACAATATATATGCAGAAAACTTTCAGAACAATGAAGGTTCTTCTTCAGTATAACAGACCTTAACTGAAAAAACCCTCACATAATTTAAAACATTTGAGGTGACTTGTTAGAGATGATTTCATGACTCAAAAACTGCAACATGGTTTGAATAAAATTTTGCTTTATACCTACATGCATATTTCTCTTTTTCTGTGTGATGCATTAAAAATTTTAATGTAATTTAGAATTAGGATCTAAAATTAAGTACAGGTTTGTACTCACTGTGTGTATGATCTTTAATTGTAAATATCAGTTACTTTTTATGGAGGCAGCAAGGTACTTTATTTAGTCAATAAAAAATTAAACAGTATTCTGAAGGAAAGCTATTCAAAGAGTACTTTACAAATTAGAGAAATGGATAGCAAGAAAAACCATGAAGTTCAGGAAAAGGAAATGACGTCTTGCACTTGGGATAGAATAAGGCAGCAAAAGGAGAGGGTGCGAATTGAAAAGAGCAGAAAGAGGCTTTGCAGCAAAGGACTGTTTCCTGGTGGGCATCAGGTTGACCATGAGTCACCAGTGCACCCATGCAGGAGTGAAGAGAAAACGTGTGTGGTTTGCATAAATAAAAACTAAACTGACAGAATGACGCTGTTACTCAAATCATTCCAGTGTGTATGAGACCAAATCTACAGTTCTGTGTCTATTTTGGGGCTTTGAAGTGCCAGAAAGATATTGGTGGGCTGGAGAAAGTTCCAAGGATTGCTGCCAAGATGAGTGACAGGCTGGAGCTCAGAGGAATGAGGTGAGGCAGTGAGTCTATAGAACAGAGTTTGTTCAGCCCAAAGAAGATGATTATCAGGAAAGAAAGAAATTTCCGTGTTCAATTACCTAATCATAGAATCATTGAATGGTCTAGGTTGAGTGACCTTAAAGGCTATCTAGTTCCAATCCCCCTGCTTTGGGAAGGCATGTCTTTCATTAGACCATGGTGCTCAGAACTCCATCCAGCCTGACTATTAACACTTCCAGGGATGGAGCATCCACAACTTCTCTGGATAACCTGTTCCAGTGCCTCACTACCCCCACAGTAAAGAATCTTTTCCCAGTCTCTAACCTACATATGCCCTCTTTCAGTTTGAATCCATTCTCCCTAGTCCTGTCACTACATGCTCTTGTAAAAAGTCCCTCTCCATCTTCCTTGTATGCTCCCTTCATGTGCTACAAAGCTGCATTTGGTTGACCCCAAAGCCTTCTCTTCTTCAGGCTGAAAAATCCCAATTCTTCCACCCTTTCCTCACAGGAGAGGTGCTCCATCCCCCCAATCATCTTTGTGGCCCTCCTCTGGACTTACTCCAACAGGTACATGTCCTTCTTATGTTGGATTCCCCAGAGCTGGATGCAGCACTCAAGGTAGGGTCTAACCAGAGCATGGCTGGGTGTAGAGAAAACAGACTCAGGCTTTCTTAAAAGGTGAACAGTGTGAAGAGTAGACACAGTGGAGAGGAATTTCAGTAAGAAAAAAATCTAATTAGAGTTGAAGAAAAACATTTCCAACAGGGATGTGAGCAAGCATGGGAGCAGTTTTCAGAGATAAGCAATGAATTTTCTGTCTCTAGAGATGTGTGAAACTAAACTGGCCTTCAACAAAATGGCATTACTTCAAATTTAATCTTGCTTTATACAAGACATTGCACTAGGTGACTATCACCTTCTAACTTGCATCCTTATATGAGTCTGCAATATCTAGACAGGGCTATCAAGGTTTGGTAAAGGAAATGGTCTTTGCTGAAACATTTATTCACTGGTATCTTATACAGGCTCTTCTAGAGTCTTTAAAATGGAGTTGGAGGCTTTGTACATGTATGTGATATGCAAACACAATTAAGTGATGTATTTTATGGACAATATGTACACTGAAGCAACACGAAACTAAAACTGGAATAAATATTGCAATCATATCATAAGTTGGAAAATATTTTTATTTTACCTTATGATCTGTGCTCAGTATTCTATTCAATTCAGGCTGTATTTAAGCATCTGACCTCCATCTATCTTTAAACCCTTACAGAAGGAAAGAAAATCATCAATTTACAGTAGATGTTTTACCTATTAAAGCATCAGTGGTGGTCGTAGATTTCTAGAGTTCAGGGCTCCCTAATGCATAAGGCAGTGGGCACTGCTCACAGTAACCAGGAATGTTTTGAGTTTTTTGTTTGTCATGTACCTAACAACAACATAAAGGACTGCATGCAAAAATAACACCTTTTTTTTAGTGATACTACTGGAAGTGATCCAGAAAAAGATCTTCAGTTCTGACACGTTATGATTTAATTTAAATATTTATGATCTGGGGAAGATATGGAGTAGATGAAATTATTTGAAGGCATGTTCTTACACTCAAAGTCGTGTTATAGGCCATAGTCTCATTAATAATGCAGTTAAATTATGGGGGTTGTTTTTTAAAGTCTTCCTAGTATCTATGCATTTTCTCTGATGTTATGATTATCTTTGCAATGTCCCTCTGCATCCTCAGGTTCATGCTGCAGCCCTTCTCAAGAAGTATGGGAGATGGGGTCACAGTTACTTGTCAGCATGTGCAGGTGTCTGCCAAGAGAAGTGTGACATTGATGTTTTCCTTCTCCTCCTCCTTGGGCTCTGGCTGGTACTATATTTATAGGTTTCCCTGTCACATTCCACTTACTTCTCCTCCACTGCCAGCTGCAGCCTGGCAGTGGCCCCTATCATCCCAAAGGGACCCCAGGCACACAAAGAGCTATGATTCTTCGGACAGTGACTGCAACGGGGAGGGGTGTCACCTCTCTGTTAACCTTGCAGCTGAAGCTGGAGCAGGGGAAGCAGAAGTAACTGGCCCTGGTGCAGGGCTTAAAACAATGACACCCAGCTCAGTCTGGGCAATTTTCAACTTCTGTGCTTGCTGACAGGATGCATAAAGTTGATATGTGTTGGATACTGTAAGAATCACATGCTTGGCTTTCATACCATGCAAAAAAAGGACCTGAAAGACGTAATAAAGAATTTCTTATATCAGTGAGCTAGGCAAATTAGTAAGAAGTCTGGAATATGGGATTACAAATACACAATGCTCTTGACAAATGAATAGTTTGGAATAAACTAGAAAAGAGGGAAGTACAAAATATTTCATCTGGCTAGGAATACTAATCAGTGTCTATATTCAAAATGGTAAGTAGTGAGCTCAATCAAATTTCACTGCAGAATGTGACTAAAGAATTCCAGTGGATCACAAAAGATGTTATCTCAAAGAATAAGGTGTGAATAGCCTCAGGTGTCTGTCTGTTCTCTCTCTGATACATTACAAAGAATATTCTGTGTCATCCTTGACCAGTGTCTGTCTAGTTTGTTCTCAAGGACTTTGAGTAGTAAAGGCTTCCCAAGGTCTCTGGGGAAACTACTCTTATGCTTTATTCTCCTGCTTTTTATGGCAGTTTATCTAACGTTTGACCTTTTTTTTACCACAATATAATCTCATTTTTCCTTTTGTATTGTGTGCATAGAGAACATGGTTTTCTTTTTTATTTTGCAATCTGTTATGAACATATAGACAAAACATACCTTTCCTCTTTAGGTATGAGGCATATAGCCATGAGATATGTGGTGAAGAGATTACTGTGATAGACTGCTAAAGGGTGTTATAGGCTGCTGATAAGGATAATAGTTTATCAAGCAGATGATGACCCTGATTTCTACAATCAGCCCTATGGTAGGGGGAGTAATACTGAGGTGCCAGATGCATCATCCATAGTCTTTATGATCTTGCTATTTAGTTATGAAGAGAGATATTAACTCAAAAGCCCTCATTTACATATAAAGTGGCTGCCTTTCCTTTTTCCCGTCCACCTCTTTATAAGGGCAGCAGTTATTTGACTACGGTCTTACCTCCACTTCTCCCGAAATATAATTTTGTCGTTTGAAATACTCCATGGAAAAATACAGATCTTGGGTAGGATGTGCTACTGGTAGTGGACAGACATCAAACACATTTGGCAGAGATGAAAAATTAAAAATGCCAGCTCAGCAACTGTGCTGAAGTCAGTCCCAAATAGGTAAAAGCTAATTCCAGCAGGAGAAGATTGCAACACACAACCTACCAACTCAAGAAATAATCCAGCTCAAAAGAAGAGAAAGACTGAGTATGTGGACTAGTTAGCATGAGAAGCAAGAGAATCGTTTAACCAACAGAAGGTAGAATACCAATTAAGATGAGAACTACGTAACTTGTAGCAAATGGACCATAATTCTTTTGCATATTAAAATGCATAAATAGTGTAAATTTGTGAGAATCGGTGTGCTGGCTTTGTGGATTTACTACCTAGCACCCATCTTCATACAATATGAAATAAACAAAGATCTACGTTCTGTGTGTGAGATTGGTTTATTGCACACGGGGTGATGAATCCCATTTTTAGGCAAAACACACCCAGCCCCTCTGATCTCTGAGGTCTAGCTAGAAATCAAGGGTGTTTATATCCTTCCAAATATCTATACTCTATACTTGCAAGTCTTTTCTGCAAGATAGCAAAGAAGTTTTTGTTGGTCTTTCTGGGTTACTAAAGATGCTGTATAATGCTGTATAACAGTTTGAGCTGCTTCAGAGAATCCTTTCCAAAGCAATCTTTGTCTTGAGATCACTGCTTTCTATGAGAAAGCTAGGGGCTAATAAAATTAGCATTATTGAGGTTGTGCTACAACTTGACTAATGGAACATCCAAGGCTGGTTCTGCAATGTGCTCCTGTAGAGATTTTTCCAACACCCATTTGCAAGCTCCTATGTTGGAATCCTGTCCATGGCTCTGCAAGGTAAATGCACATACCTTTACTGTGGAAAGATACGGTATGTACCTGACTGGAGGTAAACTGGTGTTACAATAAAGTGTTGTATAATTCTGGGCATAGCCAAAAAACCCAAATTGTTCTGTCAACTGATCAGCCAGATCTGATCACTGTTAACTCAATAACCTCTAATGTTACATTAATACCATCATCCCTAGCTTTCTTTGAGATGGTTCAACATGTCTGCATCCAGGAAATTTCCAGCCTCAATTTTATGGCTGGCACGGGTCAGATACCATTTTTTCCAATAGGAAATCTGGATACAATATCCTTGCTATGAAACTTTAAGGAATTAAATAGTACGGGTATTTAGACTATTGCTTATTGACTTCAGGATCATGGAGCAAGCTCTAGTTCTTACTTGATTATTTATGATGCAATTCTGCCTTTTTACCCTGCCCACATCTGGGCACCACATTTCAAAACATATGTTGGATTAGTTAGAGCAGAAAATTGTGTTCTAGAAAATGTGTCCTAAACAAAATCTTGAAAGAGCTAGTATTATTTGACAGTAAGTAGAAAAGATTTCAGAAGCATACAATAATAGCATTCTATGAAAGATTGTGGCAAAGAAGCAAATAAATAATTCACTCTACACTATGAGCAAGACAAGAAATAACAGGCCTATTTTGCAGCAAAGATTAAGCCTGAGCATAAATAAAGGCTTCCTGATGGGGAGAGAGCTGAGCACCCAAGTGAGTCACTTAAGCAGTCTATGGAAATAGGATAGCTAAAGATTTTTATATATACATTAGAAAAAATCTTTTGTTCAATTTAAGTAGAATTAAAATAGAATATCCTGGGTTGGAGGAGACTCATTAAAGAGCATCAAGTCCGATTGCTGACTGCACATAGGGCAATATAAAATTTCAACTATATGTAGAAGAACATTGTCTTAACACTTGTTGAACATGGAGAGGTCATAACCACTTCCCTAGGGAACAGCTTTAACACCCTCTCAGAAAAGAACTTTTCCCTAATATCCAATTTGAACTTTCCCTGGGGCAGCTTTACATCATTTCCATGTATTCTATGATAAGAAACTAGAGAGAAGAGGTAGACACAAAATCACAGAATATTCTGAGTTGTGACTCACAAGGACCATTGAGTTTAGCTCTTAAGTGAATGGCCCATAGAGGGTTCAAACCCACAAATTTAGCATTATTAACATCCCCTTCTCTGTCCTGTCTTATAAGAAAGTTGTGGACAGCAATGAGGTCACTCCTCAGTTTCCTCATCTTTAAAATGAAGAAAGAGTATTCTTTAGACACTTAAGTAAGTTATGCCTCTAGTACTTTCACCATCTCTGTTGTCCTCCTTTGGACACATCCTAATATTTTTATGTTCTTCTTATATTGTGAAGCTCAAAACTCTTCACAGTACTTGAGGTGAGACTGCACCAATACCAAGTCTAGTGGGACAATCCCTTCCTTTGACCAGTTATTCATGCTGTGCTTCATGCTCCCAAGGACATTTTCAGTACTGTTATCTGCCAAGGCACACCATTGGTTCATTTTGAGCTTAATTGAACCTTATTTGACATAGCAGATAGAGAAGATCCCCCTTTATGGCCTCTTCCAGCCCTGTATTCTATGGTACTACTACCACACCTATGAGTGATACCAGGGATGATGCTGTCATGACCCACTGATAAAGGACATGACATTCATTATAAATTCTCCTCAGGCTGGAAAAAAAGAACCAGACCCCGTGTCAGGGAACATTTGTGCTTTTATTGTATAGTTGCCTTAACTTCGGCAACCAGCCCACTATTTAGACTCAAAAAATGTTGGCTAATGCCCTCAAAATTTACTTCTCGAAAGTGGTGGCCGACAAGCTTGTATTTTCTTACAACTCTTAAATTCTTACAGTACACTTCAATAAACTCTCAGCTCCCACAATAAACTTCTGAAAGGTGCTGGGTCAAAAGATGCTGGCTTAAAAGTCGCAACACACCTCCTCAGGATCCCCGCTGCCACAACAAACTTTAGTACGGAGTATGGGGTAGAATATGACAGATGTGATTTGCCCAGACAAAGCAAAGCAGGAGAGAAACAAGGGTGGAAAAGAGAGAAAAAAGACAAAGACCACCAGTCCTTAGATCCCACATTGGTCCTGCCATGCAGATGGTCCAGATCTGGATTAGTAAAACTAAGAAAGTGAAAGAGAGGCAAAAGAGACCAAGGAGGACTGATCTGCTTCATTTTAGAGTTAACCTGGTGCATGCCTCTTATGTAAACAACAGTTTTTGGGCCATTTCATTCATGCGTGTGCAGCCAGCCCTTTTGAGCTCTCCTCCAGGAGATGAGTCTGAGATGAGGCACGACTGAGCATAAGTCTCCCGATGGAACATGAAGCTGGCTCAAATCAACATTGCTCCAACTTTGTGGGACCCTCTCTTTTATGTTTGAGACAGAACATGGCTATACCTGGTCCTCTACAAACACCAACCTCCAAGCGGAGCCTATGCATTGCATGAGAGATTACTGGTTGGATGGAGCTAAAATAGTGCAGGGGATCATGCGACCAACTCAGTGCTGTGCTGTTTCAATACTCCAGCTTGCACTCTGGATCTGACAGTATCCCTAGTGCAGATTTAAGCCTGCGTGGGATGATCAGGTTATATCTGTGTGATAAACCAGTCTTACAGTAGAATTAAAAAGAAAAAACCAAAGGGATTTGCTAGATAATAGCTGGGAAAATATTTAACAAATATGTAGAACCAAGAGAGAAGGTATGGAGGACTGACAAACCTTTACTTAATGTTGCTGAGACTGGAACGGGGAGAGACATGGTAATCCAGCATGTTATGCAAGGTTCAAGTCAGGAGAGAACTTGAAAACCCAGAATAGAACCTTGAAGTAAATATAGGTCAAAGATTAATTTGGAGAAATTTTCGAGTATTTTTGAGAGAAAAATATTTCTTATATTGCTATGTAGGTGGCAGTCTAGACTAGCAGTTCTTAAAATTGCAAAGAGTAGCTTGTTTTTATGTGGGTCTACATTTTAAAAAAATGCAAAATGCTTTAAATCATTCCTCCATTTTTTTTTTTTTTTTTTTTTTTTTTTTTTCTGGGAGATCAGGCTGTCACTCTCTGGCACTAAACTAAAAAAAAAAGGAAAAGTAGATTTTTTTCCCAAGTTCCTGAAAAACTAAATATACACCCCCATTTTAAGGCAATGACTAATCCTGAGGCAAGCAAGGCGGTCTTAACCTATTTAAGGTTTTCATCTGAAAACCAGGGATTTTAATGAAAATTCTTCAATTAAAAATGGAGGTTTTCACATTCCAAAAAAAATATATAAATCTGACTTTCTTTGTATAAAAGGTTTTCACTGACTTGTTGAAGTCACTGAAGCAACTTATAAATGATGTATGAAATGAAAGCTCACTGTCCAAAGCACAGAGAGAATACAGACACCACTTTTCAGTCACTGCTTTCATAAGCTTTATAATTTACTATACTGTTGGGGGTTTCGTTTTTGTTTGTCTAGTTTTTCTCTGTTCTGAAAAGAAGCCACAAAGCAACACTGAGAAAAGTCAGAAAAAATTATACAAGGAAAGCTAATTTTTAAAGACTGCTTGAATTTGGGTTCTTACATAATTTTTCCATTATTTTTCTGAGGAGTTAAATCTGTTTAAAACAATTTCTTATGTTTGTTTTGCTAAGAGAAGTTACACCTAATCATGCATGTACTTCTTTCATAGTCTCTAAGAATAATGCCTATCAGTTAAATCCTATTAAAATGTTAGAAAATGGAAGCTCTACAAGGTAGTATGAAATAACATTTTAAATTCATTTAAGCAACAAAATACATGATTTTTAATATTGAGGTTTTGCCTTGGGGTTAACAGAAGTGCACCCTTTTTGATCAAGAGTAATGTGAAACTCTTATTTTTAATAATATAAAAACATGGTTAAATTAATTTCTAAAAAAGTTAATTTTGCACAAGTCTTTACACATGTTACTGAAGTATGTCCATAATCTCGATTCAGAGAACATTATCCATATCACTAAAATATATACAGCAATATTTGAAGGTGACAATACTTGATACAGTTTTTTATGTTTTCTTGTTACTGATTGCATATATCATAGTTTAACCCCGGCCAGCAGCCAAGCCCCACACAGCTGCTCGCTCCCACACCAGCGGGATTGGGAAGAGAATCAGAAGGGTAAAAGTTGGAAAACTTGTGGGTTGAGACAAAGACAGTTTATGAGGGAAAGCAAAAGCTGTGCACACAGCAAAGCAAAACCAGGAATTAATTCAGTGCTTCTCATGGGCAGACAGGTGTTTAGCCATCTCAGGAGAGCTGGGCTCCATCACAGGTAACAGTTACTTGGGAAGACAAACACTATCACTCCAAATATCTCCCCTTTCTCCTTCTAACCCCCACTTTACATACTGAGCATGATGTATTGTGATATGGAATATCCCTTAGGTCAGTTTGGGTCACCTGTCTGGGCTGTGTCTCCTCCCAGTCTCGCATGCAGCCCCAACTTCCTCACCAGGATGGCCATACAAAAAGCAGAAAAGGCCTTGGCTCTGTGTAAGCCCTGCGCATCAATTACAAAAAAAACATCTTTATTATCAACCACGTGTTCACGACAAATCCAAAATACAGCCCCATGCGAGCCACTGGGAAGAAAATTAATTCTACCCAGCGTAAGCCCAGCACACTATACTATTTTGGGTAAATGTACATACTGATGAGAAGTCTGCGTATTCAGATAACATAAGACTGCACTGCTGTTACTAAAAATAGTAATATTCATGTACCCTTTGCAAGGCTGAAATGTTTCCACAAACGTCAATCAGAGGTCTGCTAAGACCTCTATTTTCTTTCTCATCTGAAGATTAATTCAAATACATGCATCAATATGAAATATTAAAATATGTATTTATGAAGTTAATGCCTTAAAAATGTATTATTATATGAAAATATTTAAGATAAAATTTCAAAATACTTGTGACATTTATTTTGCATAGAAGACAAATCCTGTTATACTGTATTGTTGGATTTTCTCAGCTAAACAAGAACAAATCCAAAGTAAATTCACTCAGCCTGAGTTTATAGCAGGTATTTGCCTGTTGTATGGCATTTGTTGCAGCTGGGTCAAGTCCTAGCAAGAGTTAAGCTAAATATCTATCCCATATATCTTAAATTCTAACACTGGATTATTTTAGCATTGGATTGTCTTTTATTTATTTATGCTTCCTTCCTAACAAAAGATTTGAGAATATTCAGAAAGCAGAAATAAATGTTTCCTTCCAGGCCTCTTTTGAATGCATTACTTAACAACCGTGTTATGGTTGCTTTGTCACATGTAAGAGATTAATTTTTATTTATAGTGTAAATTAGTTTGTCATCTCAGGATAATTACTCTAAATAAAAAGATATATATTATTTGAAATGCTCATGTTATCTTTAGTAGTTTAGACATCATGTTAAAATACCAAGCAGGAACGTGAAGAAGAGAATAAAATACATTTAAAACTCTTGAATCTGTATCTTACAGTGTACCACCAGAGTCAATATTTAATTCCTAAATGTGAAGAGGTGTTTCGAAAAACAAAACAAAAAAAATTTTAGCCGTAGAAAGCTTTCTAGAAATGTTTGTTTCTCTCCACTACGCAAGGAAAGCTATATGTGAATTTCAGAATCTCAGTAAGATGTCTAAATACAGGCAGAATGGATATAGATCTTTTTTGAATTTTTGGATGATAAGTGATTTTAAGCACTATGGCATCTTTTACAATATATTAAGGAAGTATCTTTGTGGAAACAAGGCTTTTTGTAGATTTTTTTGTTCCATGACAAATCTGTATCTTTTTCCTTGTAAATACTATATTTGGCAGACAGCTCTTTTAAGTAACACAAGTCTTGTCAATCTCATTCAGTGTTTATAATGTTTCTAGAATAATAAGAAAACTATCACAGCAGTGATATGTGTGATAAAACTGAAAACTAAGGCGAACAGAAATCCAAGTTGTCCGTATTTTTCCCTTCATCATCAAACTGAAAAGGAATGTATTTTGCTGCTGAAACTGGTGAAAAGACAAGATAATAAACCTCTTGATGTCCATGATTTAAATACAGAATGACAAAGATGAACTTGGATAAGAAAATCAATAATATTTGTCACATACATGGAACCAGGAGTGTTGGGCCCCTTATTAGAAAGAAAAGAGAGAAACTGCAAAAACAAGAGCTGCAAGAGTAGCCTATTTCGCCAATTTGGACATGACGTTTAGAAAACCTATAGTGTTTGAATGAAAATCACTAAAGGGTAACAAACAGGCATGTAAGGCAAAGTAACAAGAGGATTTTTTTTCTTTTAAGCCTGGATTTTAACAGGCTTTGTGTTTATCAGTGGTGCTCATCATGCATGAGTGGAGAGAAAAAGACAATGAACTACCAGGAAAGGGAGAGACTAACAAAAGGTTTTAAACAAATATTATGAAAGCCAGAAGGCAACAACCAGCCTACACAGCTGCCTACCTGCCAAGAAAGTGCAAATAATTGGGATGCTTCTATCTAAATTGAGTGTGTGGTTCAGTTGTTGAATGTTCCTTTATTAGCTGTTAGGAAATTATATCACTAAACAACCAAAGAATTTGCTACACAACAGCTGAGCATTCTGTAAAAAGTGCAAATGTAATTGAGTGTTTTACATAACAAAAACACTTCTGAAAGGGATAAAATGTACTCAGTAATTAATTTTTTGTTTATGATGCTTGTGCTGCATTCCAGTGCTTGATTAACAAATGCAAAATAAAACATTTCCAGAGCAGCCCTTGTGGAACTAAGAGAAGATACAAAAAGAAGAAAAGAAAAAATAAACACGGAGTACAGTGTAATATTGCCCATTCTATTTTTATTTTAAAATATGAGCCTTCTAAGAAAGATAGATTTCATTGTTAAACATCAGGAGGGCAATACAAAGTCAAAATACAGCCAGGTTCTTCAAGGTTCAATGTAAAAGCTATTCATTTATTCCAGGAATTAAATATGTCAGAGCAGTGAATGATAGCCATTGTCTGGCACATCTCCTTCTTTTATTCCTTCAAACCATTAAATGAAAATCTGACATGAATCAAATCAAGGATCTTCAACTTGGAAAGAATCAAACCAAGGGATTCATTTGGCTTTCAGGCTGATTAATTTCAGAAGCTCTGTGGATTTGGGTTTGAGGAACTGAGCACTACACTGTTTAATACTGGCAGAGAACATATTTCTATAAATTCCCAAGACAGAAATCATAGCTTTACCAAACTTTGATTATGTTTTAGTTTGGATAGACTGTTTGAATGAACAACTACATAATGTTACTTATGGAAAGTGCAAGGGCACAGGAAGGAAGAGCATGTGGACAGCCATCCTTTGTGTTACTAGACTCATGGCTATTAAGCTATTTGAAGAGTGTTGCTTTTTGTTAGCTGCTCAATCATACCTTGTTTAATTATTTTAAGAAATAGCAGGCTCTGAGAAATAAACTGTCAACTCAAAAATAGATATTGCCATGTACTATGTCAATGTTCATATGCATCTATATATTTTTAAAATTTATTTACATGTGCTTGAATATAGGCATACATTCCCTAAGAAAATTAAAGGTTCTAATATTTATTACAATTTACCTAGGGAGTATGATATCGATTTTTTTCACTTTAAACTGCTTTAGTGATGAGAGAGTTAGAGCGGAATGATTAACCTATTTTCTTCTAAACTTACCTGCCTTCTAATAGTGAGATACAGCTGAGTACCAAAACATTTACTGTCTTGAATGGACCACTACTAAGCATAATGTATCCTCTGTTTATTATAATTAATGACATTCCCATTGTTCACAATAGATACATTATTTTTCAGATGAATGATCTCCATATATCAGCATTCTGTGCAGTAATACATTGTCAGTAAGTCAGTATCAACTCGGAACAGAAGAGCAGTTGAATTGTAGCTCCTTTATCATAAACTTATAAATGAATAATTCTTTCTGCTTATTGCCTCTTCTAGTTTCCGTCACTCCCCAATAAATTATACAGTAACTCTTTTACAACTCACAAAGTTTAATAGCAAAATATAAATGGACTGTATATCCACCATTTTTTCTTCAGATTAATTTCCATGGCTAGAGTCAATATTTTATTAGTGACCTGTACAAAACTGTGAGAAAGAAATTTGAAAAAAAGAGGTCAGGAAACCATGATAGATTAGTATTTTCTGAAGTGTTTGTTTACAAATCAGGCTGAGGATTTGGGGACTAAATTATTTCTAATGACTAAAACTCCTGTAACTACACAAGGTTGGAAGACATTCTATGCAAAAATAAAGATCAGAATTTATGAAAAAGGAAAAAAATAGCCCAGAATTCTACTGCATCCTATACGTAGGTCTTATTTCAATAACCTTGATATTAGAAAGATCTCTGGTATTTCTAAGGTTCAAATTCTTTAGATGAGCCATTTTTGGCTCAAAATGCCTGACATTTTCTGACAGATATTGACTTGATGTTGAGTGAAAGTGTAAAATGAGTCTGCTTAAAATCGTCATCTCTACTCCTGGCTAATTTCGCTTAACTATTTTTTTTTACTTTCCCCCCTCTATATATGTTTAGTAGTTTTATCATCTAATACACTTCCTGTTAAATTAATACAAAACTTTGACAACAGTTATTATGCTTCACATTTTTGTGGGAAAAATTTTATCTAATTTAAATCAGATTTAAACAGTAAATATTCCTATTTAGAAGCTTGGAATTATATCCACAATTTTACATTGCAAATACTGCATCAGTCACACGTCTTTTGAAATCAGTAGTTGTTTATATACATAGTTTAAACTGAGGTGGATCAGGTTCAGAATCAGTGACAAATTCTTGTGCATCAGACTAAAGGAGAACATCCGATAGATTTTTCTTCTCTAATCTTTAAACAGTGAAGGATAATCAAAATAAAAAACTGCCAGCTGCATTTCAACATGCACAGTTTTCAAGTATGAACTGTATTATGATTTTTTTTTCATGTCGAAAGATCAGTAATGAAACCTCTTGGAAGAAAATTGTCAAGTATGAGAAGATATATAAAATTTAAGATCAATAGTTGTTCAGCATGCATTGTATGGGAGAGGAGTGAGTATATAACAATAAAAAAATATATATTGCAAGTGATGATTATCATGTTCTTTAATATGGCTCCAATCACATAAGATGTTAATCACATAAGATGTTAATGAGAGTCCTTAAATCCAGGTAATATTTTTGACAAGAATCTATCAGCCAAATTAGTGTTTGATACATTTGACGATAGGAAGAAAATCCACATAAGTGCATTATTTTACTTTAATTTCCTTATATTCTCTCAAATACAGTTTCATACCCATTGTGCAATATTTGCACTAGAATATATTACAGTGGTAAAACTACATATGTTTGTCTTCAAATGGTGCACACTCAGCGTATTCAGGTATGAAGGTATCCAGTCCATTTCCGTTTTCACTGTACTTTCTACGAAAGGATTGCAGAAATGCAGGGAAGTGGTATGAACAGGACAAACACAAATTCCTTATTATGCAAAAAAAAATCATAAAATGTCAATTTGGAATGAAAGTATATGAGTTCAAATGAATACTGCAGACTTTTTATAGTCATTTATGAAGGTTTTCAAGAAACAAGCTAAACAAAACATGCAAAGAATACGTCTCTCCTTAATTCTCTTCTGTTTAAAGGCAATCTGCCAGTCTACTGGAAGGCTCATTTTGCACATCTGTGTGAGTGATTTTGATTATGTGAAACCAGTATTTTTTCCATCTGTGAGTGACAGTTTGTGACTTTACAGATATATGCTTCTTCCATTAAAAGAATATATTTTGTTTCCAGAACTAAAAATATTTTCTCTCATAAGCAGTACATAAGTTGATGTGAAAGTGCTTTGCTTCTCTTCCTAACTGGCAAAAATGAGAAATTAAATCAGAAAATGTAATCAGCTGGAGAAAATACAGAAACGTAGACTTTTAAGTTTTAATTACACATGGTTCAATGGAAAAAATGTAAGGTCACAAGCTCTGGAAACTGTTTTTTTTTCCCATGGAGCATGAAAAAGATATATGAAATTGTTACAAAGCAGAGGAAATCAGACTCCCCAGGTAGGTGCAAAAGAGAACTTTATTGCAAAAACCAGGCCTTTTTAAGGAATTAGGCCGTTATCAATTACATTCCATTTAAACACAACAAATGTAATTCAACCAACCACTATAAACCACAATGTGAACATGTAATGTTAATATAACTTGTTTTTCTACATCTAATTTGTCTGAGTCATTCCCAGAATCCTTTTCTACTTAGCCGAAGTAACAGAAGTGAGCTATGATTTTACAAGGTAACAAGGCCTTAATTTTGTAAGGTTTTATCTTTCTGCAACATTAAATATTCTTCAATTTACTTTCCATTCGAAAATCTGATGTAGCCACCTAGAGCTAATCAATGATTATTTGTTCATGAAAGTTATCAGTCATACTCCTAAGGAGTATAAACTACGGTGTATAGAGATGCATTTGCAAAGACCTGTGCTTTACAACAAGTATTGTAATAGCCTCAGGCTTTGTGAGAGACTGGAAGGACTGTTGGCTTGAAACATTCCAGGTGCATCTGTGGGGAAAGGGGCAGGTCAGGCCTTGCTCTGGTGAGGCGATGCCCTGCTCTGCACATCCCTCCCCTAGAGCCAGTATCCCAGCCCCGCAGTGGCTGCCATCCCTGGCACACGGCAGGCAGTGCTGCACACCCCGGCCCTGGAGCGCCTAACCCAGATCCTGAGTGGCCAAATGGCCAGAAGTCTCACCTGGGGAAGGGCCTAGAAAAGCCAGAGTGTACTTCAGCCAAAGCATCATGTGAGCATGTCTTTACCCTACCTTCCCTTGGAATTTATATCAGATAAAGCACCATTGGAACCAGGACTGGTAGCTATATTTGTTTTCCAAACTCAGGCAGGTTTTGCCTTTCTTTTTACCTCTAGGAGAAAATTTAATTCTTCATACACTATTAATATGGGTTCTTTTAGAAACAGTGACAAACAATGTCGAGTAGCATGCTTTGCCGCTGGGTTATTATACAAATGTAATTCGCCATGTTTACCTAACAGTCAAGTTTCTATACAGTCTTTTTATTATGGGTGGCTCAGATAGTGGGCAGTTATTATACCATGTTGCTTTGCTCAGCGTATAATTTAAAAACAAGCTTCCTGAGTCATCTGAAGGTTGCCATGAATCTAACGGTTTTTACAACAGTGTTCTTGCAGCACACTTCTTGTTTAGTTTATCCTGCTGTCCTATGCACATTCCACAAGTAACTAAAGCATGTTAGTATGCAGAATAGTTTATAGTTTCATTGCTGTGGGATTAAATTTCATTTTGCTTACACATGAATTAGAAATATTATTCTTTGAAAGTTTCAGTAACAAGAATTAATACATAACTAGAATACATGCTTGTAATAGTGCTTTATAGAATAATATTACTCACTTTGTAAGCAAAACACTGGAATTATATTTCAAGTTGACTGAAATGTAGACATAAATGGTAAAGTGCATTTTATTTCAGAGTCTATCCTTGTTAGAAAATTAAATACTGTTAGAAAATTAAATACAAAGATATACATAGAAATACATCTATAAGATATGTGTAGAAATAGATACATAATTTGGTTGTCTTTTAGAAAACTATTTTTCATGGTACTGTGGTATGCAGAAAAAAAAGGCTTTTTGTCTAGACACTCTGTCTTAAGACTCTTTATGAGAACTTATCTGTCTCTCTTTACATATCTTAAGGCTCTTGCTTTGAAAATCATTCTTATTTTACATTTAAAATACATAGCACAGTCTCAAAGCCATTTAAGTCATTCGGTGAGGTTGAGTAAGCAACAGCCAGCTGAGACAGGGATGACAGATTAGACAGACATCTCTGAAACACAATATTTTCGTGAATATCAACATCATTATCATTATCTAGGAGATCTTGCATCACACATAGAAAAAGAGCTTGAGTATCATTGACTCAGAGTCAGGCTCTACAAGGTCATGTGGACTTGTTGCTGGTGCATTTAAATTCTAATTGAGGGAAGAAAAATATAGGTTGGTGTACCATCTGGAAAAGACAGGTGACCTCTTCTCTGAGGGATGGAGACATAAAAAGAAGGAAGGCTGCAGCATAATATGGTCACATTTTATACCTGTCTCAGAGAACTAGAAGCTATCTGCAAGAAACAGTCATTTTGATACATTTCATATATCTTTTTCAGGTAGGAAAGTCAGTTTGTCAGATGACAGCCACTTTCCCAGCTGATATAGTTGCATTCACCCTCCTTAAATGCTTAGTAAGGAGTTGGAGGTTTGTCAGTTAAATACATGACATTGTTATGACTCTTGATGACATGTGCAATGACACAACTTACCTAGAGTGCTAAAAGTCATCTCTCTGCCAACAATGTGAAGTGACACAGTGCTCATTCCACTGCCAGTTTTACCTCTTCTGTAATTGATATATTTGCAACAGTTTTACCAGTGAAACAATTTTGCACCTTTTATACAGTTTTCATCCAGGTCATGCGACAGATCTGAGAGGCTCCATATTTATCCTGTGTGAAAAAAGACAAAGAGAAATTACGCCAAATCCACCTTAAAAATGCCAATTTCATCTGGCCTGTACTTAGTTAAATAGTATTCTCAGATACAACAAGGGCAGACTTTTACCTTCAATGCCAATGTTTTAACATTGAAGTCCTAGAAGGAAAACCTCAGCTGAGGTCTGAAAGTGTCTGTAAATACTGAGTTTATTGTGGCTGTTCACATCCCATAGATGGCTCTGAGAATGTAAAAAACGTTCTGTTTTGAAAACGGCACCTTAAATGTTAAGAGAAAACCTTAAACCAAAGTATGAACATACTGCCCCTAAAAAAAAAAAAAAATTAAAAAAAAATTAATGTGTTTAGAGCCATGAAAAATGAAAAGATCTTTTTTTTTTTTTAATGCTATCTGATACATACAGCCTTGTTCACTGCCACTACAGTGATTGGAAAGCTTCAGCTGATTTCCATAGGAGGTGAAAGTAACTTTTGTGTAATAATGGAAAAATGGTTATAGGAATTAGCTTCCTAGCAAAAGGTAAGCTGTTCCTGGAATAAATCTGTATGTTTACTGCTTTAGAAACTACATTCTTTGCTACTTGTAACAGGCATTTGATGCAAAGTGTCATGGTAAATGCCCAAAAATATACATGAACATTGTGATGCTCAGCACTGAGTTATGCTTTTCTCTGCAACAATATAGTTTGTAATCTTTATTCTCAACTTAAAAGGACTCACTTTAGGTAAAATACTAAGTAGAAAGGAAAGTGCTCCCTCAAATCTGACTTCCACCTGAATTTCACAGAATCACACAATATGCTGAGTTGGAAGGAACCCACAAGGATCATTTGAGTCCAACTCCTGGCCCTGCACTGGATCTTTAGCTTCTAATTAGGCATTAAAGGAAAAAGTTGCAGAATCTACTTCTACTTCTTATAAGAGGTAGATGGCAAATGAATTCCCAAAGAAAAGTGGAAACTTGACCTTCAGTAATTCTTAAAATTTAGAGATGATGAATGAACATCTCTTCTTTTAAAGGAAAATCATCACATCTTTTTGCTGTCTGAGCTGAGCCATTATGTAAATGCAAGATTCATAGGAAATGAAACAAAAACCACAGCTCAAATACACTGGGCAAATCAAGTGTGACTTTTGCTGCCTGAGTTTTTTTAGTTTTCTGTGTTAAGTATGAAATAACATGAAATATTTCAACTTCCTATAGACATTTTGAACTTACACTGGGTACTATTCATTATTAGGTGCAGTGGTTTATTTTTTTTCCTATAATTTATTCATAGCAAATCACTTTTAAAAGTACTATTCAAATTTTGTTAACCTGATTATTAGTCTTTTTTTTTTTTTCCCCAGGTCGTTCAAAACTGACAAGTTCTTCCAAATCGTTAAAAGCAGTAAAAAAAAATTGTCTTTAATGCAATATTTTCTGTACTAAATTTGAGCTATAGTTTGGGAAGAAAAGTACATATTATAAAGCTGATAAAGAGCAAAACATGGCAAGGGCAGATGAAATATTATGATGAATGCCATTAGATTATATGACCTGCAGAATTAAGAAGCCCTTCAAGAAATTGATGCTTTCTGCTCATTCTGCTTTGACTTCCTTTGCTCAGGTTTTGGGGAAGATGAAGGTTGTCAAAGACATTAGCAACCATATTGATTTCATAAGCTGACATTGACTCATGTTTTGCTGTTGAGTTTTAATTTCAATTTGCTTTAAAATCAAAATAAGAGAAAGGTTAGAGGAAAGTTTAGTAGGTATACTGAAAGAAGCACTTGAATCTTGCTACCAGAATTGTTTTGAAACATTTGAAAATATTGTAACTTTTTTCTGATACAAATATTCAGCAAATGTAAAAGACCACACTGTGCCACACGTGACACACGTTTACATTTTTTAAACTAAATGGAACAATAGATATAAAACACAATGTCTAATGTAATTTAATTTCAATGGTGCCCTTTAGCAACACTTGGCAATAGTTACATGGAAGACAGAAAAATATGGAAACTTCTTTCTGAGTGATTAAACAGCTTTCCATTATGAAAATACAACACTGTATTCTGTGTATGGATCAATCTCCTCAGAGGTAAAGTAGCTTCATGAAATATAAAAGGAAATAAAAACCTATTTTATTATTGCATTGTTAGTATTTATGCAATGCAAAGCAAATATAAAAGACAAAATGCAGGGGAGTAATTCTGACAATTAAATAGTTTCTGATAATAGTAAGTACCAAGAATGCTGAAATTATTATTCGGATGTGAGAAGTGTTGGTTTGAAGGAAGATGTGGCTCAGATATACCAAAAAGAGGTGCACAATGTACTAGAGCACATCGACCTTGCATAATTTGAGAAAGAAAATCAATTTGGTAGTAGGTCAAGAGTGGAAGTAATTTGTTTTTCAGAATTATTTTCTGGTAGATACATTTTGTCTCTCAAGATCTACTTAAACAGCAGTTTATTAAACTCTGATTTGCTTTTCTTTTTATTTTTCCTCAAATTAGCCATGTAAGACCACATGTTTCAACTATTGTTTATGTTATTTATTAAATGGATAATATGCCATGATTTTTCAGGATTTTTTCTGTGTGGATTGTGTCTCTGAATTTGCAAGTTAATCCATGCAAATTGTTTCTAAGCTTATTTACTTTTAAAATTACAAGGTAATTGAACCATATATAGTACTTAACATTAGTTTTTACTGCGCTTCAAATATACCTCTGGATAGATGGATATACCTTCATTTGCAGGTCTATGGAAACAACATCAAAAACTTTGATAAATTATGAAAGTGCCTTTCATTTTCAACTTTAATGATACTTGCATAGTATATTTGCAAAGCAAAGCACTCCAAAGTTAGAATAGGTTAGAATGAAGTAATCTGTGGAATCTTGTGTTCTTGTGCATAAGCAGTATAATACAGGTTTTAATTCGATGCTCATGTACTGTTCTGTCCATGAGACCCTCGCATCATTCAGCACAAATGATAAATAGCATTCAGTAAATAGGTGGCTATTCAATATTTTGTTTTCTTGTTATTTTTCACTGTGCAGCCTTAGGCTACTATTCAAGTGATGCTAGGGAGACAGAATTATTAATCTCCTCATGTTTTATTTGATGGTAATGATCATTATAGCATCTAATGCTTCACAAATAGTAATTAATCTACTTTCACAGAACTCCTGTGAAGTGAGAGGGTATTATTCCTGTTTAAAAGGTGGGGACCTGAGGCAAAGAGATATGAATGACTGAAGCATATGAACATTTTGAGATTTCTGAGATCTGTTTCCTTAGAAGAATGTCAAATTTTGTAAATTCCGTTTATTCAAAACATAAAACTCATTTATTTCAGTTGTAATGTGAGGTGTGCATTGCTGCAAAAGCAGGGTCTTAGGGCTAGGGATCAACTCATGAAATACAGACGCCTACATTGCAGAAAACGGTAGACACCCTTGACTCCTTTCATAGTGGATATACTTTTAAGGTTTAGCTCATCTCATCTTTAAACAGATAAGTCAAATGCTACAAATGGCTATTTTCCTCTCTCTTATAGTCTCTGCTAGTTCAAGAGTCAGTGTAGACTCATCGTAACCTAGCTCCTCATCTTAACGCTCATTCTTATTAACACTCTTAGTCTAAGACCTTGTATTAAAGTTGCATATTATGACCTTGTACAATTTCTTCCTTTTGTGTGATGTACAGAGGGAAGGAAAGCTGACAGACCACACAACTTCCGTACTCTCAGATTCTCGCTTTATACAACAGCTGTCAGTATTCAATACTAGTAAGTAGGAAAGTAATCGACAATGATACCTGGGAGAAAAACTTCTGTGGGTGGAATAGGTGACGTAGTTCCCTAAAATGATTTAGTGAATTTTGCTGCTGAGATTGAAAAATAAAGATTCTGTGTGGGCTAACATATGCTTTCTCATAACAAACAAAGGAGGTAGCTTTCCATGGTAAGAAACACCTCCTTAATTGCGTGGTTCCTCATGTGTATGTTAGGTCTGTATAGAAGCTGCAAAAATTATTCAAAGTAATCTAAAAACAATTCTTTAAATTCAACATAGATTTTATTTCAACAAAATCTATAGCTGTATATGATCACAGATTATTAGTTTGCCTGTTTCTAGGAATTAAATATCTAATTTAGTGTCTTTTATATTTGACTAAGCAGGTTGCAAGTTTTAGTTCCATAAGCCTCTTTTTTCAAATATCAGATATTTTCAACTGAGAGTGTAGACTTAAATGTTACAGAACCTAGTTACAAAATCTAATCACTGTTTGAAATTCACTGTTACATTTACCTCATGGTTTGTTTTGTGCCTGTCTACCATGACTTGCCAATTGACAGAGTTAATGGAACAATCGAGAATTACCTTTCTTATATTGAACAGCAGTTTTTAGGGCAACCATGAATGATAGATGTGATTTATTCCAGACCAATGCATTCCATTCTTTCCTTTTTACTTTACAGTTGTGAGAAAACACTTCTCATATGACAAAAATTGAAACACATCTGCTGAAGTCTGAGTGATAGAAGTCCCTTGATGTTTAAACATGCAAAGCATATCATCACTAATGCAGAGAACTGAGAGAATATGGGCTCTTACTATGAAGCAAATAGTGTGACTGATGAATAAGGATGTAGCAAATAGAAATGTTTTCCTTTGTTCTGATTTTTTTATCCTTAAAACTTTCACAAGACACATGTATCTCTGTTATTGGGTTCCAATTTTTATTCTAACATAAAAGATGGACAATGAAAACTTTAAAAAGCATCGAACCTTCAGAAATTTAATGGCTGATATAGATACATATAAATGACACATAAGTCCAGCTATTCTTTCAAATGCTTTATTGAATTAAATATTTAACTCTTCAAAGCAGGCAGAGATTCTAAATTCAAAAAGTTACATTAGAAATTATATTAATGAAGTAATAAATAATAGAGATGAGTTCACTTTTTAAAAAGGCAAAAAACAAAAGCAAAATTAAACAAAACCCCAACAAACCTCCCCAAAATATCATATGAAAGTGAAAAAAATTTCACCGTAAAGAAATAAAAAAAAAATTACCTTGCTCTTTGAAGTGTTTAGATTTATCCTTGAAGCTAGGGATAAATATAACTAAGACTGCCCCCTATAGACATATTTTCTTTGAATTAATTCCCTTATGCTTCAGTATTTTATTGACCCATTCTGACCCCAGTTAAGTAGAAGACCAAAAAAGTGTACACCTAAGAACACAAAGAACACAGAGAAGCAACTCACCTTGCTGTAGCAGAAATTGATATGTAGGTGCTGATAAAAAGCTGTTGAAAGATCACCAGAAATTCAAAGGATGTCTCCAACATGAAACAGAATGCTTTTCCTGCTAGAGCTGAAGAACACACAGACTTTAGAAAATGTCAAGCTTGTTTTGCTTTGATGGTTTAGATCCTTATATTCATATATGAATAATAAAATTAATTTGGGAGACTAATTGGATTTATTGTCCATTTATGCTTGAGCTGGAAGAGAGCGATTAACTGACAACAACTTCTATTTAGAACTCCTATGTTGGTTGAAACACAATTTGATATTAGTAAAATATCTTAATACTAATACCAATACTCAAACATGAAATTATGTCTACTATGTTTTTATATGATCAAAACCAATAAAGCCAAACACTATCCTAGTTTTATTTGATTAAAGGAATCTATAATTTTCTTAAATGAGAATTTTAATTCTAGTAACATATGGTAAAATATTTTGTTGTTCAAAGACAAAACCTAACAACTGTCAAATCAATAACACCTAACAGATGAATACATTGGTGGATATTAGAGATAGTGTTCTGATGTATCTAATCAGTTACTGAAGGGCAAAACAATAAAGGAGTGAGTATAGTTTGCAACTGTTCTATCAGAATTTAGAGCATATCAGTTTTGGACTACAGTGCTGTACAGCTGTGAATGATCAGAAAAACAGTAGTGAGCATGAGGAGAGTGGAAATTTTAAAGAATTATTTGAAGTGTTTTCACATGAATATGACATATTGCATGGCGAAGTCTTACAAACTTACCCCATAGCATTGAGAGTCATGAAAGGAATACCTGCTCTGTCTGTATTAGAAAATCAAATTCCCAGCTGCAGTTGAGCATGTGTAAGTCATGTCTTCCTGTTGCATCAACAAATATTGGAAACTATTAAGATAGGAATACTGAGAGATGCCTCTGCCTGAATTTTGCAACTAAAGGTGCAAAAGAGACCACATGCTGAAGTCAATAATAGGATTTTATTTACCAATAAAATGTGAGGCAGAGAGATAGAAAGAAATAAGGAAGGAGTGGGGGAAAGAGAGAAAACATATCCAGCAGAAGATAGTCACCAGTCTTGGATCTAGCAGCACCACTTTGGTCTTTTTTTACCCTGGGCTTCGCGTTTCTGGAGGTTCTGAGGGCATTCAAAACTTTTCACACTTTTTAACAAGCAGAGCTCATTGGCTACATAGTTCTCTTATTCTACTGCTCAAATGATTCCCTCACTTCTAACAAAGTTCACGTTTAGTCTTTCTCTTCTTTTGAGTTGGTGGGTTTCTTGGGTTGGTGAGATGTGAGTTGGTGGTCATGATCTGCCCCTCCGCAATTACCTTTTACCCAGTCAGAACTGATGTCAGCACAGCTGCTGAGTTGGCTTTTTTAGCGGCCCTTAAATTCTGCATTCTTTTTGTCCATTATCAGTGATAAATTCTTCTCCTTCAGCTTTGTTAACCTCACACAAGGTCTGAGGTAAGATGATAGTACCGCCTTTACTTACTTCAAGTTCCTGCTGTGGTGGCTTAACCACAGTTCCAGGTATCTATGGAGGCATCTTCCACGGGGCTTCAGTGGTTGCTGGTGGTCACAGGTGCCATCAGTTACATAACTTGGGGTGATCTTTGTTTGACTGGTGATAGATGTACGAGCAGTTGCTTCTTTACAGAGTTTGCCACAGTGGGAATTTTTGTCTGGCTGCATTACCCAGTATGTATTAACTAGATCTTTTCTCCACCAGGCCTGGAGTTAGTGTCATCCTGTCTCTCCATTCTGTGCTTATCTGATGGCAAAGTCTTTTTGTGTCCTTAACAGTGTTTGAGACAGGCAACCGCGCTCTTTAAGTCCTTGGAGAACCATACTAGTTTCAGATGACTATGTAGAAATATCCTCTGAAAAGGCAATTTATAGTACATACAGTAGCATCTGTTGATCATCAGAGATTATGTTTAAGATAACAGCAACAACAGAAGTTTTTCAATGTAGTGAGAATATTTAACAACAATTTACATTAGAACTGTTTGGCTAAATCCCTTAAATAGGTTTAAATAGATGGATCTTACTAATTCAGTCTATATACTCCACATGTTTTAATATTAATTTGGGTACATCCAGTGGTCATGGTTGGATGGTTTATACACTAGGTGACTTACATAGGAACCCATGACAGGAACCAGGAATAAAAGGCAAGATAGGCATCGTCTCACTACTACTCCTGTCTTGAAGACAGGATGGTTAAATGAACAGACAGAAAATATGGTATTGCCTTAAATCCCAATCCTTTCCTTTGTACAATTCAGAAGTTTGAGGTAGCAACTTAATTACTCCTTTTTAATAAGCATGAAAACGAATGCTCTGTAAAGGTTCATGACAGACACTTCTGAGTATAACATAGATTTTGGTGTTGCAGATTTGGCACTATATACATACTGAATCTGAGCACTTAACTTGTCCAGGACTTCTAGTTCTGAATCTTAATTGAGAATCAGATATAGCTTGCATAAGGTTGGTTTGTAACTTAGATTTTCATTGCTGCCATGAAACTCTGACTTAACAGAAAATCTGTAACATTACAATTAAGACAACATAACCTTCTCATTGTGGTAATAATGATATAGCTCGGTCTCACGTGGAGAGATAATATTAAGTACTTTCACCTCTATATTAATGTGTTCACACCAGATTTTGTGTTGATTGTAGCTCATTTGATTTCATAGTATTGTCTGTCTATGCATACATCCCTGGTATTATAATTTTAAAAATCCCCTAAAATCCTTGTCTCCGTTTGCCTACAATTTGGCTGTCATAAGCATGACAAAGATTGTGGATCCAGGCTGTGGGCAACAAAAAGAAAAGGCTTCTTTCAAACTCCTAGGCAGGATTGGGCACAAAGGATGCATTCTTCAGAGTGTTCATGAATTCCTAACTCAAGGTACAACTGAATTTAAATAAACAGTGTGGTTCAACAGTAGGAAAAAACCTATTAATATTTCTCATCCAAAAAGAAGTTTCACACTGTTATTTAGACTTATTAATTGCCTTTGGTTAATTGGCAATCCAAAGCTGAACTTCAATGACACAGTGCTGATTTACTTCCCTTGTGCGTTTGGTTTGTAACATAGCCATTTACACAACACTGCATGTATGAAGAGCCTGTGTCCTGAAGATATTATGCTGGAAATGGGCATCACAGGAAAAACAAACTAACCAACCAACCAACCAAAACCAGACCAAACAATAATAGCAACCTAACAAAGCAAAAAGTATTTTTTTCTTTGGGAGTTTCTCCTGGATGAGGTGAAAATCAATAATTTAGCTCCACTCTCAATTAAACTAGCGTATTTAAACAATTCCTGCCTGTTACAGATTTATCAGACCTGTTACCATCAAGATGATATTCATAAGGCAGTTATAGATGTGACATGTTGTCATATGAAAGAGACAGATTTTCTTGAATCCTTTATATTTGATCTATCAGTGCTCCAGGACAGACAAGACCCTTGGGCTCTGCCAGTCTGTCAGTGCCCTGTTACAGGGACCCCACCTGTTGCCTAAAATCAAAAGAGCAAAAACCCTTGCTACAGTGTTAAAATAGTAGAGTAAAAAGCAGGTCTTTATTTGGATGCTTCCAGGTGTCACGGTGGTGATGGACACACAGTCATCGGATTTCTACAATTTTATAAGATTAATTAATTAGGAATCTAACGGGTACATCCAATAGGAGACTCAGTTGCCCCAGTAAACCACCCCTAGAGCAGCCCCTTAGAGTTGGTCCAAGGGCTTCTTTGCCCCACTTTTTATGTGTTGTTGTAGGTCCAGTGAAGTGCTATACAGACAAGCTCTAATCAGCAATTAAAGCTAGCTCAAGGTCATCATTTAGCACACATAAAGTATAGTTTTTACCCAGAAGGCATCCCTATCAGAGAAAAGACAGGTTCAGCTCATTGACCAATCCCAGAATTTACAATGAAGTCTTCTTTGGCCCACTTAAGTTACTTTATGTTATTTTCTCTTAGGGAGGGGAAATGATAAAGTTACAGTTGATGTCATTTCATGCTTGGGTGGAGTTGAAGTGACTTTAGTTATTAGCATGTGTAGGGGTACAAAAAGTAATATGTATTTTCAAGTTAATGAAGCGAAGTTCAGCTTTCTGTTATCATCTGATTATTCTTTTGATCTAGTTCCTATTGGCTGTATGGTTCTTGATGGAGCATAACCACAGCCCTGCTGTGTTGCTCCACCTTTGTTTCTTATCTGCATTGATTTCAACAGAGCATGACTGTAAGCAGCTCTGTGCATCTCAATTCTTTGTTTCATGTCTCCCTTAAAGCAGTGCACTAAGCTGCCTCAGTGTTCCTGCTCCTATGGTGTGCAGTTTGTCACTGGTGTACTACAGCCAATGTGAGCAATCCTTCTTGCTGAACTTTGTTTTTAGGTTCCACACATGCACTGAATTTTTGCCTTGACCTTGATGTATTTAAACGTCTCTGGTTTTCATTTATATAAAGTTCTTCATATTGCTAAATTTTATTATTTATTTTCTCATTGAAGGTAGGGACTTTGACCAAAGAACTGTTGGGCAAGAATGCAGACAAATGTAGTAAATTAGGCATTACTTTAAAGCTTCCCACCAAGGAGGTGCAGAAGTATTGGTCCTTTCCACCTTCAAATTCTATTCCTCCACAGGGAGCACTCTAATTATTATTCACTGCCTTTTCTCTCTATTTTTCCAGCCCAATTGAGTTGAAAACCATTATGTAACGCTAACATAGTCAGAATTCTCTGCATGAAGAAATAACCCTTGATATTTGTTCAGAATATGGCGGTTTTTTCTTGATTTATTTTTTTATCCTATAATCTGTAAATCTCAAGCACATAATTCTTTTTCTAGAAAAAAGCCTTTGTTGTTCAATATTCTTTCAAGTGTTTTATTATAAAGCATTTTCCATGTTTAAAAAGACTGACTACACCAAGGAAATCAACATATTTTCCTACCTTTTGCACAAAGTTTTCTTCGAAAAGCTGATAAAACTGATATAGGTAGCATGCTAAAATCATAAGTTGGAAAATATTAATCTGTAGAAATTTTTGCTGTTCTTATATGCAAGTATTAATTACTGCTCCAGAGGAATCCTTGCTCTGGCACTTGAAAGAACTTCTTCCCCTCTTTCACTGACCTTTGAGTCAGCATAGTTTTTGTTCTCACATATTCTCAGTCCTCTGTCTCACAACTCCAGCATTTTTTCCCCTTCTTACCAATGAGATGCCACCAGCATCACTGATGGCTCAACTTCATCCAGTGACAGGTCCTTGGAGATGGTTTGATCTGTCTGTGTCCAACACTGGGGCAGCTCTTGGTGTCTTTTTACAAGCCCTGCCTCTGCTACCAAAACCCTGCTATAAACCAAATACATTAAATTTAAAACAAAACATAACCACAAAAAAAAAACCAATGCCACAAAACCAAACCAAAACACAAAAACACCTTCTACAAACCAAGGAAGTAGAAGCTTGAAAAAAATGAAATTAAAGGAAATTTTGAATCAGGTTTATAAGCAGAAAATACTTTGTTCCCTTCTTGCTGAAAAGAGCACTGAACTGTTTTAATGTGAGTCAGTCTTGCTTTCTGACTCACAATCTGCTGAATCACTATCAAAGGTTCAGAACCATCAATCAAAAAAAATAGGTATGAGCCTTTGAGATGTTTTGTTGGTCTAAATAAGTTTGCTTACAGATTCAAAGTGGAACCAAATTATCCATGACTGACTTGCAACAGATGTGGATCTGACAGATAAGTTCTGAAGAACTTTGTTTCTTCAGGTGTTTCACCAGTTCCGCAAATAAAACAAAACAAAATATAAAACCTTAAGTTTGTAAATTATGCAATTCAAATTTATTTGTTTTGTATACCTTCATCTGCTTGAGGTTCATTGTCATTGGTCCCTTTTTGAAGGTAATTCCAAATATTCCTCAAGACTGAGTCAATTAAACTTTTACCTGACAGACAGCAAGCTACCACTTCTAATAGATTCCTTATGAATCCTTAGACTAGTGTAAAATCTTATATACCATGAAGGAAGGAGAACAAAAGAACACAGCTACTGGTCAGCGTCCTCAGATGACACAAGAGTGCTCTGGACTTAAGTAATTTCTTGTGACTAAGTCATCCTTCTGCTAAAGCGTGCTTTGCTGTGTATTCCGTGAGAATGTCACCTTTAGAAGTCTAGACAAAGACACCACTTAATTAAGATTTCCTAACTCCTAAACATGTCTATCGATTCTTTTAGAACACGAGATCTTTACAACCTCCCAATTACATCCTTCAATTTAAAAATAAAATGCAATAAAAAAACTAGAAACTCTTTCTTCTCAGGGGGGCTTGTCCTGGTCTGTATGTACTAGGATAGTGCTTAAAGCAGCTGCCAAGCTGTGCCTTTCAGAGGAGCTAGGTTCCCCTGCTGTCTAACTCTTAGCGTTTCTTTAATTCTAGTCTAGGTGTAACAAAAACACACGCAGAACATTCAGACCGAGTGTTCTGGGTCTGTACCCATTCCAGAAGAGGGGCTGCAGACAACATCTGGCAAAGATATAGACACCCATTTAGGGTGGCTGAGCAACTGCTGAGGAAGAAGGTCTGTCACTGCAGCACTGTTGCTTTCTTCTGACCATGTCAAAGTTAGGCAATAACTTTTCAAGAAAGTGTCTTTCTCTTAGTTCCCTGGGTCATGCAAAGTACATGGAAGTGCATTGCCTACGTATGCAGTGCATCAATAGTAGTGGAACCATGGTCAACAAGCAGCATATATGGCAGAAGTTCACTCTATTCTACAATAAACCCATTTTATCTTTTACAGAACTGTAGAAAGAATTAGAGAAACTAGACATATGGGATTTGGGCTGGGGAGATATTTTCTTTTTTTTTTTTCTTTATTTTAATATTTGATATAATGTCCAAAGAAATTTTAGACATTTAGTTCAGATCGAAATAGGCATGAAGTCCTGTGGATGAAGATTGACTGAAGCAATGCAGAGAATAATCAGGAACCACATTTCAAGATGAAATGAAGTGTCATATATGGCCCCAGGGGTCAGAATCATCTCTTGTCCTATTAGACATCTTCATTAACAACCTGAAAGTGAGAGCAAAGAGCATATTAATGAAACTTGCAATTGAAAGTGCAGTGAGCATTTGTGAGAAGGAATACAAATGTAACTAGAAAGTATAGAAGTATTTGAAGAAAAAACTTGAAAAACAGTTTAATTGAGAAAAAAAACCCTAAAAATAAGTATAATGCAGGAAGATAATACATAGATGATAATGTTGAAGTAGCAATAATTGAACACATATAGTTACTATGATTAAAAGTAGTCAGAACATTTCTACTGAGGGGTTTTTTTTTTGGATGTGTCAAATTGTTTATGCTATGAATATCCATTTCTGCATCTCATTGCATACTAAATAATTCAGAATTATTAAAATATCCTATTTTGACCTTCAGCATGCATAAAAAATTATTAGCTTTTTGTGTAAAAATGTTAGTTAATTATAGGTGACGTCATTTAGAAAGATAAAATTGCAGCATTTGGAAAATGTCAAAGTGTAATATTTTAGCTAACTTTAATATGGGGATTATTGGTTCATAATTTATTTTTTTTAAACTACTTACCTCAGTTCTCAAAAAAAAAGAGAACGTTTAATTTTTGAAAAATTTCTGGCAGTATTGACATTTCTCTTCCAGCTCTAGATGTGATATTTCAGAGGAAAAAATAATCCAAGGTCAATGGAGATTTTGGTATCATATGCCAAAACATTAAGTAATCAATCAGGAAAGTATTAGTCACTGTCTATCAAGTTTGTTAAGACTATGTCTGGAACACTTAATATATTTCTCAACATCTTGGTACCTGGGAAGGGAAAAGGAACAAGCTGAATGAAGATCAGAGAAGAGCAAGTAACATGATTACGTTGCCTGAGAAATTCATTTAAGAAGAAAGGTCACAAACACCTAAATATTCACTACTTGACTAACAGCATGCACAGCTATGCAGCAAATTAAGAAAATGATGAATAGAAATACTTTTTTATACAATATTTAATCAACCTATGGGACATCTTGCAATGAGATGTAATTGATGGTAGATGCCTGAAAGAGAAAAAGAAAAAAGACAAGAAAAAAGTCTAATCTTTCTTGAACAATATTTATACCAACAACCACAGAAAGAATATTAAAAGCAAAATATAAGAAAAACTACAGAATTTTTTTACATCTTTTCAAAAAAAAAATTCCTGTAGGTGAGAAAACCACCACTTTTTTTTAGTTTATCTCATAAAGCCTCACTCCAAAGTAGAGAATTTCTCTATCTGGTCCTGGGTAAAGGCAGGGCAAAGGTGTAGCAATAAATGAGTCCTTGATAGGAAGTGTCTCTCTTGTACAACCAAAGAGGACAGATACTATAATAGAGTATAACTAGACACTGCAATGAATGTAGTGATTGGGGAAGATGTCTTCTGTAAATGCCCAACAGAAAAATACAGGTTGTATGCCAGTCTATAGGAATTCCTTAGTCTCAGTCTTACAAGTTCTTCGTGGGATTTATATGGTGTAACAGTGTGGAGGGGTCCAAAAAGTCTAAACTTTTCTCTGTTTACTTCATCACTTTCTTTCAGTTATACAGAGCCACTTTATTCCTCATACCATTAATAATCAGAAGGCTTCTTTTGAAAGTAAGTCTGAAATCCTGATCAGTCCCTTCCTCAAAACACAGCTACCTTTCAATGATGAAGGCTTACTTACTACTCCTTCATGGCTACACTGAACTAGAACAAACCTTGGGAACTGGGAAACATCCCTTCCCATTTCTTCTTTACCTGCTAGTTACTGACAGCTAAATATGTTTGTTTCTTTGTGGGTTTTTGGGTTATGTTGTTTGATTTTGGTTTTGAGGTTTCTGTTTGTTTGCTTGGGTTTAGGAGTTGTTTTGGTTTCGTTTCGTTTCTTTTCTTGCCCCCTCCCTTTCCCCCAATCATCATCTTGGATTTTGAAAAGTTAAGTTCCATCTAAGCCCATTCTGTTATTTCAGTTAATTTAAAAACTTGTTTTCTTGCTCACAGGGAATGTAATAATCGCACTGATTTTTAACATTTAGAAAACAGTCCAAACGAAAGAAATGTTACACATAAAGTGCTAAAATTATGTTTAGGTGTACAGTTGGTTTTGGGTTTTTTCCCAAGAAAACTGTTCTTTTAACTTCCTGCGTCTCGTACTTCTGTCTGGCATTTTCTAAACAGAAATGTTTCCAGAGATACAGTGTACTATATATGCAGTATGAAATTAATTCACATCTGAGACGTGCACCCTGCACAGATGCTTTTCATTTGCAAAATTAATTGGTCGCATTGTAAACACACTGGATTCCTGCTGAGAGGCATTGGTGGGATTTTGGCCCAAAGGAACTGGAAAATATCAGATCTATTATCGATGCTTGAATGTTAATAAATACAAACACAAGGACTGTTTTTAGAATTGTTGGTTCACAAACGTTAAACAGTTGTTTACATTTTCCTGCTACTATTCACAGAGTATATGCAACAGCTATGGAGAAAAGAACCCACTTTAATAAACAGTTCCAGTGAAAAGGGAGTGAAGACAAAAATCTATTTAGTAGTATAAGGGGCTTCTTGGAAGATAAGCTAACATACATGCCTTCTTGAAAACAATTATAAAGGAATATTTGTTGTCTTTATAGCTATTATGGGCCTTGTTTTCTGGTGCTGTAATGAGTATTTCACCTACTTGATTATCTGAATGGTAGTATTCATCTTACTGCAACATAATTTTTTCTTCTCTCTTTCCACCTACAGATTACTCTACTCACAATGTCTGTCCTGGTTTCAACTGGGATAGAGTTAGTTATCTTCTAAGTAGCTGGTATGGTGCTGTTGTGGATTTAGTATAAGAATAATGTTGATAAAACACTGCTGTTTTAATTCGAAATCAACGACTTTCTAGTGTCTCACGCTCTGCCACTGAGGAGGTGTGCAAGTAGCTGGGAGGAAGCACAGCTAGAACAGCTGACCCAAAGTGGCCAAAGGGATATTCCACACCACAGAACATCATGCTCAGCATATAAACTGGACAGTTAGATGGAAGGATCCAATCGTTGTTTGGGAATGAGCTGTGTATCTGTCCTTGGATGGTAAGAAGTTGTATAGTGCATCATTTGCAGTACATTCATTTTACATTGATCGATCTTAAGACTGCAAGAAGTTAATGACTGCCTCTAATGTGATAGGGGTACATGGAAGATATTTTTGGATTGAAGCCCAAAATTTTGCTGTAAGTCTCTCCATCTCTTGAAAATACTATTTTAGTTAATTCCTTCAGTCTCTCTTCATCTCTTGCAAAGCCTATTTCAATTAATTATTTCAGGTTTCCTTTTTCTCTCAGCTTTTATTTATTATGTCATTATGCTCTTAGACTGATGCATTACATCATGTAATACAAAATAAGTATAATTGAGTTACCTTAGGGATAGTAGTAGCAATGCCGTAGTTGAAGTTGAATTGGCTGTTAAACTATAAATATTTGAAGCATGATTAATATCTTGGCAATTTCTAGTATCATTTGGAAAAAAGTTGAAATGCAAGCTGAAAATATAGCTGTTAACCTACATAAAGGGAAAATACTCTGAATTTATCACCTTTTCTAAAACCTATCTAGGGAAAAAATTTCCCCTCTGTATAGAAAGAGAAATTCCCAACCAAGTTCTTGTTCAGTTTTTTATTTCCTGAATTCTTTGAAGCTTTGGAATGCTCACTTTTTTCTGGGGTTATGTCTTAGAATAAGTAAGGTCAATGTCTTGGGGTGATTCT